>BLKR01000387.1:0-551563 GCA_011170035.1 Teleogryllus occipitalis
CAAATAAATTATTGAAAAGAATAATTCATAAGATAATATTCCTAATCAAGACATTAACATGAAAAAAGTAAACAACACCATATATTCTAAACTTAATAAAATAATTAATAAATGTTTTCGTTTAGAACAATAAACTCAAAGACCTCTCAAATAGCAAAATATAATTACCACAAAACAAAAAAATGTAAACATAAGTTTTAATAGTTTAAAATAAAATATTGGTCTTGTAAACCAAAGTTAAGATTATCTTTTAAAACTTCAGAGAAAGAACATCATTATTCCATCACTAATCCCCAAAATTAATATTTTAATTAAACTATTCTCTGATATTTTTCTATTAATAACAACACTCATCATTATAATTATTAATATAACATTCATCATAATAAATCACCCTTTAGCCATCACCATATTAATTATTATACAAACAATCATAATTTGCTTAACTACAGGATCAATTTCATATTCCTTTTGATTTTCATATATTCTATTCATAATTTTCCTAGGAGGAATATTAGTATTATTTATTTATATTACAAGACTAGCATCCAATGAAATATTTCAATTACCTACCAAAACCATATTAATTTTCATAACTTTAATTCCCATATTAATAATAATATTACTTAATTATAATAACCACCTATTATTAAATTTATCCAAAAACGAATCCTTCATAAATAATTCCATCAATTTATCATTAGAAAGAAATAACCTAAATCAATTATATAATCACCCTAACTTTTCACTAACAATTATAACAATTATTTATCTTTTAATCACTTTGATTATTATTGTAAAAATTACTTCCTTTCAAGAAGGACCATTACGACACTCAAACTAATGAATAAACCTTTACGATCAAGACATCCCCTAATCAAAATTATTAATAATTCCTTAATCGATTTACCAACCCCATCAAATATTTCATCATGATGAAATTTTGGATCATTACTAGGATTATGTTTAATAATTCAACTCATAACAGGAATCTTTCTAGCCATACATTATACTGCTGATATTAATATAGCATTTAATAGAGTAACACACATTTGTCGAGATGTAAATTTTGGTTGAATTCTACGAACTCTACACGCCAATGGAGCATCATTCTTTTTCATCTGCCTTTACATTCATGTAGGACGTGGAATATACTATGGATCTTACAATTTAATATATACTTGAATAGTAGGAGTTATTATCCTATTTCTAGTTATAGCCGCCGCTTTTATAGGTTATGTATTACCATGAGGTCAAATATCATTTTGAGGAGCCACCGTTATTACTAATTTACTATCAGCAATCCCTTATCTTGGTAATGAGCTAGTACAATGAGTATGAGGTGGATTTGCAGTTGATAATGCTACCTTAACCCGATTCTTTACTTTTCATTTCATAATTCCGTTTATCGTAGCTGCATTTGTAATAATCCATTTATTATTTCTTCATCAAACAGGTTCAAATAATCCTATAGGAATTAATAGAAATTTAGATAAAATTCCATTCCATCCATATTTTACCTTTAAAGATATTGTAGGATTTCTATTCATATTAATAGCACTAACTATTCTATCACTAACAAATCCTTATCTATTAGGAGATCCTGATAATTTTATCCCAGCTAACCCGCTAGTAACCCCAGTACATATCCAACCCGAATGATACTTCTTATTCGCATATGCAATTCTACGATCAATTCCTAACAAACTAGGAGGAGTTATAGCTCTCGTAGCATCTATTGCAATCTTATTTATCCTACCCTTCACTTCCAATAATAAATTCCGTAGAATACAATTTTACCCATTTAACCAATTCTTATTTTGATCATATACATCAATTGTTATATTACTAACTTGAATTGGAGCACGACCAGTTGAAGAACCTTTCATCTTAACAGGACAAATCCTAACCCTTTTATACTTTCTATACTTCTTAATTAATCCTATAACCTTTAAATTGTGAGACCAATTAACAAATTAGTTAATAAGCTTAAAGCATTTGTTTTGAAAACAAAAGATAGAATTTGCTATTCTATTAACTTATTTCCTAAAATGTCTCAATAAACTAAACTATTATTAATTCAAAATGAAAAACAACAAAAAAAAATAAAATAATTTAAAGAAACAGGCAAATAAATTTTTCAAGCCAAATATATTAACTTATCATAACGAAAACGTGGCAACGTTCCTCGCACTCAAATGAAAATAAATGATATAAAAACCAATATAAAATAAAACAACAAAGAAAATAGATCACCTCCAAAAAAAATTAAAACAGTTAACATTCTCATAAATAAAATTCTTGAATATTCAGCTATGAAAATTAATGCAAATCCACCTCTTCTATATTCAATATTAAATCCAGATACCAATTCAGATTCACCTTCAGAAAAATCAAAAGGAGTACGATTAGTCTCAGCTAAACAAGAAGAAAATCAACAAAAAAATAAAGGAATACAAAGAAAAAAAAATCACATAAACAACTGATGATAATAAAATAAATTCATCCCAAAACCTCCAACCAATACAATATATCTTAATAAAATAAGTGCCATTCTCACTTCATAAGAAATCGTTTGAGCCACAGCACGAAGTCCACCTAATAAAGCATAATTAGAATTAGAAGATCAACCAGCTAACATCATAGAATAAACTCCTATTCCCGTACAACAAAAAAAGAATAATAACGCCAAATCAAATGAAATTAATTCACATCCTAAAGGATAAATTAATCAAACCAACAAAGATAAAAATAAACTAACCACCGGACAAAAAAAATACATTAAATAATTAGATATTACAGGATAAGTTTGTTCCTTACAAAATAATTTAATAGCATCAGCAAAAGGTTGAGGAATACCCATAATACCTACCTTATTAGGACCTTTTCGAATCTGAATATAACCCAAAACCTTACGTTCCAACAAAGTTAAAAAAGCCACACCAATTAAAACAAAAATAATTAATACAATATAATTCAACAAACCCAATAAATAATTAAACAATACTATATGTAATATTATTACATTCATGAATTCTAAATTCATAGCACTTAATTCTGCCAAAATAGTATTAATATTATTCTAAATAATAAAACATTTAATATATTCAATCCTTTCGTACTAAAATATATACATAAATAAATAGAGATAGAAACCAACCTGGCTCACACCGGTCTGAACTCAGATCATGTAAGAATTTAATGGTCGAACAGACCAATAAATTAAGCTTCTGCACTTAATAATTTTCTTAATCCAACATCGAGGTCGCAATCTTTATTATCAATAAGAACTCTCCAATAACATTACGCTGTTATCCCTAAGGTATCTTTATCTTCATTCCATAATATAGGATCAATTAACCAATCATCATAGTTAAATAGTAAGAAGTTATTATATTCCCCTGTCACCCCAACCAAATACAATATACTAAAATTTATTAAATACCATCCAAACAAAAAAATCAATATAAATTATCAAGATCTATAGGGTCTTCTCGTCCCCTATCAACATTTGAGCCTTTTAACTCAAAAGTAAAATTCAAATCATTATTAAGAGACAGTAATTGCTTCGTCAAACCATTCATTCCAGCCTCCAATTAAGAGACTAATGATTATGCTACCTTTGCACGGTCAGTATACCGCGGCCATTCAAATACTCATTGGGCAGGCACGACTTCATATCATATCAAGAAGACATGTTTTTGATAAACAGGCGAACAATTATTTTGCCTAATTCCTTAAAATAAATAAACATCAATATAATTCAAACAACCAAATCATTTACTAATTACATCATTATTACATAAAATACAAATTAATTTTAACATCCCAATATACACTTAATATAATCATATAAATAATTAAATAAATTGATCTATAACAAACTCATAAATAATAGCTAATTAAAAGCTCATATCACAAAATACATGATATTACATATCTAAACTTTAAATCCGAGCTTATCCCCAGAATCATAAGTATTTCCTATAATATATATATATAAATATTTAAATACAAATAAATATTATAATAAAAAACCAAAATTAAATTTTCATCTTGAGAAACTAGATATCCAAGAAAACGAATAACATTTCATTACCACTCATCAATTCAATATATTTATATAACAATATAAATCATAAACAAGTAACTCTTTCCAATTCGAGAACAAAAAATAAATTAATAATTTTTAATAAACCCTGATACAAAAGGTACAAAAACTTTTCTCCTTTTAAATAAAATTTTCAACTCTTTCATTCAACCATCACTGTAATAATAAACTATAATAATATAAATAAATTCATAACAATACTAAAATAATAACATAAAAAATACTTTTAATTAATAATAACAATAATATCCATATTATCAAAATATCTGATTTGCACAAAACCTCTCCAACGTAAATGGAATGCTCACTATCCAAGCTCTACTTTGCCATTCCAGATACACCTTCCGGTACATCTACTATGTTACGACTTATCTCATCTTAAAACGAGAGCGACGGGCGATATGTACACATTCTAGAGCCAAAATCAATTAATTAATTTATACTAATTTACAATCAAATCCACCTTCAAATAAATTATTCAAATTATTATCCATATAAATAAAATTATTGTAATCCATCACTACTTAATCATAAACTACACCTTGACCTGACATAATATATAATAAAATATAATGAAATTTTATACTCTCCACAAGATAATCTTACTGACGGCGGTATATAAGCTGATAACAAGACTAAGTAACGTAAATCGTGTATTATCAATCCCAGGACAGATTCCTCTGAAAGGACTAAAACACCGCCAAATTCTTTGGGTTTCAAGATCATATCTACTACTACCCTAACACATCTAAATTTACATAACATATAATAGGGTATCTAATCCTAGTTTATCAAATATATTTCGAAGCCTCATCATCTCATTAATCAATTAAATACAATTTACTTATTCCACCAAAACTAATAATAAAATATATGAAAAAAAAAATAACTAACTCCTAATCAAAATTATTTACTCGTATTTCACGTCTAACCGCGGCAGCTGGCACGCATTTAACCAATACTACAAGAAAAACTATATCAAAAATAACCTTATTCCCGCCTGAGATATGGCATAATATTCTGGGGAAATACATCTTATAGCTCCCAGACTTTTAGATTACAAAAACGAATTGTACGAATAATAACCAAATCCCACCCACGTGATTCTTGTAAGCCTATCTTCATTAATCTAGGAATTCTACCATTACCGTGTCTTTTTATTTACGAATCAGTGGTTTTTGTAAAAAATGACTTGCTTAAGGGCGGGAATATATTTTCAGAAAATGCCGAAGTCTATTACTATAACACTCGACGTAGAAATCATATTCATCAGGTGACAGTATCAACAGCTCATTACAAAAAATTCACATACAATACATGTACATTATTTTACAACACTTTGCCAGATGACATTAAACGATTAAATTCAATAGAAAAGTTTAAATCCCAAGTGAAATCGTTTCTGCTGCATAACTGTTTCTATACAATTAGAGACTATACTGAGCATCACAAGAAAAGTAACATTAATTTTAACAATGATACATAATGCATTATTTACCATTTGGACTGTATAAATGAGTATAAACAACCTGTAACAACTATTGTACTACAGCCTCCGGGTCAATGACCCCATCTCGATCAGGTTTTTCGTCCAGTTTCCCTGATCCATTGAGCAAATGCTGAGATGGCCCCTTGTTTTGCTTCTGGACATAAATGTAACTTCATTTTCTGTGCACGTCTTCTAGAATTCAGTGGGAAATACAATTATTCAAATTATCGTTTCCATGTTGTTGCGGCAGGAAGTAATAAGATCCAAAATTTATTGCTTATTTATCCTTGAAAATAGATTTTATTACATGGGAGTTTTTTTGTTTTTTTTCTCCCTTTGAAAATTCAAAATTTAAGTAGTATATGACTTAGTGTAGGGATCACAGAGTTTTGAAAATGTGCACACAATTCACTTTTCCCCATAGCACGTCATACGCAGTTTTTAACTGTTTTTTTGACGTAAAATAAATAAATAAAAATAAATACGTTTCTTCAATTTATTGTTAAAAGTAATGTCCATGAAATTAAGCATGGGCCGAATATCGGCTAGTAAAATTAAATTCTACAATATTTACTTTTATAACAGTAAATTAAACAAACAGACTGTAAATGTCCCAATGAGTTCTTCGTTGTCCCACTTGTTAGATGAAAAAGTTACGAAGGTCTCAAGAGATAGTATTCTAGACAGCATTACGAACTCCTTCATTCAAGTATTTTAGACATGTTGACAACCTGTTTGTATTACTACCCGAGATAACAGAATCAGAACCATTTACACATTCAAGAGTTTCCTTAACATAATTTTCACTCATGGACTGAGGTTAAAAAAGCCACAACGTTTTATGTAAGCGTCATTAAGGATGAACAGAAATTTTCATTTAATTGGTTCCTAAAGAGCACTTGTACAAATAAGAGATCCTTGTTACTTTTCTTCACATCCAGAATCACAAAAGATGGCCATGGTTAACAATTGAGTTAATAGGGGGATAATATTAGCTGACGTAGTATATAATGCCAATATCATTGGTATGTTGGGCATTTTTCATTATTCATACCCTGCAGGTTTCATAAATAAATACTATATTATATCACTTAGTATTTATTGATTGTCTATTAGCTGTTATTTCTTTCTTTTTCTGTATCTTCTAATTTGAGACAATCATTGGTATATATTAAAACGAAAAACACATCAATTACAGTACGTATTTAAATTTCTTGTGTTACATAACCTGATACAAAAACGGATGAAGAAGACTAGATCCAACCTTCCGTCTTCCATCATCACTCGTTTAGTTGAATATGGAATCGCAATCATGTTACCATTTCATCCTTGCACTCAGAAGAGTTAGGTTATTCTTGAACAACTTCAATATACGGGGAGTATTCAAGGTTTCTAATAAACAGAACCAATACAAGGCTCTATTTTCATTCCAAATCATTTATTCCCTTAGTGAAGCTCCATGTCACAAATGTACAAGTTGACTAACAAGGGTTTTTACGTTAAATTGATCAAATCGTTTAATTGTAATTACAGTTTCAGCAGTTTGCAAACTATAAGAATTTCACTAAGTTGACATCGGTACGATTCACAAAAGAATGTTAACAGCGATTCAAACCGGCTTTGGTTTATAAACTCGTTTAGCATTAAGCCCACTCATAATCCACCGTATGCGATTTGTAATGGTACCGATAAGATCAGTTCTTTCATAATCGTGTCATGTTATTAGTTTCGAAACTTTGCACTTCATTTGAAGTAAAAGATACCAACAATACACTTCATATCACACCTACAGCTGATGACTCACAAAATGCACACGAAATACTTGAAATAAGCTTTACATCCATGAATTACGATAATTTTGTTTTATGATATTACGTTCTGTGTTTATCTAAAACTTAATCTTTAAATGCATTATCAATCCCTAATTTTTACAAATAAGAGTGATTACATTTTTATATTTTTACTTATCTTATATAACTTAAGATGGCAAATAATTGGCACTTAATTTATGGCAAATAATTTATGAATATTATTGTTTCATCATCAGCATGGAATATCCTTGCTAACATTACCCTTCTACTACTATTCAAGAAGTAACAATTAGAACTTTCCTGAATGCAATACTCGAAAGAGGATAAAATGTACCAAAAAACCTACCTAAAAGACCACCCCTATTAAACGAACACCTCTCTCATCGACCGATTTTTCTTGGAACTGACACTGAAACCCATATATTGAATGTAAACCGTATTCCTGTTAACTCATTTTCAGGAAAATGTCAAGAACGCAGTATATCAAATTTTTAGATAAAAATAAAAATGCCGTTGTAAACGCTTCAACGCGTGACGTGCCCAAGGCACGAGGTTCAATCGTCGAGCAAATCGGGAGGAAGAAGGGAATACGGAGTTATGTAAGAATAAACCGTGGCCACTTATGGCACCACTCTTGTTCGCTCGATTTTTGATTCATTTCTTCTAATGTGACGGCGGACTTTCAAGTGCCCTAACCTTAATGTATTTAGTTTTTTTATTTAAATGTTACGTATTTATGGGACAGGGTATATGAGCACGTTTTGTGCTGTTGATACATTTTTCAAAGAACCAAGCATCGAGTACGAATATTTTTGTTTTTCTGTTAAAACGGTAACTGGGTTAGTAATAAATGACTAGATGAAATGATGTCAATAAATGCCAACACACGTAACAAGTCGTTATCGGGTTGTATGAATCAAACGGAAACGGCCATGATATTACTTTCGTAGAAATTTAGAAGTGTATTTACCAAAACCTAATGATAAGGAATTCACATCCTGATTTCCTGTTAGGCAGGTTTCTATTGCCCCATCATGACTTTTTTTCTTTAGTAAGTTAAATATACTCATTAATTCCCCCAAAGAATCGTTGATTTCACTGTATTAATTGCACGCTTGCAATTACAACTTCACAACTATCAAGAAAAGGGGTATAAATCCTGTAATTAAGTTGCTACAAACGCAAACAAAAAGTGCACATCAGATATTACCTCGAACGTCAATCTGAAACATTTATTCACAAATGGCACTTAACTACCGCAACTATTTAGAGATATTAATATTTAATGTACAATTACTGAAATTGGAGGTTGTTATCCCACTTATATTGGCTGTTGTAATGTACAATATCAGACTAAAACTACACTCAAATCTCTCGAGCTCTCTTCACGTGAATCACTAAGAGTCCTTCACCCTCCCTTGCGATATGTTCCACTTTATTTGAAGTGTCACAATCATGGCAGTAAGTCGATTTAGAAGTGCCAAATAACGTTTTAGAAACAATCTAGGCAGTTTCGCACTGACCTTGTAGGCCTTTGAGGCAAGACAGGAAACTTGCAAAACAATTCGCGCACAACCTCTACCTAGTGAAAATGAGAACTTCTCCCCCACAAAGCCACGGTCATGTCGATTTCCATAAGGTGTTTTTCAGGGCCAAGTAAGGAGATTCTATTACACCTACTTGCTTCGTCAAATCTGGGGATCAGATTCTAACAAATCCTCAGCCTTGAAAGTGTCGTGAGTCAGACCTTCAATACAGTATTGTATTGACTCGCAGGTTGCACAGCATCCGAAGTATACAACACAGTCGTTGGTGCGCCAAGCACGACTGAGGGGCACACTTTCGGACACAGTGAAGTTAATTGAAACTAATTTCAATATCTACACACATTTTTACAAAAACATTACAATGAAATATAATCGAACGAAAAATAATTGCATTTCAATGACAGGAACTATCTGTATTCTTTCACAGTTCGAAACAAATGCCTGGAAGGCGTTCTTTAAATTTAGACATCATTAAAGACCTGAATATTCTTCATGCATCTGGCACTCACCACCGCAATGGTCCCCAGGAAGAATTAACCAAGGAGAAGCCACAAACTTACCTGAAATAAAAGAAAGTTACATGAAGAAAGTGCGGGTTTTTACAAGTATTAAAATATGGTGAAAAATAGAAGAAACTATGATATATTGAAATAAAATACAAATGGCTTCCCGTTAAGGAAAAAAATGTTTTTTTCTACTTATTTTATACTACAATGAGAGATCAACCCACTCTTCATATCTACGTCTTCTTACTCTTTCGTATTTTATCATTTCTTTTCACAACAATATATCAACCCAAGCTTTTAAAAACTAACGGGAGAAAATATAGTGGTTTTGTTTTTTAGGATCTTTTATTCTAGGAGACTTCACTAGATAGGCGTTATGTGCTCGCTGGTGAGAGCGAGCGAAAGTGCTTCTTTTATACAGTCACAGCTGATTAGATCTCTCCTATTGACTACTAGCCTTTTAGTACAAGGTACCTACGTAGAAACTGAGCTTGGAAGCAAGAAGAGAAATCCTTGGTTGTCGATTTCATTCGCATTTGTTTAGCTCGCTACGAATTAAATAAAAAATCGATTTAAACGAAATCATTAGTTGCAGAAAAAATAGCCAGAGGTAAGCTAGTTAAATAACTTTGTAATATTTAATTTTACAAATCTAAACATAGTTATAACAATAGAATTGTATAAAAACAATGGTTCATTGTTATTTTATTTCGGCAAAGGCAATACTATACAAATTGAAATGTTTGTTGGCAACTTCACTTAAATACAGGCGACTGACACGATGTTACAGCTACTTGATCTCTTGTGTCACGCTGTTTTTCTTCTGCAATCGTCAGCATTTGTAGATCTTCTCTCTAATTAAATCGAATCCACTCAAGCTCAACTAAATGAAATTCAGCATCACTGGACGGAATATCCTTCGACCAAGAATATCCAAGAACTATGTTACATTGTTCTACATGCACAAAACCTTACAAGCGCAACTAAATTCTTTCCTAACTGATCGAAAATTATTTGTGACAAATTTTCAGTATTCTTGCCCATAAAATATCGTTCTATTTTCCTTATACGTACGTACGTATAAGTTACGTTATAGTTGGTAAATAATACGTACGTATACGTAAAATAAAATGATACGTACGTACAGAGTGATATGCATAGAATAGAAATAGTTACGTAATTCTGCAGAAAATCGATTTCGAGACTAACCGACGTACATGTTTTGGGATTCCATGATACCGAAAAATGTTTTTTTTTTTCAAAACGTCCGTCCGTCAAGAACACTAGCGACTAAACTATTTTAAGGATTTTTTTTTTCAAAACGAATCATCTGTCTATTCAAAGGACTGTGATTTTAATTTTTTTAAAAGAATTCTCAAAGTTTTTTTGTGTACTTCTTGTGAAGACCCTGGGATATTTTCAAACTTTTATCGAAAATGGATCCAAATTGAACTTTAAATTTCTTGTAAGAATAAGTTGAAAAACACTTAACGATGACATGGGTGAGATTTTCACTGTCAACTGCGAAACTTTGAAATTTTTTCGGGGTGTTCCGACAGCTATATTATTGAAGATGAACATATTTTTCTTCAAATAAAATATGCTCTCCAGAAATAGTTATTTAATTAATATTAAGTACATTTTTATATTAGTAGGTTTCGTATAATTTTGACTGAAAAATGGAATACTACAAACGAAAGTTTTTCAAAACGGCTCAAATTTTTTTCCTGAAACTTTTTGAACAGATCGTACTAAATGCACTACATAAATGTCATAATCGCCATTTTTATGTACCCTTGATTTTTCAAAAATTATCGAAATGTATTTTTTAAATATCTCTCTCGTCGTTAATATTTACATTAGGGGTACGTTTTATACATGATTGCGTTAGTGAGTACAAGTGCTTCAAATGTTTTTTTCTATAGTTTCTCAATATTACGAAATGAAAATATAAAATTTGGTACGAGTTGTTTGAAGTCGTAGGAAAGAACCGTTGAGGGATGTAGCGTCGGCTGCTATGGACGCAAGTTCGTTAGGAGGGATTGGAGCGAGTTAGATAGAGAATTTACGCCTGAATGTAAGCCGCAAATATTAACGTGACATTCTGGTTTTAAAACCCAATTATTAGCGATTTCAGAATATTGAAGTTTGGCGAAACATTGAGGAAGGTATTCAGCGCATTAATCGATGGTTCTCTAGTAAGGAACAAGATATCCGCGAAGTGGAGAAGGTAATACTTGTCGATTGATTCTGGATACATTAATTCCCGAAAAATACATTTGTTAGAACTTGACGTGTTTTTATTTAAATTACCTCAAGAGAGAGGCCAAAGACAGCGAGTGGCGAGTGCCAATATAGCTGTAACTGAACTAGTATTTATGTTCAAACGATCGCGGCATTCACGTGTGCACACAAGCTATTCCGGGGAAGTTGAGTTCAGTACATTCGTAACACTTGAAAACTCAAGTGTTCTGTGAAAAAGTTCAAAATTGCGCATTTCCAGAAACGTTTAAATGACATTTTCTCAGAACTGGATCCAAATTTGTCGATGAAAATTTGCTTTTAGAATTTGCAGGTTTTACACTTCTAAAATCATATTTCAACTCTACTATTAGGGGTATGAGAAAGTGAGAAAATGTGAAAACAATACTTTTAGGCGCTAGTAGCTACGAAGCAAAACCAAAAATCTAGCGTAGACGCATGGCAATAGGAAACTAACTAGTATTAGAACTGTGCCACTCTGTAACAACATTAGCAGGTTTTGAATGATGCAGTCAAATTATTTGCATTTGAAATTCGTTCAAATTTGTTGATCGAACATTTTTTAAGACCATTGCAGAACGGTTTGAAAATTCCGAGTAAAATAGTAATACAGCTTAAGTCCAACCGTGAAACATGACATAACCTTTCAAAACAAGGTAACAACATTGTTGCTTTGCATTATAATGTAACGTGACCCAAGCACGTTTGGCCTCTCGGAATCATATGGATAAATTCCCAAAAAGATTTTTCAAGAAACACAATCTTATCTTTTAAAACAAATCTTGAAAGGATTCCGACATTTGCAGGAAAGAAATATTCGGGTAATTCCAAAGACGATAACATTGCGCGCAATCGTCTTACGTCAAGTCGGCCACACCGCATGAAGTGCTCTCTCGGGGGGCAGGGCGAAGAGGAGAGGCAGGGGAGGGGGAGGGGAGGGAGATAACATTTCTCATTAAGGCGCAGCCACTCGACGGCCGATCAGAGGACAATAAAGCGGGATAATCAGGCCATAAGCCCTATCTGGCGCCGCGCCGCGCCGCGCCGCCTCGCTCCGCCCCGCCCACAAGTCGAGTGGCTGGGACGGACGCGGCGCGCGCGCCAAGCAGCGGATTAAGCCGCTCATCAGGTGTCGCTTTACACGCAACGCCTTCGTGCCAGTGGACGCCGCTTTGCTGGATGTTCGAACGTACTCTAAGTCAACACACGAGATCAAAGCAAAATGAAGGCTTTTCTCATTCCTAACATTACTATGCAACTTAATTCAGTGAAATTAGGGTCAGAAAGTAAAATCTTTATTAAAAAGATGGTATTGACTGTAAAAAAAATATGGTAATTTTATGCTATCCATTATATTGTGTCATACTAAAAGCCTGTAACGAGTCCAAGTTTGCGATCTCATCTTGTTAGACTGTCAAATTTTCCTTGGACCATTGAACAATTAACGCTTAGGCGGTTCCTTACTTTGCGTCTGTGCAGTAAATATTGTCTTCTATTTTGTAGCCCCAACTCTCTCTAACGGCAAATACCATTTTTGTTATTAAATAAACACACATATAGTATATGAATTGAATTTGGGATGGAACGGATCTGGGCAATTTAAGTCAAACGAACCAAAAATGTTTTATTACAAATCTTTTATATTTCAGCATCCTTTCAAAAATGGCCTAAAATATTTGAAAGTGTACCGTGCCTAGATCATTCTGTTAAGCGCGCACGCGTGCGTGGGTGCGTGCGCATGTATGTTAACGACTTCGTCAATCTGGTAAGTAGCACCCATTTATGTAGCACCCAGCAATGGCAAGGTTTTGTTAACAGGCATCTGTGCTTTGGCCGCGGCGACTCTCTGACAACTAAGTACATACAGTTTTGTTAGTAGTTACCATATCCTATTCACCAAGTCAGAAGTGATTATCGCCATGAAAGTGGATGTCAACTCGACTATTTCTATGGTTCCTATTTTTTCGTATAACACTACGCACTTGACATCACACCAGTACACTTTTAATTCCTTCACTGATTCGACAAAACAATTACGGATACAAGACTCACGGGTTCTGTTTATTTCACACTCTAGACCACAAATACGTATCGTCAAGATCATTTGAAATCTGATGAGCATTTCCGCCCACTTTGACTGCTCTGAAATCTGGCGCCCGCCTCTACTCCCGGAATCGAAATCTTGATGTTGAAAAATTGGCATTTCGGTAAATGGCTTCATTACTAGGCTGCCTTTCGCAAAAATCACTTATAGAATCTTAATGAGAAAAGTAAACAGTATTGAAGTTTGGTGTTATTTTGATGGATTTTTTGAAAATAAAATGGCGCCTAGTGCCGCTTTATTTGTTAGTGGTTTGAAAGAATACATTTTTATTTGAACGAGTGTCATTTATAATTTCGAATAGCTTGTTCGAATACGCACAATTCATAATTTTGTATGAATCAATATGAACCATTGCACCATTATAACGCGAACAAGAACACTATTTAATGGGTATAAAATTTAAACACGAGCGCATCATTTTTTCTTGTATAATTTAATTATTATAATTTACATCGTTAAGTCATTGACCTGTACAAAAGTTCGATGGCCTATTAGACATCAAAAAGCGGGGAAACTCACTGAATCCGCCACAGAATCAGTGGGTAATGATTACAATAGCGTACCCTCGCTAATAGAATTAATTTTATTCTCAATCTCTTTCTCGTTGCAACTACGTCAAATATAATATTTAGATTCTGGGCCATTCTCCTCTTGGTTCTGCTTTTAGTTAGTGGCTCCCCGTGTCGTTGTTGTACCTGTTGAAGTGTGTGCGGTTGAGACGAAGAAGAGGAGGGGCTTGGTGCCGCCTCCCACGCGCTTGGCCACAGGGCCGCAGCGCTCCCTCCAGCCCAGCCCCTCGACCTTCGCCCACGGCCCTGGCCACAACCGGACACGGCGATCAGTTCACCAGGGAATATCCGGTCGAGGCTAACAAGCTGCTCACCAAAGAAATTGAATGTGAAAATAGAAATGGGCAAACTGAATGGAATCTTCCAACGACCTCTTCGTATGACGTGCACACCGGATATGAAAAAGTAACTGCTAGCATTGCGTCTGTGTGTTTACTCCCTAACACGTTTTTTTCTTTTACAATTGTTTTTCTTTTTTACTTTTATACAAATCTAGATTCGACCTAAGGCACCATTAGCTTCCGGCTTAGTTCAGATAAGTCTGGAAATTGGTCGTTCAGACGACTTAGAAATGCATTCCCTTCTGAATCATCAATTCCATTACGATGACATTACGTCGTCTTTGTTCAACTAGCAAATCATTTACTCACCGTAGCTCTCACATGCGTGACACATTCATAAGCCGTGGATGAGTAAGGAACGTGAGAGTCCCAACCGGGGAGCAAGCATCAAGCAAAGAAAAATACTTCACCAGAGTAAAACCCTTAGGTGTTGCTAAAGAGCCAATTTGCAATACCCAAATTATTACGCCTTAGTCTCACAAATTATGGTAATTTTCTACCGCCTGCTCTTAGAGACCGATTTTAACGTACGTTTCGTTTTGACGAACGATTTCGGGAGTGGAAGCGAACACGTGCATGCGCAGAGGGGCTTGTGGGCTGGCAGAAGCGCTTACACTCGGGAATCGTTCGGGTTGCCGTGAATTCTTTTAATGCTAAACAAAACAACGAAACGGAGAATCTCAAATAATTTCCAGAATAGAGAGATTAACAAAAAGAACTTGGACTTCACAGTAAACCATTTTTCAGTTACAACTGCAAAGTTGAATAATTAAAAATTATACATAGCTAAAAAATGTTAAAGGTACATGAATGGATTAAATAATGAAAAATATACGACTATTAATTATGTTTCACAACCACATTTTGAAATCCTGATAAATTTTTAATAGACTGTATCAGGCCTCTAAAGAGGCTATAAAATGATAGGGGCATCAATATTCCATATTGTGTCACACAACTTGAACACTTCAGTAATTTTTAAAAACGCTATCTCCTTCTTCGCTTCTTATCTAAATTAATGTTTATGTTGAAACTAAGTTATCTAACATTTCTGGCGACCATTTTTCAGAACAAGATTGTATCTTATATGTACCTGAAAAATGTAAAAATCCTTGACACTGTTGCATCTCATCAAGAAATTGTTGTGTCTCGTGAATATATAACAAAATGTAAAAATCTTCTGTAGTTTACGATGATCGCCTAAATAACTTTATTAGGGCAACTGTTTTAGGATAGTTACCCAGACATTTTGGCATTCAATGTTTCAGAACAAACGACTCACAAATTTTGGATTCTGACTACACAATTTTCTACGTGCTAATTAAATAGCATACATTTCCCACTTTAAGTCGTGGTAACTAGGTATATCCTAGGCATTTTAGGATCCCCTGGGTTCCCTAGACTTCCCCATGGGACCAAGAAGTTCATTTTCTGCATTTACTACCAGCAATGCTAAATTGGTCCATCGTAATTTACAAATTGTGTGTAGAGCTTAATAGAGCTTCTGAGAGCAATTGACGAGATGGTCTGTAGATCGCCTCGAGACATGATCTCCAACGTCTTGAGGGCACTGACTGTAGATCATGGCATAGCCCCAGAGATTCCAACCACCACTGGCAGGATTCTGGTTTTTGATTGTTTGATTTTTTCGTGTTTCCGGGCGCGTCAACTGCTTTGGTCATTAGTCCCGTTCGTGTAGTCCATGTTTTTTCTCGGAAGATGGCGGTGATCTTCCCCCGCTGGATGGCGAGATGCGGCGCCGACCTACCGTCACCTCGTGGGGTTTCCCCCTAATCAGGACTCTCCCACCAGTGGGGCTCCGCCCCAGCCGGGACAGGCTCTAAGCTCCCGACCGGTCTCCCGGAATATGTGGTAGTGTAGTGCATGTTAGTGTAAGTGTGTGTGTAAGGGGAGAGGATATGACAAGGAAGAGGAAGGAAAGATCGCGCGCGGTCCGGGGCCCGTTTGGTAGGGTACTGCTACGGCATTCGCCTGGTGTTGATCGGAGAAACCACGGAAAACTACCGATCAGAGCAACCGGCCGCTAGAATTCTCCTCCAGACAGCGACTGAATTCGACCTAGCTGAAGAGCGAAAATCCTGCCGCCGTCAGGACTCGAACCTAGGACCTCCCGGTGAGAGGCGCTGCAGTGACATCAGTTGATGCACTGAGCTACCGCTCCCGGTGGCAGGATTCTGGCGTTGGACTCTTCATGAAATTGGGCTGCCACTGGTTGGTACTTTAACCATTTTCTTACTCCCCTACTTTAAGGAGGCTAGATCCATCCTCGTGGCAGACAGTCGCATCTACCATGTGGACCCCTTCCCGGCTTTTTATTACCAAGTCAGGTTTGAGTCTAACCCCTTCGGCAACGGAGAAAGTGGCTTCCGTGGACATCACAGTGTCTGATTTTTTGGAGCATCTTCCCCTCTATAAAGTTCTTTATATCGTCATGACGCTTACGTCCTACTACACATAGGAACAAGATTTATCAACATTTTCGTTACCAGGGCCCAGCAATAACAGTTTTTGTGTCAAAAAATTGCCGATTTCCGGAGCACGATTACAATCCTTTTTCTTCCCAAAAATAAGGCGAGGAAGTAATAATGGAAGGGGAGTAATGCTTAACTAAGCATTCTATCACTACCAAATACTATTCGTCAAGCGCTTTCTTATAGAATATATTTCTGAGAACAAACTTCAACAAAAAATTCAAAAACTTTGTAAGAATATAAGTACAATGGAAATTTAAATTTTCCGGAACTCTTGTTACATTTCTTAAGAATAAAAGGCATCGAAGGCATATTTTTCGAAGACTTTTTCGAAGACTACAGATTCATTTTCGAAAATGTTTTGAACAGCTCAGTTTCGAATCCTTGCATTTTATTTGCTTGGCCGACTGCATTAATTTTACCAGATGTGAGGTCGCTCTGCATCACTGAGATGAACCATGCACAGTTTATCGCGCACAACGCTTTCCACTTCGATGCTATTTTTAAAACAGGAGACGCAAGCTCACGATCGTGTCTGTCTAAAAAAAATTCGGAAAGCTCGTTCTATTTCTGCAACAAATGAGAGTCCTTTGAATTAAAAAAGATGTGTCAAATTGAGTTCTACACATCAAAATAAACCTAACTCTAAGATCATTGCCACTTCCAGCCCTCAAGTTCTGTGGGGGCTTTAGAGAAAGCAAGGAAAAAATGTGCGCCCTCATAATATTTACGAAGGCGCTCAGCGGACACCACCGTCACCAACCGGCGCACTTCCTGGGAATAGCAGGAACAAGCAATTCTGCCCCTTATTCTTCCTTTTTTAAAGAAAATATTATTGTTAACAGGCCAGACACGAGGTTGAACATGTGATGGTTTTCTAATAACACAAATATATACATCGTATATCGAATAATTTTCATTTAAGATTAGCCCAATTGGGCTACTGATCTTTATATATGTTAAATTTATAACCCTCTAGGTTGATGGAGGTGGAGTGAGGTTAGAAGAGAAAAAAATTTAATGCTGTCGTGGGGATACGTTTTCTTTATTTTTGGGAAGCGTGATGGTTTTCCTAGCGGAATGGAAGTTTGTTTTCGGTACTGAAGGGAGACGTAAGAAGTTGTTTAATTGTTTTGTGAAAGTAGGGGATTCAATGCCAAGATCATGGTGAAGTTGGATATTCCCAACAAAACAGGCGATTGAAGCAAATTTTGAAGACGATTGAAGGAAGAGATGTTGTAAACCATATGGGTGAGGCGTATGTCAGAATGGGAGGAAAGATACTTTTGTATAACACCACGGCTTTGTGAGTTAAAGTGATGATCTGTCGAGTCACTGATCTAGTAAAATTGATTTTCGATAAGCTTTGTTTATGACACAGATGTTATAATTTCTAGTTACCTGGCGATCGAAGTGCACTCCTCTGGTAGTGTGAAAATCCCAGGCGATGTAAGAGTAAAGAAGAGAGATCACAGGGGGTCTTCGTAACGACTACTGTTGCCAAACTTTTAGCTGGATTTTGGTACACTACTTTCAATCTTGCGGCTTTTATGTCTTCGCGTAAAGGAATGCAGAGGAGAGGAGGGGTAGCGGTGGGGGTGGGGGTGGAGGTCGGGCGACCTTGCGAACGACAGGTGCAGAGCAATGCCCGCCAGAGATTAGCGCCCAAGGACTATTACTTCTCCGAGTGGTGTAGTGCAAAGTGCACGATCTTCCCGCACACAGTTACACCTTCGTCGTTCTGCACTTGTTTCCTCCCAGGGCGACGTGCTCTGCGACGACTAGCGCGCTCGGGAACCAGGTGGCCAATTGCAGACGACCGTAGTGGAATTGAGGGTGCTTAAAGCAAAAGGTTTTCTAGAGGTTCCCCAGGGATCTCCCGTCTCCGCTTCCTATTCCCTCTTCATGCTAGTTTCTCCTGCCACATCAACCTGCATATCGCCGACGTATTTCTACAAACCTGCTACGACGGGGAGAGGACGAGATGGCAATAACGGGTGCAGTGAGTTTCTGATTGCGAAAGAGGATCATTGAGCCACGCAATTTCAACATTAATGATAAAAATCATCTTCTCATCTTTCCACAAACAAGATGTTTATTGAAATGGAGGAAGAATAGTATCAATATAAGAGTTTTGGGTTTATCACGCACGAACATAGACTTCAATTAGGATTTTCCAGAACAGAAATGTCCATATTTCTGAGAAGCGGAAGAGTCAAAAGCAATTATGTAAGAGCGTGTAAAGGATATCTAATTAAAGGCAGCAAGCTCACCTAAATACAATGGAATTACACTACGAACTACGGGTGCAAACTTTACGGTACTTTGAAAGGTTATACTAATAGCAGCGGTGAGAAGTGTATAGTCCGTATCTCAATCAATTGTCTCTAGAAACAGCAATGAAACTATTTTACTACGAAGTACTCCCTGTAGTGACGTACGGTGTAGAAATAATATGGCCCTTCCTTTATAGTCCAACAGAAATACTAGAAAATCTAAAAGCAATATGAGCTTCTAAGTATACGCGATCAAGATTGGCGTTTGTACTGGTAGCAGTGACTTTCCTACTGGAATATTAAAGGCTTCAATTACAGCTACCCGAAACAAATGCGCTACGAGTAGTGCTGAACGAAGTAAGAGACAGAAAGAAGTAAGGTCAGAATTCTTCTGTATTGAAGGACCCAACGAACCTACTCCATAATGACGTACGCAGATGAATAATTAAATGCACGATAAGTAACATTCCCCCCATTATAATTCGGATATTCGTAATTGAAGAAATAATTAAAGTATTCATTTTTTTATCAAGAATCATCGTTCATTTTATCAATTTTTCCTTGTGATAAAAAATGTGTATCTTGAACTACCCCCAGCATTTCTAAAAATATACTTATCAATATAGCAAATTGTTTAGATAACTACTATATGTCCGAAAACAAACCAGACGATAAGAAATTTTTTCTTCTTTTAACACTTTTTCCTTCAACAGTTTTCTTTGTTCAATCCATGAGACTTCTGTTGTGCATCTTCCAGCACATTCGCTTTCCGTATTTTGGATGATTGAGTTCCACGCATTGACGTAGAATTTATAGTTTGTACTACGACTTCGTACAATTGCGGACACAATAAGTAACGGGAGTAGAATTTTGCTCCTCATTCCTCTCAATGAATGATGTCGTTATGCTGTGAAATGCTCACCCTAAGAGGCGGCAGCCGGGCTTGCTAGCAATCCCGTAATCATTGGCGGGGTCTGTAGGTCGATATGGGCAAAAAAATTATTTTTGTATTATATTTCCTTATTCTCCATAGTTTTTAATACAATTAGCCCGACTTTTGGGCCAATTTGATTACGGGAAGATCTTTAAAAATTAAATAATATCATCTCGTACAATGAAGATGTTAACTTGATGGAAGTCTCTGAAATAAATATGGGGAAGATAATCATGGCAGTGGTTTCAGAATAATAGATTCATGCTTTCTGAAGATATTAGTAAAGATATTGTGTAAAGGACGATAAAAACTTCGTTTAGGACATACGGTAAAATAATAAATTAAACATTGATGAAGGTAACATTTATATTCCCTACATCCTGTATTTTTACTTTTTCGGCTTCCTTTTTATGAAAAAGATAAGGTATTATTAATCGTGTGCCGGAAATCTTGAGTTTTTTTCATAAAAAAGTAGTGCCGGGATTAGTCCCGTAAGTGTAGTGCGTGTTTTCCTCTCTGAGGTGGCTGTGATCTTCCCCCGCTGGACGGCGAGATCCGTCGCCGTCTTACGACGGCTAGTGGGTTTGCCCCTAACCAGGAATCTCCCACCAGCGGGGCACCGTCGCAGCCGAGACAAGCTTTAAGCACCCCACCGGTATCCTGGAATATGTGGTAGTGTAGAGCATGTCAGTGTAAGTGTGTGTAAGGGGGAGAGGGTAGGGCAAGGAAGAGGAAGGACAGATCGCGCGCGATCCGTTTCTTAGGGTACTGCTCCGGCATTCGCCTGGTGTTGATCGGAGAAACCACGGAAAACTACCGATGAGAGCAGTCGGCCGCTAGAATTTTCCTCCAAACAGCGACTGAATTAGACCCAGCTGACAAGCTAGTGTCGAAAATCCCGTCACTGGCGGGACTCGAACCTAGGACTTCCCGGTTAGTGGCATTGCAGTGACATCAGTTGATGCACTGAGCCACCTTCCCCGGTCCTATATATAGTAAATTACTTCCTCTAACGCGATGTGTAGTTAGATTCCATGTTTTGAGAGTCCTCGATACTGAACAATCGATTGACGGCGAAAGGTCGGTCTGGTCAACTCCAGCACCTCGGTCAGACGATTTGCTACAAAATTGATTACCCGGTCGATCTGACAAACTCGACGCCCTGCGAGTTAGAAAGGGCTATGGGAGAGTACTTAAATGAAGCGTTATTTATAATTTCAAAATTTTCTCAAAAATGATCCCAAATTTCTTTACTAGTTGCAAAAGTTCAAAATTTTATGAGTCTTCCTACAACAATAATATTAATGATAGAGATTTTTCTTAATGAAATCTCTTGTTCAAATACAGATCTTGAAATAAAGAAGTGTACATTTTTTTCGAAAATATGAGTAGTTTTCGTCTAATTTTGCGTTTAATATAGGCAATTTTTAAACAATTTTCTCAAAAGAGACTCCAAATTTTTTCTTTAAATTTTCTCCTCGTATGTTCTAGAGAACTGTAAATGGGTGCTAGACCGATTTTCAGCGAACTTTCTGTATTTGCGAAAATTCCAAATAATAATAATAATAATAATAATAATAATAATAATAATAATATTGCAACATTACAATATTGAAGAATAGGGTCTGTCTAAAATTACATCAGTTCTAAAAAATCTTTATGATATAAAATGATGTGCTGTTGTAATACCACTAGTTTGCAACTAGCAGTTTTCTTGAAAGCTTTCCTCTTAATGCTGTTCCATAATTTCATTTTAACACATCCTTCACGATTTAAAAATGGATTTTTAAAGATATTTTAATGCACTTTTAAGTAGCCTGTTCAAATACCTCGAGTAAATTAAGGTTTACGTACTAATTATTCTAATCTCGAACTTCAGTTATCCCTGATTCGTTGAGCAAACGCCGAGTTGCTTCCCTGTATTGCTTCTGGACTGTACATACCTCTTCGCCCTCTAAATTGTCCCCTAGTTTAGACTGTTTTTCACTTAAATATATTCTTAGACAAGTCTAAAAACTTTGCCATTTGGCGAAAGCCCAGTCATTGATAGCGGAATGCTTCCGTGTGTGGGCGCGCGTGAACGTCCAAGCACGTGGATGAAGTCGTGGATGTGCGTGTGGAGCGGAGGGCTTCCGGCGTTTCTCCTGGCTTCCGCACCTGCGCCACTGAGCCGCGCCATGCCGCGCCGGCGACCGCGCTCACCCCACCCGGATTCATGCTCGCTTCTGCCATGGCACCAACAAGGAGAGCCTGCCAATTCATCTTACTGCAACCCAGTGCCTCGTTATCGCACGGGCCCAATGCGGTCTGCCCGGGGGTCCCGATGTTAAAGGCCCCCCCCCCGATAGTTCATAAAAAAATATTAAATTAAAAATATAAAACAAAAAGTTATGTATGACTGAACTACATAAAAAATTGAAGTAATTGTAAGCATAACTAAGTGATGTCACGCGCATCATTGGATAATATTTATTATATCGAATGTCACTAAGTTATGAGAAATTTAGTTTCATTAAACAAAACCTATCTTTAAATTAGGGGGATGAGAGGGGATGAAAGTTAGAATAAGAGGCCCCAAATTAACATAGGCACAAGGACCACCAAAGCTATTAAAACTGCCCTGCTGCAGAAATCGAAAATTGCAATTTTATACGCACGGATTTATTGGTAATACTTTCAGTCCCTATTACTATTTCCACTTTTCAAGTTTTTAAATATAGCATACCCTTTAAAAATGGTATTATTAACATTAAATTCTATTTATAAAGCTCCTATATACCTTTTTCCGGTTTGAGCGACCTCTACACTGGGTATCTCCTGTTTCTTCTCGTGTCCCCGTACCCTTCCGTTTTCGAAGCCCTTGAGGGCATGGGTCCACCATCCCGAGCCGATCAGGGCTGCTTGGGAGAGCCCGTAAATCTATCTCGGTCACGGGACAAAATAAAGCTCTAATAACTCCCTTCTTTGCACAATGCATTCATGGAGTAAGGTTTCACGAATAATGCACAACTATTTATCACAAATATATACGTATGGTGTTAGTGTTGTCCAAATCAGAATAAAAATTGCCTAACGGCTGTTTACCTCTCAGACAGTACCATCTGCCCTCGTCGCACCCGTATGCGCTGCAGCTTTCAATATTTTTACTAGATTCGTTGATTGTTAATGACAGCTTTTTGACACACTCATTGAATTTAGAATGAAATTAAGAAAAGTTCTTTGCCTTTCGTTATCTTGTTTATGTGATGGTGTCTTTTCATTACAATTATCATCTATTATTTTAATGTTTGCCTATTTAGTTTAATTTCCCGGTATTTTATCTCCAGAATATTGTATCATCCAACTCAACTTGCTGTTTCCATTCGCAACTGGTAGAAATAGAATTAGATGTGCTGCAGGCATTTGAGGCTGCGACATTAAATTAAAAAAATCCACTTGATGGATGAGAAGCATCAAATCATCGAGTTATCTTGAGTGGGAATATAGGACAAACCAAAACAAAACTCACGTGTCCTTCAATGTAAAATCTTACATCGAAGCGTTTATACAATAATAGAGGCGAGGAATGAAATCTTATCACTGTTTTTTCAGTAAAAAACGGTTTTTAAACTCCGTCACGAAACCCAGCCTTTTTGGATGAAAATTGATGCCATCGCAAAGTTGACTTCATTCATTACTTGTTATTTATCTCAATATAAACGATACGTTTCAATGCAAATGTGCTGTTCTTGAGTACAATCGAACCTGGAACACACTATGCTCATAAGATAATTACGCAGAACTTGCAGTCCTTGCCCTGGAATTGTAAAGTTTCTCTTTTCATTCAGTTTCTTAGCGATTTGAACAGAACCCGTTTTCTCTCAGGAGACAAATGAGTTGCGCTCCCTCAGTCTTACATACAACGATCATTTACCGACTTTAATAAACTAATGATGACAAGAAAGAAACATTAAACTAACAATGGTCTTTCTTCGGAAATGTGCGGAACTATTCATTTGAAATGTCAATACGAGTAGCGCAAATCAGTTTTAAAGAGAGACAAACTTGCATCTGTTTTTCAGGGGTAGCTAATCGTCAACTCTGCTCATTCTTTCCGATTTACTCTACCTCTTGCTCAGAAGTTGGAGGACGTCTTTATATTTATGCAAGGAAAAATGATCATATAGTTTTGAATTTATCACCTCTCAATTTCACAGACCTTTTAAGGAAATATAGGTTGGTGGATTCCACATTGGTTAATTTTTGCCATTGAACATATTTGGGGAAATTTTATACTATAAGGGAGTTGTATTCAATTCTCCCGAATATACACGTGACATTTGCCCCTGAGTTTTAGGCAACACCTTATGCACAGACGTTCTGAAGGTCACGTTCTGGGGCACTCAAGGATATTTCATGGAAAAACTTTCGAACATACGGGGTAGCTCAAAAATCTGGACACAATTCCGTTTTATGCACTTTACCAGTATATGTTAATTTGGAAAAAGTTATAATTTTTTGTCCTTTCTGCACACCCTGTAAGGGTTTATTTTGAGGCGTTCTCTAGTAACGCGAACTGTAAGCATAGCAGCAGTAACTTAAGCGAACTGTAAGCATAACAGTAAATACCTCGAGTAATACGCCAAACAAATTCCAGGGAGATAGTTTATCGCAAGCACAGATAATCCTTGTGCTTAAAGTTTGCATAGCGCATTTGCATTGAACTTCACTGAAATTTTAAAGAAAAAAAACAACAAATTCTTTGTACATTTGTAGTTATACAGTTTGATAAGACGATGTTGGTAAACGTTGGCTGAAGTAAGCAAATGTTGATGAAATTAAAAGTGATGTACCCATTCTAGCCCTATTCGAAGCACTGAAAGACACTTATTCGTTTCAATCATTCTCAAAATCACTAAATAAACTCTTAAGACATCAAGGGAGGGTACCGAGAGAAAACATTAAATTCACTATACGTATACGTTTCTTGTGCTTTCATTTTGCTAGACGCCAAAGAAATTAGGGAATTCTTTATTCCGTCTGCAATATCATCAAACCACACAAGTAGTACGTTTGAATAGTAGAAAAAAGAGCCGGTGTAACGAAGCTCAAGAAAAGTTGTACAGATTGTATTACTTCGGAATATATCTAAGAACGTTTTAGATGTTAAATAAATATGTACGTAACTATATAAATAAATACGAGAATAAACAAGAAAAAAATAGAAATCCCGCAGCCCTCGCAGTGTGTCCGCTGGCGCTCACCTGAGTCGTGGGCTGGCCGGGGGAGTCTGTGGGCGTGGAGGGGGCGGAGGCGGCGGGCGGGGGCGCGGGCGCGGGGGCGGTGCCATTGGCGATGACGGCAGTGCCGTTGGTCGTCTTGGGCGCGAGTGCCGTGCCGTTGGCAGCCCTGGGCGCGGGGACCGGGCCGGTGCCATTGGCAGCCTTGGGCGCGGGGGCCGGGCCGGGGCACAGCAGCCTCCAGAGGCAGCAGCTGTCGTTCTCCATGGCGAGAGGCGAGCGGAGAGACTGAGTGGCTGAGCGGGCGTTTGGGCGAGCGAAGGCGCGCTTTCTCCACATCACCCCCGCCCGCGCCCGCGCCCCCACCCCTCCGCTTATCGCCCTCTTTGCGCAGGGACATCGCGGGCAGAGGCGGTCGTCTTCTCATCTGATATGCAGGTGACACTATCTGGCGAGTTAGGCCTGACGTCGCCTATCGCCACCCGGCTTGTCCACAGCACCGAATTCTCTATTGTCAAAGAATACAACCTTTAACATTTATATCAGCCAAGAGAAGGAACTATTTCATTGACACCTCTTCGAATCAACACATACGTAAACAACGTAAGCTGAAGATTTTCTCGCGTTGTTCGCTCTGCTGCACGTGCACTGCCCGAGAGATTGATAAGCCTGATTTGACGCTTTCAATGACATGGAGAGCTCGGAAAGAAAACAAGACGCAAAAGCAAGCGTTTGTCAGAAGTGAATCATCTCGCAAGTTGTTACCATTGGCTTAAGTACTAGCTCTCCTCGTGCTCCAGTGAACTATGAAGGCCAGAGGAAAATTAACAAGTGATTTGAGATTCTCCTCCGATGGAAGTCCAAGGGTTATTCCCCCGAATTTCGGACTCCACGAGGAAAATTGTGTCGAATGGAAAGAGTGATACATGCTGATGTGTATCAAATTCAGGTTTGCTCATGTCACCACGCAATGATACTGTATATCACGTCATATTGTGGGTAGAGGAGAGACAAAGAGCAAAGTGAAAAGTAACAACAGGTAAACCATAAGTGTAAACAAACATATTAAGAATTAAAAATTTTGGCAATTACAGAACACGCATCGTGTTCTAAAAACAATGTTACACTTACACAACTTATTAATTTCTCTCGTAGAAAAATTATAACATTCTCTAAATGTGTGCAGCTACTGTGTAGATGTTCCTAATCCTTCATTAGGTGATTCAAAGCGTAAAAATTGAGGGATCTTGGTTGTGGCAGATCGGTCTACCCTGTTCAGGAATTGGATTGATTGATTTTGTGTTTCCGCGTCAACTACTTCGGTCATTAGTCCCGTTAGTGTAGTGCATGTTTTTTTTCTCGGGAGATGGCGGTGATCTTCCCCCGCTGGATGGCGAGATCCGGCGCCGACCTACCGTCGGCTAGTGGGGCTTCCCCCTAACCTGGACTCTCCCATCAGCGGGGCACCGCCCCAACCGGGACACGCTCTAAGCTCCCGAACGGTCTCCCGAAATATGTGGTAGTGTAGTGCATGTTAGTGTAAGTGTGTGTGTGTAAGGGGAGAGGATAGGACAAGGAAGAGGAAGGACAGATCGCGCGCGGTCCGTGGCCTGTTTGGTAGGGTACTGCTCCGGCATTCGCCTGGAGTTGATCGGAGAAACCACGGAAAACTACCGATCAGAGCAGCCGGCCGCTAGAATTCTCCTCCAGCTAGTGTCGAAAATCCTGCCGCCGTCAGGACTCGAACCTAGGACCTCCCGGTTACAGGCGCTGCAGTGACATCAGTTGATGCACTGAGCTACCGCTACCTGTTTCAGGAATTGGAGATTCCATGTATCGAATAAGTGGAATCGCAGCGAAAGAACCGTAAATTTAATACCATAATTTCATTCTTAACATTCTTAATTACTGATGTATTTTTGTGATAGAAGGACCAAACAGCCACGTAACTCCACTTGCTGGCTGTAATTTGTTGTGACTGCCGCCTTTCGAAACAATGCCTCCTCACCAACATAAAGGGAACTCTGCTGTTGAGTACATTTACTCAACAGTTTTGCTCAAACATTTCTTGACAGCATTCCTCTGTTTTTAATAACAATGTCATATTTCTTGGTGGATAGATTTGAGGAAGAAAAGAAAATAAGTTTGATCATTTTAAGTCAGGGAGCCTAAACGTTTTCGATGTCAAACGTACGAAATGCTGTGTAGAACAATGTAACGCCTGAGTGTTAGATAACCCACCACACACTAATTCATCTTGGTGATCTTGGGATAGACAAGTTGTTGGTTCTTGGTTGTTTAATTAATGTTCTGTATATTTTTTGAAAATATTTTTTTTTGGTAATTTTGATTATATATGCAGTGTTAAAAACAAGATTTTCAAAATGGCTCCAAACTTTTCTTTAAACGTTTTGTTAGAATAGTGATAAACGCACTGTGCAACATGTACAATGTACCATTTTGATAATTTTTCGGAAATTACACAAAAGTATTTCTGAAGGCAATTCTCATATCGTTAATATTTATATTATAGTCTTTTGTTTATTCAATATTGCATTTTGAGAACTCTAAACTTTCGTGTGTAAATGAACTTGAACTGTGCATTTTCAGAACTTTCAAACTACATCTCAAAAATAGTTCTAATTTTTTCAACTAAAATTTGCGTATCGAACAAGGTTTTTACTCTTCCATTATAATTCTGCTATACGATAAAGAAAAAAATTGATAAAAGGCGAAAAATATATTTTAGGCCCTGATAAGTAGCAGCAAAAAGGTGGAGGACACAAAATTATCCCAGACTAATAAGATTAGGAAACCAATTAGTACGAGACAGTTTGCGCCAATGTGTGACATTACTAGTTCTAACTCTTTTACTTACACACACACACACACACACCATCACCATTTCCATTGAAGTTTCGTATCAAGATTTATTCCTAGGTATTTGATGTTTTGATTGGGTGGAGTCCAAAGAATTAGTGAATTACTGATTTGGAGGGGGAAGGAGTGAGCATTGTCTGAGTGTAAACATTTTCAGTAAAGCTTCTGCATTTAGTTCCAGAAACTGAGTGTAGCATTGTTTGTGGTCAGTTTTTCAACAGGATGAGGACGAAGGTGAAGACGAGGAAAAAATTCGAGAAAGTAAAAATTGACCGAAGAAGTATATTCTGCATCAATATAGTATTCCTTTACGAACATTGGGTTTTGGTCTTTTGTAACTCCAAGTACAAAATCTTTCTTCGAGATCTTTTCTATCAGTGCCAATTTTCTGGGTAGTCTCAACGTAGGAAGACGATCCTGGTTATAAAAGTGGAATTCAAAAACTTAAGAAGACAGTTGTGAAAGAAATTGCAAAACGGTGTCTAAAATATTCAGGCTTACAATAACATTCCGACAAAAGATGAAATCGACAACCTCCTTAACAGAACGTTGCTAAAAATAGTCAAAAATAAATTACTTAATCCTGTCTTAAGAAAATAAATTTCTCTGTTCGTTTGTTCTAATTGTGTTTTGATTATACAGAAATGACTGTGGTAAATATACATGCGTTTTTCTAATATACGTTGATATTAATAGAAATGTAATATTTCTTCAATTTTTCATGATATTTAAGCAATATTTGAATTCGATATCTTTCTAGTAATTCAATTTAGATTGGTATTAAATAATTGCTGAAGTTGCCTGAAAGTCACAAATTTCTTGAGGAAAAAAAGGTCTGTATAGAGAATAAGTATATAGTTTTTTTTACCGGAATTAGTTTTTGCATACATAAATCTTTCAAATTTGGGATGTTAGAGGGCCACTTAAAAGTTGTCCGAATGAGCCGAAATATCGCAGAGCTCATTTTCTGCGGGCTGAAACCGAAATGGGGGGGTAGGTGCGGTAAAGTTTCGAAAACTTACCCAACAGCTAAGGGCCACCCTAATATTAATATAAATATCATAATCATCGAAATTTACTTTCAGGGGTTCAAGAAGTAAAGGTGTATGGGAGTCATTCGAAAAGAGGCGGATTAAGTTGCGATTCTCTTCTATATACAAAGCATACATACATACATGCGCTATCCTGCTTGGAATGAAATCCACCGTCATCTAGGAAAACCTACATACTTCAGTAGAGCGGATCACGTGCACAAAATTAAAACAAGAATATAGAAAATGGATGTCGGTACATTTTCCATTTACAAACCGAACTATCAGTGACCGGAACAGTTTGCCTGCGTCAATCTTAGAACCCTTTCCTCAAAGCTTGAGCAAGATTGAAAATAAATTAGTGTCCTTGCTAATTATATTTTAGGTCAATATATCACTTAAGTTTCTGTTAAATTAGTAGAATTTTCTATTAAGTAAGATGTTGAATTGTTAGTATTAGTAGCAGTTGTGCAGCTTACGCGGTGATATTATGTACTATCTATTATTAATTATTATTTTTTTAACTAACAACTTTTTTCGTGACTTATTGTTAATCAATGTAAGCTTAATGCATGTAAAGTTAAGATATTCTGCCACCAAGTTACGGCACTTAATTACAGAATTAATAAAAAATCTAATCTAATCTAAACATAAATTGCTTTTTTTTTTTTCAAATCAAATTGATTTAATTGAAGCTTTCGGTTTTTGTTCTTACCAAAAAACTTTCATCAATTTTGCAAATATTTCTTTATCCGTTGGTTTCATGGAGACCAAACTTACGACTAATTAATATTGTTTAAAATGACCAAACAATTTATAGCGGGTAAATTACAACATTTAACAAATGTTATAGAAAACTAACTCAAAAATATCTCTAAGCATTCTATTTACGACATTCCACACCTAATTTACAGTTTGACTGTTTTATTTCTCAGTCAATTTTTCTTTCTGATCAAATCCATTCATTTTGTTAATAACAAAAAATACATAATTCTGGAGTGTTTATATGCTTCTACAACGCAAATTTTTGCCTAGAAAGTACATTTTCAAACCAACTTTTCAGTACTTATTGCCACTCAGCCATTCGGAATATCCATGTAGTTTATTAGACAAAATATGCTTAAAATTGTCTTAAGAGCTTGTTTTCAAAGTTTCGGCGTTTCCTCCTCGGACATCCTGTATAAACACGCAGAAAATATAGAGACAAAGGGCTGAACGACGTAAAATCAAGCTCTCAATAAACTTCTTTGAAGCAATCGCCTGCAACGAGACCCTGGCGTCGCCAGCCGTGGGCGACGTCTGGAGGGGGCCGCGGTGCGTGGGCAGCTGTTTCCACGGCCGCCTGCGACCACTGGCGGCGCGCCGTCTCGCGGCCACGCCCCCTCCCCCGCGCCTCTCAATCACCACTCAAGGAGCAAGTCGAGGTACAGATCCTCAAAACATACGCGCTTTATAAAATCATCCATGTATTTAAAATCGATTTTTTGTTTCAGATATTTTTACGTGGTTGATCTTTTATTTTGGGGTGAAAGTCTCCAAAAAAGTCATCGACATAAATTATTTTGAGATGTATGTAAATTGGACATTCTTCAGAGCAAGAAACCAACGGTGAAGATAATTAAAATAGAGGTTTCGTCGATAAATGCAGTCTACTGTATAGTATTTTTGAATTATCGAATCAGACAAAACCTTTTGTCAATTGTCCTGATCATTTTTGTTTTTATTTTGTCCGTTGAATGTCAATATTTAACAAACGCGACTACCGTCAAATAATATGAATATCAATCACATCAAATGACGTGAATATTATTGGAAAATAAAAGTTATGGTTTAGATTTTAAAAACATTGATAGTTTGGGGCGATATTTAACTAACATCGATAATTTAATTTTCAATAATGTTTCTTAACATATCGCATTTCTAGAAAGAAGGACCGAAAGTTCCTGGCCCGATCCCACTTAGCACAGAACAATTTCATTTGGGGGTTTGAAACTTCACAGGCATCAGCACCCTTAGTCGCCTACTTTTCCGATTGTTCTCGTACACAAGAAAATCTTATTACCTTACGCACGTGAAATCTCTGAAGGTTCCCTAAAAGGTCGTTCAAGCTAATAACGTTGCCGACTAATTAAGAAGTAGTGAGGAAAAACAGGGAAATTGTAGTATGTGTGTTTCTAATAAAATCCTGAAACTGGACATTAAACAGTTTCTATGTTTGTTACCACGTATTTGGAATGTTAGCATATATTGCAATTGCTTACTTAAAAAACTCCATCTTAATCGCTTTTCGCAAAGTGCATTTTGTAATTTGTATCTAAAAACGCATTTATTTCTGGGACAAACAAATAAGCTTATTTAAGGGCAGAAACGTTTTGTTAATCCATAGGATGTACAGAAAATAAGACCTGAAAGTTCCGTTTAATTACGAGAGAATGCGTTCGAATACTTGAGGTAACGCTGGCGGCTGACGACTTCAAAAGTCGGTGGTTCAGACAATCTTGCCGGATTGTTTAACAAAACTAACACAAAAAGCAGTGGTCCACTGAACAATCCCAGACGCCCCTGAGGCTCTGCTAATACCTGAAAGCGGTCAAGATCTCTCCAATGATGTAACGAGGCGAGTGGCCTACACCCTGCCTCGCAAGACACAGCGATAGATGTTCTTACTTTTTCCAAGGTGCGCGAAGCTAGTGTTAACTGTTGAAATGGGTAGTTTTTGTTTAAACGTAAATTATCACCAAAATCTTGGAAGAATTTAAATTGGTGTTAAAAAGAACAGCATTACTAAACATTTATTCGCAGTTTCTCGTGAAAGTGACTCATCCAAGCCGCGTTTACTCACCCCAGTCCCTCTGGGAGTTTATCAGCCTGCGCAAAACGCCGCTTGCGCTAAAGCGATGTGAAGGTCGTTCACGTGCTGTCTTCTCTAATCCCCACCAGGTCTTTGAGATGCTGCACTAACATCATAGAAGCAACACCCCTCAACGCCCCGCCGCCTTCCACTCGCAGGCAACGTTTGTCATAACTAGAGGCCGGAACTTTGGCAAAATGCCTTTTTGCTATAGTTACTATTTTATGACTTAACAATAGGAATCTCTTAATTGTACTTCTGGGGTTGTTTTATTAAATTTCTATTTTACCTTTTTTGCCTATTTTAGCGTCTGATGCCTATTTTTGCCATTTTGTCTTATCACGCTTATGCTGCACGCTTGAACAACTTGAAGGCACGGTAGTGTTTTGTCTTTCTGTGGAAGCAGACATTAATAAAAATCTGACTGAAAAAGGGAAGACTATACCAATCAAAATTTTTAATTTTTTTCATTGAAGCCGCTAGGCTGTGTTCGCTCACGAGCAATCCCATTCTACTTTTGAGAATGACCACCGATCCTTTTGCGGACAGCCCTTTATACATGATATATCCTTCTCAGAGTTGTCGATAGCACAAGTATGAAGAACGAAAAATATAATTCCGTTTTCGCTGATTGCATTTCAAGATTGAAAAAATTCACAATAGAATTGTCAGGAGACAGAGTCGCGAGAAAAATGAAATTCGTAGCCATATACAGCGTGTTCATGCGGTATCAAGATTACAAAGAAAAGATAGTTTTCTTATTCGTGAAGTATTAATATAAACTTTAGAGTGAATAATTATTATTATTATTTTTTACAATTCCTTTTACGTGTGAGTTTTCATTAATTTCATACCTTTTTGCACCCCTACTCTAGCTAGAATAAATGCCTTTTTGAATGCGTATTTTAGTTAAAACAAATGTCATTTTGCCTGCCTATTTCAGGTAAAACAAATTCCTGAACTTCCGTGCTCTAGTCATCGCCCATTGTATCCCCCAGGCCTGCGGATTACGAGCGAATCCACCATTGCTTAGTGATCCCGCGCGCGTGAACTGCTAAGGCCATTAATCCCATAAGCATAGTACATAGTTTATCGCGAGATATGGCGGTGATATCTCATTGAATGGCGAAATCTGGCGCCGAACCTACCCGTCGATTTGCCGTTTCCTTCGCTAACATGTATCTCACATCGGCGGGGCACTGCCTCAGCCGGAGCAAGCGTGGTTGTGTAGTGCATGTAAGTGTAAATACGTGTAAGTAAGGGTGTGAGGATAGGACAAGGAAGCGGAAGGAATGATCGCCAGCGGTCCGTGGCCTGTTAGTTAGGGTAACTACTGCTCCGGCATTCGCCTGGCGTTGATTGGAGAAACCACGTAAAACTACCAATGAGAGCAGCCGGCAGCGAGAATCTTCACCAGACATCGCTGAATTCGATGTAGCTATATAGCTAGAGTTGAAAATGAATTAGTGAGACTAACTCTAGGGCCTCCCGGTCAAAGGCCCAGCAGATACTACTGACCCCGTAAGCCGCTTACGAGCGGTATCTCACGAGAGTCATAATACAAATAAAACAAATGTACACACACTAACGTAACAAAATTCCGTATATTTAAATACCGAAACACTTTCGTGGAAGTGCCAACCCGCAACAATTAAAGCAAGCATGAAAGCGAGCGGCGAGGCAGCAAGACGCCGAGTGGAGGGAGTGGGGGCAGCCGTGGGCCGTCGCGTCATCGGGGTCGGTGCTCAAGCGCCTCGCCCTCGGCGCCGCGGCGCTGCGCGAGGCCTTGCCCCAGCTTCCAGGCGCGTTCCGGGTCCGTCGCCGCGGCGGAGAAAGGGTGTAATTTACCTGAGCCCTCGCTGGGGCCTTGGGCGGCGCTCTTGACTTGACAGCTCGCGGGCATGAATCACAGCCACACGCTCTATATCACGTATCGCCTCTTTGCTATTACTCGAGCCAATTTTAATATTGACCAACATTTTTCACAAGTTTTGCTATTGCAAACATTGGTACGAGTTGCCTGGAAGTGAAGCAATAACGTACACGATTAATCGCTTATTATTCTCATACTGAAGGGTGTCCTAAATTTTAAAAAAAGGTCTGCGATTTCACGTTAGAAACAAAAACACTGACAACCAGTACTTCCCAACGAAAAAGGAGCACTAATAAGCACACATTTAAAAAACCAAGAAAGGTGTGTTTAATAGCTTGAAATTATTAAAAAGAAATGGAGTATAATACAATTTGAGATTTTATGTAGAATTTTATCGCAATTCCTACGTTCTAGAATAATTCTCTGGCCAGAATTGTGCGCGCAGTGACATTAAGAATACGACAATCACCTCTTACCAAAATATAAAGAAATTATACGCCAATGCTAACGAAAAAATTAGTGCAGTGTCCCAACATTATGTGATTTTAAAACATTGATACCAAACGTAGGTCAGATATGCTTGTCGGAGCAATGAAGGCACTTCATCATAAATGTAGGAAGCGTGATGTTACCGATTTTCTGCGTCCCACTCCTGTTCCGGATTCCGGTCGACAAACGCGGAAATGGGTTGGAGAAAATCTCAGTAGTATGGGTTTAAAAAGAATGAAAACATTGGGGGAGGAGATTCTAGAGAATTTTCGAGTAGTAAATTGTGTTGAATTTAACAAAAAGTGCAACATGACATAAGTGCGTTTTATATTATCATCGAAATATCATTGCCATTAATAAATCGCTCGCCCATCACGCGTTAAATCTCACAAGTAAGAAGTAAACGACCCACGCTTTTTTTGTACGTGTTGCGCTTTCATTTCAACACCGGTATAAAAATATTTACTGATACACTCAACTATACTTCTTTATAATGCATAGTATTTAAAGTGGAAAGCGGGAACGTTTTGCTTTCTCAATTGCTTAGTGACACGATATTATTACGTTCCTTAGTATCCTTTTTATTCTTACTACAATCGTTTTGCACTCTAAAATTATATAGCGTTTCATGGAATATCATTTCTATTTTGCATCACTACAGTTAAAATTCAGAACTTCAAAATTCAGAACCACAAGAAATGTGAACAGTCTACACTTCTCGTAAGTCTTTAGTCCACCAGACGGGAGCACAGCAGTGGCAGCGGTCAAAACTTATTTTTACCAATCTGTCGACACTCGTCCAAACGATAGCGACTGAAGATGATGTAAACGTGCGTAAGCCTGGAGCTCTCCCAAGCAGAGATTCGGCAACATATTCTGCGTCTCGAAACAGAGTCACTGGGTCAATTCTGGCAAACAACGGAGGGAGATCAACTACTACAGCGGTCGGGTCACCACGCACACATTCCGGGCTACTCAGAGCATCGAACAATGCCCTAGAATTCTTTCTCAATAGCAAATAATGATGCTTATGCTGCTGATGACAGACATTCTATAAAATTGTATATTAATAATTTCTATAAAATTGTACATTAATAATTTCTATAAAATTGTATATTAATAAAATTATGAATGTTCCCATAAGTTAATTAAATGCAGCAGAATAACCCGAATAAGCAAAGGCTTGGGCTCGAGTGCAGTTTAAGTAAGCATAAAACGAAAACAAAAATTGAGATATGGTGCAAAGGCTACACAATTTACAAAACTAAGTTTCAGTTTTACAGAATGGTATCCTATAATACATACAAAAAATTATAAAAACCATATGTTGTTACAAACGAAAAGAAAACCAGTGCAAAACTTATCATGAAAATTTTAAAAAAGTTACAAGAAGAAAAAGTGTTCCTGATTTATGCTACAGAATAAGACGTCGCAAAAAAGACAGATATACATCACAACTAGTATCTTTCCGTTTTGTTCGCTTCAAGAAGTTACTTTTCCATGATAAAATAATGCGCAAATAGCAAGGTTTCCAAACGAGGCAATGATGATACTTCGGTAACTGAAGGCACACGTTTGCAAGGTTCTAGAATCAACCGTGATCGGCAAATTAAAGAAAGATGCTTGCGTGCATTGGCCCGTGACTTCGATATCCAATTCGATGGTCCAAATGTTCGTACACGAATGTTCTTTTCTCTGAAGTGGATTCACATTAACGTAAAAACGTGTGGAACAGACGGCTCACACAATATCCTCTTTGGAAATCGTCTATTGCGGATAACGATGAATTGATTCGAAAGAGCTATCAGTTCTCAAATCAAGTAGCTGATAGAGAGACACAGGATGTAAAAGAAAGTTCTATGAATAGTCCCGCGAGTAAAAATGAAAATAAATCTTAAATTTAGTGAAAGTGGTGGCACAAGAAATTCGGCCACCTGCCTTATCGCTCTTCTATGTTTTTAGTATCCAGATTACCACTACATCAGAAACTGAATGAGTTGTCTTTCACGTTAAAATCAACAGAGGAAGGCTCTACTGAATCTATAAATGCGACAGAAAGTGAATGTAATATCAATTTCAGGTGAAAAGGAATTCGAGTACTCATTATTATAGGAATAAAGGTACACTCAAAAGTGAATCGTTAGTTCCAGTTTGCAAATAGTCTTTATTTGCCTGCATTGGAGACGAATAGCAATGGGACTTAAGTACCCGTTTCCGCAATCCCTTTCACCATCCTGCAATGCTGGATTATCCACGCAATGCAGCAACGAAATTCGTATTGTAATAGAATGTTAGAAAATGGAAATAAAAGCGGTTAGTGCAAAGGAGAGGCAAGAGAAGGGAAGCTGAAAAAACAGGACCACTCAAAAGCCCCATCCCTGGACGTTTTGGGAAAGTTGGCCCATAGCGGTGTCTGACTTAGATTTTAACCGCCGCGGTGACGCGGTGAACACCGATCTGGACTCTGCGTTATAACCTTCCCGAAGTTACATCTCTCCCCGCCGACTACTAGAAAGTTGTTGCAGATCGTAGCGTAAAACGTCATGAAAGAATCTGTAGTTTATAAAATACGCAAGAAGACTTGAACGTTTTGTTCGTAAATGGAAGTTCCAAACAGGTGTCAAGCTCACGGGAGAGTTAGCCACGAACGTTAGATTACCATAATGACCATTTGCATTGTTTGATTGGTTGATTGATAGTGATTCTGGGTGCGTCAACTATCGAGGTCATTAGTCCCGTAAGTGTAGTGCGTGTTTTTCCTCGAGAGGTGGCGGCGATCTTTCCTCGCTGGATGGCGAGATCCGGCGCCAACCTACCGTCAACTAGCGGGGTTTTCCCCAACCAGGTGTCTCCCATTAGCGGGGCACCGCCCCAGACGGGACAAGCTCGAAGCTCCTGACCGATCTCCCGTCATATGTGGTAGTGTAGTGCATGTTAGTGTTTGTGTGTATGGAGTGAGGACAGGACAAGGAAGAGGAAGGAAAGAGCGTGGTCCGTCGCCCGTTTGTTAGGGTACTGCTCCGGCATTCGCCTGGTGTTGATCGGAGAAACGACGGAAAACTACCGATCAGAGCAGCCGGCCGGTAGAATTCTTCTCCAGGTAGGAGCTCAATTCGACCAACCTGACAGTATCCAAAATCTTGGCACTGACTCGAACCTAGGACGTCCCGGTCAGAGACACTGAAGCGACATTAGTTGATACACTGAACCACCTCTCTCAGTCAGCATTGTACGAATCGAGTAGCCCACCAACCACAGATCTGTATATATGATTACAAATATTGTTAAATATATAGATATTTATTTACACATATTAGTGCTCCAACATAATGATGCATCATGGAAATTCAGAGTAACCAGCATACTGACACTGCCCCACAGTTGGGAACGAATTCCATAGAGCGTGCTCACGTGAATGGATTAGCGAGCGACCAGTCTCGTGACTGCCCTCGCTAATTGTGGCGGAGTTGGTTTTCCTGCGCTCGCGCTTGCGCAAAGGCCCAGGGTCTCCTCTAAGGAGATTCGTGATGTGACTACAAGGGAGTTCGTGAAGCCCAAAGCGTTAAAGCACTCCACAGCAGTTAGATCTTTTACGCATGCGCAGTATGAGTTTCGCATCACTTCTGTGCATCTGTGCAAGTGGAGAAGATCGAGATTGCAGTCGATTACTGCCCGCAAAGACGTGCAAAAAACTCTACTGAATTTCGATTCCACCGATTTGATTCCGGAATCTATTATTTTCTTTCAATTCCTTTGCTTCTAATTCCTACTACAATCAATTTGTAAACCTCGGTATAAGTCCTTTTTCGATTTGTATGCTCTCTTTGTTCACTGGTTAATGTAAGTACAATGTACGTTCAATATTTTAAGAAATAAATGAAGACATTATAAAATTTAATCTTATTGTCAGAGTATGTCTTTGGTTCATCCAGAATGTAATTTTGTGGGAATGCAGAAGCAAGGTTTCAGAATGGGTTGTCGTTATAAATAACTTGAACACACAAACACTGGGTTTTAATCATCCTAGCGTGTTTCTGCAGTCTATCATAAATCATCCTATCCTTAGTATAAACAAAAAATATACAGGAGAACTATTCTAAATGTTTGTTTCCATCGTTACGAGGCTTTACATCTGATACATTTCACTTTTAATATAATTAAAATACTTATTTTGAGATTCGATTGCGGAATCGATACGTTCATTGGAAAAGTTTTTACTTTCTTGGGGGAACTTTACGATTCGGATGAAAGTTATGTAATGCTGCGCGAATTTTTTTTCGGCAGAAAAACTTATTACAGTGCCCTGGTAACTAAGAAGTGGATAAATTCAGTTGCTAAATTTAGAAAAAAATACTCTTATTATTCGATGTAGTCAGAATGTTTTGTGGGTCCTTGATACCGAGAATCCGCCCGTCCGCCCCGCTAGCGGCTAAACCGGTCACCCGATTTTCTCAAAAATTGATATCCCTCAATCGATCTGGCTGATGTCGCGGCCCCTTGAATTTGAAACCGATAAATGCTGGAGTGTACTTTACATGAAGCCGCTGGGACAGCCCTTTTTTCGCCTAATTTTACGGGAACATACGGGCGAGAAAATACTCTTTTATCACCTCTAGTTTTCGATCTTGGAAGTAGAAATCACGATGTAAGAAGTTATTTGAAAACCGTTCCTTTGGGAATGGATTCTTTTTTTGCGATTCTATTCCAAAATCGATTCCGGCCTTTCGATTCCTTCACGATTCCACAATCGGTTTGTTTACAGCGATCTATTGCCCCATAGCGTGTTCACGATGTGCAAAAAACGGACCACTGACGAGTAGCGGTGGCCGCTCGTTAACGTGGGCTGTGCTGCGCCCACCCTCTTACGCCACGGGCGGTGGCCCCGGCGTGACCTTGACCGCGACAGGATGCGGCGGCGACAGGGCCGAGCGGGCGCGGAGTGGAGACGGCGCGGCGCGGGGCCTCCCATTACGGCCAATGTCACCCGCGGCGGCGTCCGTCACGGGAGAGCGGAAGCGGCGCGGAAGTGCCCATGGGCACTGCCCTTCCTTTGCTCGCGAGGACGAGCGCCCACCACTCCCAAGAGGGCTGGCTGTGGCCACGAGGGGCGAATCACGACAGAGCAAGGGGTGGAAGACAACCGGGCCGTTGTGTTGCCCCACACTGACAGAAACTTTGGAAACAAAAATTAATTCACGTCGATCCACCAGTAGAGTTGATGATGATAGCAATTTACGTACCACAAATCAGAAATCACTCATCTAAGCGAGTCCTTCTCAGAAGTATTCGTCCAACAGTCTACCGTTCTTAAAAAAATGACTTGCCAGAAATTTGCGAGTCGGGTATTAAATTTCGCCACAAATCTGACTCGTGAAGAGAGGCTCAACCACCTTACTACGTATCTATAGGCTTACTCGTATCTATAGGCGTGGAAGAATTACCGTGGTAAATAATTGTTGGCCAAGGTAAATCATGAAAAATGACGAGCAGTGATATAACATTCCTTTCGATTTGTATCCACCAGGGAAACATTTCAGCTCCAAGGAACATACTCAAAAGAGCGGAAAGCACAGTTAGGGAAAGTGCGCGCACGTTACAACCATCACTTCCTCCAGAACCAACCAACTCTATCCCAGAACGAACTTCTGTTTGCACTGGTAAATATAAAAATAAATAAATAATAATATTCATTAAGTTATTTAATTGAAGGATCTGTTACAAAATTTAAAAAAACTTTCAATGGACAAGTTGGTAATTTCTTCCGTTACAATGACATCAAATTATGATAAATCATTGAATGTGCATAGTTTCACCTCCGTTTTCCACGTTGTCTATTCAGGAATTTACGCCTCCAACAAGCATATAAAAGTTGTTAATGATAATGATAAATGATAATAATAATAATAATAATAATAATAATAATAATAATAATAATAATAATAATATCATCATCATCATCATCATCATCACCACTATCACAATTTAACTTGTTTCCACTCGTGCATCTCGGTTACCATGAACACGAGATACACGTTCCAACTGTCATAATCAGCACTGGATCAACCATCAATGTTCACAAACTTCCTCACGATGTTACATGTGTCCAGTATGACAATCTTTTGCATCTGGATGTGCTAACCCCTTCAGTTGCAGTTCATTAGGGATTCATGTAGGAACTTAGAATTTCACCAGTGGCACTTCCAGAATTATTGGTACAATCTTCACCATTTCCACATCGCCCCACATTTTCTTTATCTCATTTGGCTAGAGGTTGATATTTTGGAATTTTTCATTTCTTCTTTGGGATGATGTGAGCTAGCGGACCGCGACATCAAGCAGATACACCTTTTTGTTTTTCTTGTCATGCCATACAATGTCCGGTTTATTAGATGATACAGACTCATCTGTTATGATGGACCTGTTCCAGTACATTTTGTGATTATTTGTGTCAATGACTGGTTCAGGGTGTGTGCTTATAGTATGGTAAGTGCTCCGGTTAACCGTCAAAAAGGTTACCATTGTGGCACAGGTGCTGATAAACCACTTTACAAACGTCGTCATGTCGTTTTGTATATTCTGAGGATGCTATTATTATTTTATTATTATTATTATTATTTTATATTATTATTTTTTATTATTATTTTATATTATTATTATTATTAAACGAATCACTGGGCAGAAATCAATGAGCGATTCCGACGAGTAATTAAATCTCCCAACTACATTGTTGAAAATCGTGCTCTTAGCCAGATCCACGTGACTGTGTTTGACGGGGAAAGGGGAAGTCATCTGTCAGTTTTCGCGACCGTGCGCCGTCGCCTAATGAGGAAGAGCTCGATGGGTCGCAATGCAGCTGGAGACCGGCCGAGGGAGGACGTTATTGTAGAAAGAGGGGAAGAATAAGGCTCTCCGACAATTTTGCTTCTCATGGAAATGTGAAACAACTAAAGAAACATAAGATTCGCCAGTCAAGTAAATTAAGAAATGAACGATAGTTTCTAAAAGAACTGTGGAATAAGCTAGAGACTATAGTAAGGCGGTTGACACGAGTCAAGAGAAAATACTCTAAAAAAACAGTAACGTGGAAAGTAAGTCTGGATAGGTCCATATTCCATGCAACTGATGTTTCACGATAGTGATATTAACATGAACACAAGACCCCTAATAAATATTTATGAAAGAAAAGAGAAAATTCCGCTTAAATGATACAAGTAAAAAACATATTGCCAAAAAATCTTGGACTAAATTCCTCCGTTATTTCCCTTATTTTAACGTTAATGTGTCTGATTAACATTTCCATTTCCTTTATTTTTGAATTGTCTAGTACCTCGTAGCGATAGTTTTGGCGGAACAAACGTTGCGTTACATACACTACTCTCGTACTGTAAGGTCTTAAACCTCTGAGCTCATCTCACGCTGTCCTTTTGCAGAGCGCGTGGAGCAGCTGCAGAGAGGAGCCGCCGCTTCAAAGCGAGCGCTTTTCGCCAACACGCGACCTCTTCGCACCTTGGCAATTTCATGACGTCTCCCGGTAATTCAGCGTTCGGATTTTGCAATTCCATATCTTCCCAGACTTTTGGTCACTGACTGAAGTAAGACTTGTACTAGACGTTTCTACAAAACAACTTGTGGAAATAATTTTCAGTGGTTATGGGATAAAAATAAATATCTTACCGGGCTTTGAATGGCTTATCTGACGTCACAAGAGACGAGATACGTCAGCGCGAAAAGCAACGCTTCTTCAACACCTGAGTTGGCCTCCGCAAGTTTTCCTCTTTAGATAAGAAATTCAATCAATCAATTCGTTCTAAGCAAGATGTGTTGACTTGATTGTATCACAGTTGTTCATCAGGGTCATTTCTTCGAAAACAGTCATCGCCCCGAGTTCTTATCGTACAGGAAAACTGCATTTATTTTCTATTGGCCGAAGATTTCTTTCAAAAATTTTGGATGCCTCGGCTTTGTAATTCGTCAGACTAATGTTTAGATTATATCGGTCAAGATATTATACGAGAAACAATTGTTCACTTAAATGGCGCAATGCGAAATCGCAAAGCAGAAAAAAAGAATCCATGGTTTGTTTTGTATTTCGCACATGATTCGTCTTATCTAATGTGATCTGATTTCAAAACAATGAACGAACTGGGAATTCATACTTTTCAGTATCGATACAAACATGATTATTCCATTATACCTACAAACATTATTCATTTTTTTAACAATACAGGCTATGAGTAATTCTCGCCAATGACCCTGATGTCTCACTTGCAATTTATTTGAAATACAGTCTCTGAAATAACTTTCCGAATGGAAACAGGAGAGCGTTATTCCTGATCATTGTTTAGGAAGGAAATGCAGGTGGGTAAGAACTACTTGAAATTAGAACGGGAGGAGTAATAACATTAACAACTTCCGCTGAAACGCCAAACGCCCACGTATTGAAAATTGCACACTACAAAAGGAAGCGCAGCTTTTTATCCCTTTCGTGTCTTCCGGCGACAGCGTTACAATATAAGTAGCATTACGTTTACAAAATTACGAAATAGCAATAACTTTCTTTACTCTTGTTCAGTTCAATTCTACTGCTTATAATAAAATTTCATGTATTCGCCTACCACTTATTGCACCACATTAACAGTAGCAGAACTAATGGGAGGAGATGGTTAACCACGGACCGCAGCACACTTTTTCCCTTCTGACTTTGTTTATACTTGGGTTTTTCTGACGTGGCAGCTGAGGGTATTTTCTTCAAGATGGAATATGGCATGACGTTTTGCTTTTTTCTCGGTCCTGCCCCAAGATTTCGCATGATCACGACCGTATCAAGCAGTGCTGCGTATCAAGCGATTTTAGCGGCACCACCGAGAAAGACGCGAAAAATATTTAGGACTGCATTGTTTAAGATCTTTCTGAACTCTTACTGTGATTGCAATATTAATAAACACGTTGCAATATTATGTTAGTATGACGAGTTGTGGAATCGAAGCAACATTGTGAATGTTCTAGTTCTTTAAAAAAGGACGGGACCACTTCTGTCCCCGCTGAAAGGACCGTGAGAAAGAAAAAGTTCAAAAAATATATGCCCTTATAATATAATACCTCAAAAACTGAACAAAATATGAAAAACTTGCTGAAAATAATTGCAACTTACTGTTAAATATATGCATCATTAGTTCTTAACTTAACGCACAAAAATATACTTTTGTGTCGAGTATTAATATAGATGTCTTATCATAAATCGATAACCAGGAGTCGTGAATGAAAAGTGACAAAACACCCTCAATCACAGGTTTCAAGGCCATGACAGGAAGCTGTTCCGAAATTGCAATTTTAGCTTTTAGTCTTCCTTGGTATGTATTTTTAAGGATTTTAAGTCATCAGATCTATATTATCTTTGTTTCGTCTATTCTCTTTATTAGAAAGACCGACCACTAGGTTTTATTTTCGGTATAGACCTCTTTTAAGTATTCTCCGTTAAAAATGAAAACTCCGAAGAGCCGATAATAGAAGTTAATTTCGACGTAAAAAAGTTTTCAACAAATAAAGTAAGTTATAACATAATAGAAATTTATTGTTTATAATTCGAACTTTGACGATATTGTTTAGTTTTATATCATATAAATCCTACCTCTCAGATTGGCAAACAAGATAATTTCTTCTGATATTACCTATAGAATATCGAATATTCTAATGACATATGCAGATAAAGTAAATGTCAATTCGAAGTATATTTTCACTGTATATAAGCTTATTTTGCAAACGTGGGATTTCGGATCTTTTATTGAGGAGAGCGCAAATTTGGGGGGTAAGGTTTTTTGAATATACAAATACAGTATGCAGTATTTTATATTAAACAATTTACCTTTTAAAAATCTGTGTTTCTCACAAAATGTATTTGATGCATAACTAAATATAATGTATGTATTCAAATATAATACTATATTGTATGTGCTAGGATTTTCTTTTATATTTTGAAATTTGAATACCGTGTATCATATGTGTATAATAAATGAGAAATACTCTTTCTTTTCGAAAGTCAATTCGAGTGTAATGACTCGTGATTTTAGGAATGAAACTGTTTAATTTCTGAGTAAATAACGTTTAAAAGTAAAATATAATTGAAAGATAATTTATTTATACGGGATATTCACAGTAACACTGAACATTATCCCGCGCGTTTTATAATACTGAACTAAAGTTCACCAATTTACTATTTCATTAACTCAGCTTAATGAAATTATTGTTTGCTTAATTAATAATAAATTTCTTCTCAAAATACAGAAAAAGTAAATTTTTTATAACGTAAATTTGACGATCGGCGAAATGAATGGCTAAATATATATTTTTTTAAATTTGGTCCAACATTGTGAGACAGTTGCCCTCTCTTGTCTTCCCTGAATCCCGCCTCTGCTATTTGGGATCTTCCCGCCAGATTCGCTATCCTGTCCCGTGCCCGCCATGCGTCATCAGGTCGCGTGCCCATTACACATGCTCTTGGAAGCACGTGACGGCGCGTATCTCACATGAAGGCTGTCTACACTCCCATTTACATGTACGGCGAATGCCAGCGATTAGCTGGGACACAATTATCCATTCGGGAGCATCGTTACAAATGATTTTTTTTTATATTGAAGCTTTCGATTGGATAAAGCGACTCTTCTGATCAAAAGTCAATTCGCCGTTCATGTAAATGGATGTACCGAAGTTATCAGGCGATGCGGTGCGCGCGGTACCGCACCGCCATCTGCCGGGCGACAGTGGAACTCTCTGCTCATTGAGAAGCGCCCGCCGCGCCCCTATGGGACAAGGGGGCAATTATACGACACCGGCGGGAAACGTTCCCTTCTCTGCAAAAAAAGTTATTGACAATTTTCTTTTACAGATTCTATTATTTTACTTTATCTCTATACATATGCCTCTGCTTATCATTTCTCTCGCCATGATGTTCATTTATTGTCTACTGTTTTTCTCCCCTTCTTGACTTTCACTTGTTCGTTAATGACATTGTTAACAGTAGTGACATCGGTCCTTCCCACGTGTGTTAGGTTCCTTTTGTTTTAAAAGAGTTGAAGTTACGATGCGCCGGGTTTCGTGATTCACGCAAAACAACGTTGAATCTGAGAAACACTCCATTTCCAACTAATTTTTGTATCAAAACAATTCTTATGAGCCCTTCAGCCCCTCGCATTCGGATTCGCAAATTGGCGATATTTCGGCCTTTAGCCACAACCCATACGCCTTATCTGAAAATATCTCCAAGTGTCGCCATATATCCACGAGTTAGTGCGTCTGTTCGATAAGCGTGTCTGATAGGTTAGTGTCTCTGGTAGGTTAGTGAATACGTGAAGAAGTGAATTAGACTAATGAAAAAGCGAATGCACGGTATGCAAATAAGTAAATTAGCTTAATGACCAAATGAATACATAAGGAAATCAAGAACAACGCGAGGCAATCAATGGACAACGAATTAACATCCAGACGATATGTATTTACGTGAGTTTGTACATGATGTGTAAATTAGGTTAATGAACTCTAATACTTTTGACAGGGTTATTCACTTACTCTTCTTCCCTGATCTTGTCTCATGTTACCAGGTTAACGGAAGTGGGCACTAATGTTTCTTCCAGAACTTAACTTTATTTTGACGCAGTTCTACTTCCCCTTAAATTCAGAATATTCTAAAATAAACGATAATCTTATTAAATGCTGTTAATTACGACAAGCACATGCCCAAGTTCGTATGCAATCTTTCCAATGACGTCTATAAATCTTATTGCCTCCTACATCGCAACAAAAAGAAACTAGAGTTGGTCCATTCAGAATATGAAAACAGAGAGTCATAACTTTTATGTCATAATGTATATATTCATTTTCGGATCAAGAAAATTTCTCCAAAGACAATACATCGACGCCCTTTCTCGTAAAATTGATTTTTCAAACAATATTCGAAGACACGCTTTGCCTTTAACACTATTCACGTGTGTATACACGAAGGATTGACAAAGTACGAGCGTAACAGTTTCTTCACAAAATGCCTAATGTGAACAAATGTGCACGTGCGCCGCCGCCGCCGCCGCCCCCACGTGCCGCGGAGGTGAGAAGACGTGGTTGGCAGGACCGCCAGCCGCGTCACACACCGTCTTCATTGAGAGCGCCCGACCACGCAAAGGACAGACCGAATACACACGCCCGCCTTCAATGCACACAACCATTCACGCAAGTGCCAGGCACCCTACAACTAGCAGACGGTCTCCAGTCAGCCGTAAGGACCAAGATTAAAATACAGTATACTTAAACGTTACTACACAGAAGTTTACGTATGTGTCACTTCCTTAACCATGACACTGACACTCACACCCAACTCGATCTCTGAATGCCTTTTTGGAGCAGTGATAATCGGCAGTAGATAATCAGCAGTGAAGAAGGCGATTAACCGGATTAGACATCGGATGTTTAGGGAAATGCCTATTTTTTCCTAGAGAACTTATTTAAAGGCTGATAATATATGTCCACGAATCATGACAAATGATGACATTTGACGGAATTTTATAATGCTTATTTTTGCTTATTTTAGCATATATGCCTATTTTTTGCATAAATACCTTTTTAGGGCCTTTTTTTGCCTTTTATTTATTATATTTATATACAATGCTAAGATATCGGAAAATCGGTGATGGTCCAACGTCACCATTTATTACGAAACCTTCAATTCACGTCTTGAAATTTAAAATTACGAGAGAATTCCTGAAAGTATACCAACTGATTTTTCTCCATTTCCCTATTTCTCAAATACTAGCCATGATCTGAGAACATGGACGATTGACAATATGCCGAGGGAACCGAAATTTTAAGTGGAAATAAATATAAATTTCCAGAAGGTTTCAGTGTTGCTAGTGTTGGACTGCTAAAATATATGCCAGTAACATCGTTCAGATATCCTTCTCCGCATTCAAACTGATTTTGTCTCCCAGTCGTCGCAAATTTGAAATTGTGATCCTTGAAAAGTTACTGGTAATATGTAAATATTGCTGGTTAATGGAAACTGTTAAGAATAAAATGTAGAAGAGTTGTAAATATGTAAGTCTATTTTTACATTAAAATATACGAACTGGTTTTGTGCATTTAAGTTTACAAAATAATATTTACAAAAATTACAATTTTCCATTTTATTGTGTATGTAACTTATGACAGTGCCTTTTTTCTCCTTATTCTTGACTTTTTCAGTGCCTTTTTAGGCGCCTAAAAGAAGATTTTTTAGTGCCTAAACATCCGATGTCTAAACCGGATGGATAAACTATTTCTACATTACTTTTCCCAAGATAGACGATTATGCAGAAAATTAAATTGCAACAAATTTTCATAGAGGGGCTACTCACTTAGAGATTGATTATCCCCTTAATGAAAATCCACACTTGATGATTGTCTTGTGCTACCACACTATCTGAAAAGAGTTCCGTTTCACATCGCAATTTGGAAGTCCGTATGAGGCCAGGCTCGACAGTGTTCCACCAGTAATTGAAATATAATAAACTCTGTATGCGTCTCTGATAAGTTATTGTAATTTCGACAGTACGAAGTTAGTATTTTGTAATTCCTTCACGAGGGGACATAGTCTAATTTATTACATTAAGTAAGAAATTAAAGTTTACAGACCAAAACACCTCACATCGTCTTAAAAATAAAAATCTTCTACTCACATCGACATTATTTATATAAAGAAAATTATAAATAGCAATTTTCATGTTCATCATAAGCGAAAAAGGTTTTCACAAAAATTTTCCTGTCACTCTACCAATAATTAGCGTCCAACAAGGTGAAGGGAAATGTGACAATTACATTTTCTCCAGCCTCAAATTTTCTTCCATTCCAATGCATAAACATATCTCTGAGAAACCCCTAGCGCGAACCGTGCTGAAGGCCACGGAACTGATCAACTTGACAGCTTAGGTTAAGATTTGCTTACGAGCAGCGAACTGGTTTTCTCCGGAACTTCCCCTGGCTCTTGCTAATCTCTGCTATTGAATGTGAGATGGGCCCATTGGCGGTGAGATTGAAAGACTGGAAAGGTCTTCGAACCAAAGGAACTACCAGCGGTCCCTTGCATGATCGTAGCGACCAATATCGGCGATTTTGGATCGTGAAACCCTCATTCCGCCTTCATTGGAGGTTGCAGAGAAAATGAACCTAAGTGGGTCTGACGTTTACCAGAAATCTCAAAAAATCCGAGATTGAAAATGTAAAGTAGCATCCAGTGTGAGAAAGTATGCTTTATTACTCATATACATGTGTAGAATTGTATGAATTACAAATTTAAAGAGTGTTATTTTTAGTATTGTTGGTTTCTGGTGTACTTTGTAAACTACAGACCTGCACATTCAACAACAATTGAAATTAGCGTTTTGATCTAGTGATTAGTGTTTTTCTCCCCCATACGTCACATACAGTTCTTTTCTTGTTTTTTGACTAAATAAATATCTACGTATTTTCGCGTCTGCACCATATGCTACTTGAACAAGTCACACTCAAGGTCGATACTGGAGTTTTTCCTAGAAATATCTAGATATCATTTGAGCATGTTAAAAAAACGTGGGGAGGGTGAAGCAGGAAATTCGCACCTCGTTCTGTCTTCGTTCGCTCGCCACTGGGAAGACAATTGCTCGCAAGGAAAACAATAGCGTGGCGCATGGAGTGGCAACGCCTTCACACCATACAACGCTTCCATTCTTTAAATATACACGATAATGAATGTGACTACCGAGATGTGATTTAACTGTCGATAATGATACCTAAACAGACGAAAATTCGCTGTTGATTGCTAAAATAAGGCCATGAAGTATCGTTTTCGGTTGAGTAATGCACATGCTGTAACTTATTTTGCAATGCGTTGCATTTTGAAATTGCCTCTTGAAAATTAACCATCGGATTAGCATGTTCTTGTCATTAATTTTCCTTCTAAATATTCTTTAATAACAAGATTATTACACGTTCACTGACTACACAATCTTACTTTTCGGAGAGATTTTCTGGCGGAAATTCTGGGAAGGTATGACAATCAAAGGAGGTCGACGATTACTCAGCATGTCATGTCTTTCTAGAAGAACATACACCACATTCTAGTCACAACATTACTTTAGGTGAACATATATGTTGTTTGTTAATGTAATGTGGTCGTTGAACAGGATTCCAAAGTACATACATCTCATTAAAATTATTTTCAAAACCGTTTAGTCGTTGAGAGGGGTGGTTATTCGGTGGGGATGCAAGCGCTCTTTCTAAGAAGGACAGTCGATTCAAATCCCACACCGTATTAAAATAGTGGGCATTAAATTAAGATGGATGGCATGCACGATTGAAGAATGAAATTTCCTTATTTAGCATCTTTATCGTCCAGAAGACAGAGGGAGAGGGAGGATAAAATTGATACCGAGGTAAAAAAGAGAAAAAATGTATCTGGTTAAAGGTATTTGCACATGTTGCGACAGCGATATTTGAAGTATTGATTAGATTTCCATCGACACTAACTTCGAAGCAGGAATCTTCTTAGGTTAATCATGACTCGAAAGACGTTGACACATCATGATAAAATGCTTTTTCTCATAAGTCCTGTGCTAAATACACTATAATGAAACCACACTACCCTTATTTTGCTGGAACATTGGCACATACCCAATGTTAGTTTATTATTTTTAGATATTTGAATGAATTACGCACAAAGTTCTACAGATTAAAGTTCCTGAAAGTTGGATGTATTGAATTTTCATTCTCATTTTGGAACTTTCAGTTTGCGGAAAAGTTTAATAAATTTGTAAAATATGTTTTCAGGGTTAATAGGCTACACCAACAATGAACTATTACCCCAATACCTACCTAAACACCCAATATTTGCATTAAATGGTTCTGGCCAAATATGAGTAACTGAATAGTAATTTAAACAATGTTTTGCCACTACATGTTAGATCGAAAAATACCCTTCACCAGATTAGCTGTGCGCTAAAAGTAGACATTTCGACAGAAAGTAAGTGCTAATCGTGTTTTTTTATCATTGTTGATAGAACACACGCCCAGTAAAGTTTAATTGCGTGTATTAAACGCTACTGAGTACCTTATCAGTGCTATTACATAAAAGGGCTAATCCCGAGTTCAAAGAGTCGTCAAAAGACGATTACACAACTTGTTGATGCGATTCTAAGCTGCGAGCGCCGTTCATCCGCGCGTGTGGCCACGCGAAAGCGGACAGCTCACTCGCTCACAGCGCTCGCTCAGCTGGTTAAAAATGAATGCATACGTTTAGTCGCCTTCAAAAGTTTCCAATCAGTGTTCATTTGAAAGCGTTTCCAATATTTATTCCTTTGGTAGGATTTCGTTCATTCGTGGCATTTGAATGTCTGCGAAAACTGATTCAAATGGTGATGACTCTTAAAGGTGTTTTTATAATAAAATTCCTTTGCGCTTGCAGTACTTTTACATTAACTTGTGAAATTTATTGTCTCTTTGGAACTACTTTCATCTGTTGGTAATCTTCGTTTACAAAATACATATATGAATGTATTCGTTTATAAAACACCTAGAAGAAAATAACATTAACTTCGAAAACGAATTCTTACATCACCAAAATTTTGAATGAGTCCCGAATCTTTCAGAGTCGAACGTTCAAAATAGAATGCCATTTCCAATATTATTGTTGTATTTTGAATGGGGGCTAAAAATTGCAGGGAGCTGGCGACAACCGCCGGCCTATGGAGCTGATGGTTTGAATCCCTCCGATGGCCTGAAGTTTTCATCCTGTGAAAGTAGCAAAGGCCAACCACTATAAGACCCGCATAATAATGAACTAATTCATTTTTCAGATAGGCGTGTCAGCCTAAAAAGGATGTAACTACATTTCTACCCCGCCTTTCCCATTAATCTTTTTTATTTACATACGACATTTTACTATTAAACAAATGTACCAAATATTACAACTTTTCTGTAGCAATTAATTAATACATTTGTTGAACCACTCACAGGGTTGCGCGTTGGCTCGAAGAGCCTCTTCACTAAATGCAGAACTACAAATCCCTAAATTGTTAGGTGAAAAAAGAAAAAAACAGCCACAGATTTAAATTTTTTGCGTAAATAAATTCGTATTGCGTAAAGCTACATTGAAAAATGTTGGGCGTACCTGCGCCTCCGCACCCTTCGTCACTGCCCTAGCAAGGCAAATTCCAATTCTGTGTACTTGGTCGCCAACGCTCCCGTGCGATGCGAGGCAAGAAAGCAGAAGTGAAATTGCCTTCGCGACCGCTCCTCGAGGGCAGCGCCGCCGGCCGCTCGCGCGTGGACGCCGGCCAGCCCCCGCGCCTATTCATAGACGCGCCCGTGAATAACGCGTGCGTGAGCGCGCGCGCGCACGGGAACAAAACGGCCGCTGCACGAGGGGGCGGGGGCGGGGCCGAGCCCCACACCGAATTCCTGCACCGCGACCGGCCACCGCCACAGGTCTCCGCCTGGGAGCCGCTGCCTCTGAAGACGGTCACGCGGGGAAATGCCCCGGCAACCGCTCAAGGCATTTGGCGCTTCCGGAGAGCGCCCTCACAAGCACGTGATAGCACCTGGCCGGACCCCGGAGACCCGTCTTTTCCAGAATGCGAAGTAGCATCCACAACGACGTTTTCAAAATATTCATGTTACTATAAAAATTACGTATGTATTTGACGGCGATATTTTAAAAATTATGCTTTTTTTGATATTTTTATCAATATCATATCGATGTTTTGTGTTCAATGATTCCAAGTGGTTGATATTTTAATGGAAAAGTCCATAACAAAATTATATAATAATTTTCTGATATCTATAATTTTGAATATTTGTCAGACCAAAATTACCTAGGGTACAAAATAAATAAAATCGATTTTTCGTTTATGAAGAAGCCTACACCATTTTTGAATTATCCAATGAGATTATCTAAGTTTATTTGTTGTGTGTCGGGAACATTTTTTTACAGTTTTGTCAGTTAAACGTTAATTAAAAATTAGTAACAGATCTCTTTGAATCAAGCCCCCGCCCCCGCATGAACTTCAATGGTTACTATTTCAGTTATAAAAACCTCGATACAACATGGATGGTTTTGGGTCTATGTTTCATGAACGTCATTAATATTTTAATTTTAAGCATCGATGTGGAAACTCTCTGAAGTTCTGTGGGCGATGTCGCAGCCCTAATTCAAAGGACTCCTCTCGATGCGGAGGCGCCGTGTCGCTGGGTCGCGGGCCAAGGGCCGGTTCGGCGCAGTGCGTCGCGCCGTCTGGCGGGGAACGACAACACGTGACACGGCGCCTCGATCATCGCGAGCAACTTTGCAAACTTATCGGCGAGACCGAAGAAAAAACGCTGCTGGTTCATCATGCCACTCGATGAAAACGGGTCAGCCAAGAAAAATAGCAACCACGGTCGGTCGGGCCCTGTGATTTCAGTCATTGAGTCCGGCGCGGCGGCGGCGGCGGCGGCGACCCGTGTCGCGTCGTAGGTGCCAGAGAATTGACCTGAGCTGAACCCAGAGAGTGAATCCACTTGATGAACGATGCAACGCGACCTGTTGGCGAGCGCCCAGGCGAGGGAGAGGTTATCGCCCCTCGCGATACAACGCGACATCGCACACGAAACATCGACGTTTCTAAACATCGATGCACAAACTTAATACATTCATGTTAACAAAACATCGACCCGAAACCATGGACGTTATTAAACATCGATGTTTTAAAAACTGAATTAATTATCATTGATGTTCATTCGGAGAAATAACAATGACAAGACAAAGTCAAAAAATCATCAGAACAAAAAAATTGAATTATCTTATTCAATAATTTCTGAAATAATAGAAGCTTATTTTATTGACAAAAACTAGATTTTATTTATTTTTCACACTTCGTCACTTCGATCTGAATAATCGATTTATTGCATTGCTTTATTATTCAATGTTCATATTCATGTAATTAATTACAGAATTTTGTTATCATTTAAAAAATATCGAGCACGTAAAAACATCAAACAAAACTTCGGCTTAAAAGAAACTATGTTAAATCCAACTATGATCTCATAAAAACATTGACATCGATGTCGTATCCTTTTCACTAAGACGTGCACGACTGCCTTCCCAGGCCTTCGTCTCTCACATCAGGTATTTGAAATAATAAATAATAAATTGACTTTTCGAAAAACATTTAAAATGGATCTGTGCAACGGAGTGGGTCCAGGCTATGGAGGCCCAGGAAATACCCAGGGCACCGCCGGGATCTCATCCTCACCTCACCCCAACCTCTTTGCTCTTCCATCTCCCAACCCCCACCCTCCTCCTCTTCACTTCAGGTTTTGGGCTGCTCTAGCGGCCACCGATGCGCCCGCGGCTGGCCCAGGCCCACTGTTGTGGGCGCCCGTTCTAAGGATCGAACTCTAACAAAAGAACCCTCCAAAATTAGATGTTTCATGTCTTTAAATACATTATATCTTTTAAAAATTAAAGAGATTGTTTAAAACCACACGTTTCTATTACCGGTATTTTTTTTTTTTTACAAATTAAGTTTTGTGGTTTTCTAATATTTTCCTTAGTTTATTTATTATACATTAAATGCAACAATAAGCATCGCCTGTAGACAGTACAACTTTCATATTTTTCTGAAAGTTCGAAAGTTTTCTGGAACTGACCACAAAAATACACACATTGTGAAAGTGTGATTAAAACTGAATACGAAAGATGAGTGTTCACTGAAACGAAAATTTTTATTTGTGCACCAAGGGTGTTATAAGGGTTCTAATGCTCGAGCGACGACAAAATGCCTGAGATCACTAGAACCAGTTAACACCCGTGGTACGTACGTTATTTTATGTCTAATTTTGATAATTCATATTTACTCATTAATTAACAAGTTGTTAACTTGACTCCGTTTGCCATTTCATATTTGCCTCCCACAATTCCTTTTCATAACTCCCTCCCATAATTCCCTAAGTAAAAACGTATAGCACCATTCAACTGTTTTTGTATTTCCGCCGTAACCACGAGGCTCTCGATCCAAGGGAGTTTTGCAGCGAATATTGGGCTCCGTATCGAAGGCAATAACAAGCAATAACGCACGAGTAAAAAGTGAATTTCTTTTCCATGGAGTCCCCCTTTTGGACCCTCTTCCATGGTGTCGCAGTTAGAACGTTTCTCAGCGTATCTATCTTTGCAGTCTACGACTAGATCCCTTAGGTCACGCGTGTAATCGCCAGTTCTTATCGGGCGACTGCGTGATTTTGCCGAGGTCGTCCAGTATTTTGGGACCTCTGGACAGCACGCGAGTTTCTTCTGGTTCACTTGCTTCGTCGATAAGAAAACCGTTCAGGGATGTTAGACTGAAAACAAGGACGCGTTGAGACAGATTCAATCGGGTCAAAAAAATGAATAACTTAGACGAGTTACCTCACCCACTTTTGGAGTACACAATAAATCAAAATATTTTGTTGCTATATTTTGAACCTCATGGATGCAAATACAAATTGCAAATTTGAGAATTCAAATATTTACGCGACAATGATTTACTTCAATATATCTTCAGTCAATAAAAATATTTTCTAAACATTAATTTTAATTTCGATCGTTGCCCACCAGTAATGTTGATAAGACGTTTTGTCCTTACAGAGGCTAAAAATAATATCAACTAAATATAAACACTTATCCTTGTGATTCACCCAATACATCCGATTCTAAAACGCTTTCGTCTCCTCAAATATTCATATTAGAATTTATAATAGTATATTTTTTAAATCATTAAAATATTATGGTTATTGAATATAATTACAAATGAATAACATTTTGTTCCATAAACGTGGAATAGAAACGAACCCTGCGAGCCCCTCTGGCCTCCGCGCCCGTCTGCATGGGAGCCGAGGTCTCCATGGGAGCAGCTGGCAGAGCAGGGCCTAGTGCCCGTGCCCCCGAGCTCTTGCTCATGGGCGTCGGCCCTCAACGCCCCTTCCCACTTGCACCTACCATCTACATTCCAATCTACATTAAGGTCAGATACACTACGTTTCCCACCAACTTTTATCATAACCTACCTCAAATCCCACACCTATCACCTTTCAAACTCGCCAAAACCCCAATTACCAAACACGAATCAAAAACAAATATCCATATTACATATTCCTAAAAAAAATTGCTGATTTAGATCCAGACTGAGAACCCGAAAAGGGTTTTCCTCCCCCTTGTAATGCATGTAATATTATACATAAGGTTAGCATAAAAGTCTAAATACATATGTATAGTTAGTTATATTTACTTAGCTATGTAAAGTCTTCAAAAATTAATAAATTAAAAAAACACTACGATTGAGAAATTGCGTTCTCATTCATGAGTGCCAGTCCAAAATTGCGGTGAATAAGTCTGTAGTCGGTCCAGGGACTAATGTGACATTTAAGAAGCTACGTAACAGAGCAAGGACTGGAAGAAGGATACTGAGCAAAATAGTTTATTACAATCTGGGAAAACTATTTCATGTAATTCCAAGGTTTCTTTTTCAATTTTGGATGTGCACGAAACTATATTCGCAACTAGATTAGCGTGCCATAAACACCTACGATCGTTTGTGCTTTATTTAACCTGTCTCGTATTTCATGACGTGACTTGTTTAAATCGACATTCATCATTTATCAGTTGGTAGTTGGCTTAACACTTGCATAGATGAGACAAATGAACCTAATGATATTAAGCGGAATTTGTCACTTTAATTACGATTCTAATTGCCTCAATTTTCGTTTGCCTACGATCAAATTGTCTCCAGGATCCAGCTGTTAGCGTGTGCCTAACACATTAGCATTTTTAATTCTAACATGCAGCCTACCAGAGCATCCTGCTCTCGGCTCCTCGTTCTGCTTGCACTATGACATCTTAAGCTAAAAACCAAATAATTATCATAAGATATCTTATTGCAATACGATTTCGAGAATTATCATATAAGGACGCTAGGCCGATTATTGTAATCTTATGATACGTACTTCAATAATCTGTAATATATCTTGTAATCTTAAGATACGACCAAACGAATATTGCAATCTTACGATACGCGTTTCGTAAACGTGTCTATAAAGAGATACCTGAGCTGTTACTGTCTTTACAAGAGTATTTCGCGAATAATATAAGCACAGGTTTTGTACGCACATATTACAAGTTCACATCGTCATTTATTCCATTTCATGAAATTCGTGTTGAAAACCACTCCTGCAGGACGCACCTTTCCTTCAAGGTGAGCTCTTGTTAGAGGAAGCAAGCCCAATTGTTGGTTCATTAGCGAACGTTGTTCAATTAATTAGATCTTCGCTTAATTATTTTTTCACAATCGCCGCTGACCTTGGCGTGGTGCCTGTCGCGCGCTCTGCTCTGTTCTCTTCTGTTCTGTTCGCGTGCGCGGCGACGCACCTGCCGCACGCCCCACTGCGTCACGACCCGGGACAATTCGGGCGCCGGGCCCTCTGCACGGCCTCTGCCGCACAAGAGCTAGCGTTGCACTCTGCTGCGGTGCAAGAGCGTAGGAATACTCGAAACAATTTGCCGCGTTTGGCACACGTCGCAAGTCTGAGATAAACCGCTTTGTTTCCACAGCTGAGAATTCAGAGACGCTTTTCCTGATGTTAAGCTATTTTATCGAATTATAATGAAAATATAAACGCGTGAATCAATCCTCATTAAATTGGTAGAATACATTTAAACCGACTAAGAATGTAGACGGTGTTTGTAACATTTTCACGAGTTGTTTCACCTCCAAAGCACTTCAAGTACATAATGTTTGTATGCAATAATTTTCAAATACGTGTGTAATCCCTATGTAATAAGCTGGTAATCTACGTGTGAGCGTCCGTCCATCCCCACCACTTCACTCCGTCATTGGGGCAAGCGAAGAGCCATTTAGCGCGTGTCTGTCTAGTGGGGAAAGAGCCAGATTTCGAATCCTTCTAATCTTATTAAAAACACTTCTAATTAATCAATATGCCAGGCTTTTTGTCTGGAGATTTCCATTCAGGGTGGCTCTGGAGTCAACTCAGCTCCTGAATACATGAGCATCAGGATCTTCCCTGGAGACCGGAGAGTTGTGCTCGCCACACAGGGTTGGGCAGTATTTAAATACTAGTAGTCACAAACTAGCCAAATCCTTGCTCATACAATAAATACTCTCTCTGTACTACATGTATGGGAAAGTAAAAATGTGTACATTTTTCAATTATTTATATAAATATTTGACATTTAGATACTACGTAAATCTCAGGTTCTCTTACAGAATCTTCGCCAGTTTCCAGAACTCACGTTAGTCGAGAAATTTAACTTAACTGCTAAGCCAACAAATAGAAAACTAACCGATGTAAACCAAGACATAAATCAATAAATAAAATGTGGAACTTCCGATAGGCCCTTCTCCCGATAGACGGTGGTGCACGTCAACTTTTGCTGCCGGAGCGACTAGACTAACTCTGGAGGCCTTGCGCCGCGCCCGACCCCCCTCCCCTTTCGGCTTTGGATCCAGGTCGCGCCACGGCTGCGCTTTGATTTGAGGGCCGCACTTCGGTTGCGGATGAGGAGACTGCAGCTGTTGGACTCCGCATTCACTTAGCGGGAACTGCATTGGAGAAATTCTCGCTTGACATTTCTGGAAACATTACATTATTTTGTAACCATGAAGTGCTGTAAAGCTGATAATTTTAAAAGTAAAATTTAATTTGAAAATCATTAAATAGTGCCGGTTTCTGTTGAAGCATTTGAATATTTGACACCTTTACAATGTGCTCGACCTTCACACATTTTCACCAAACAGCTCATTCAGGACTGCTGCCAAGAGAAAGAGGACAAAAATAATTCAGTGGCAGAAGTCAGTTTAGCCTTTATATCTTACTGAACTTTTTCGCAGACTAGAACGACAATATATTTCGATGACACCTTATTTGTTTCTTTCGTAGCCCTCTTTTCTAAATTCATTGATTCATAGTACGATCAGCAAGGAATTTTGGAGAAGGAAAAGTGAAGGGTTTCGGAAAGTTTCTCCCTTTCCAAGTTTTTTCCTTAATCAGCCCGCAGTATTTCGGCCACACCGTTCATTTATTGGGAAGGCACCCACAGAATTCTTACGGGCATTTTCTTTGGACATGTTTACTGGCAAATAACTTACCATAAAAATAGAATTGGGAGAATCCAAAACACGTATTCTACATTGTAATAGCGGCGGAAATTAATGCAAACGAAACTCCTAGCAATAAATGAAGTGGTGCTCACATCTATTGAAGACACTCGTTCTTCCAGCTCTTTGGGATATCGAACGCAAGTTACTTCCGTGATTATTTTAGTAGTTTCAATTTATTAAGAAAATTCATTATATCTATACCTGTCAGGTGCATGGCATGCCCATGATTTGTAAATCTGAGATTTTTTAACACGTTTCTCCCAATTCCATCCTCTCTTTGGAAGAACATTTTCAATATACTTTATCAATGAAGTTAAAAGCAGTCCAGACAGCGCGATGGCCACTTGGATTCAGAGGACAAAAACTTCTTTAAACTACGCTCGTTAAAGTTAGGTGAATATGAAAAATTAGGTTATACAGTGGCTTTCACAATTGAACGTACATCTTTTCTGTACCTTTCATGGTACCATGAATTCTTTGTATATAAATATTTCTAGATATAAAATATATAATTTTGATATTTCGGATTTCCTGGAAGAACTAGTGCAATTTTAAAGCATAAAATGCTTTATTAGATGAAAATTTTCATATTTTGTGTTCCCTACAAATAAGCGTTGCACAGAAATTAACGTACGCCATCAGAAGCGCACTCTGAAACGTCCCCCTTGAAATGATTTCCTGGGCACAAACTGGGACAAACAGATTAGTCTACGGTCAGATTTGCGGAAAGCAACATCCAATTGAAAATGGCCCCGAGAAGGGAAACGACGGTGGAAGAACGAAGACTTATTGTGAAATAACCATGAGGGAAATATCACTACGAGGTATTGCGAAGATAGTGGGAAAGCCACCTCAGTCAACTATTCAAGGTATAGGAGACAAACGAGCACGATGGCATATTAATTAATAAAAAGAGGTAGAGGTCGAAAACGATACTCAATGAACGAGATAACAGAAATATTGTCCATCATATGAACAGGAATCTTCGCCAAAGAGTTGTTAAAATGAGTCCATGGGTCGTTTCAACAACAGGGAGAACTGGATACACAGAAAGCGTTCGAAAGGCACTTCGAGACGCAGGTTATAACGGGAGAGTAGCCAAGAAGAAACCTTGGATTAATAACGCCAATCGACGTAATATACTGCAGTTGAAAAAAAAAATCACCTTTCGGAGTTCTGGGAAACTATGATTTTCAGCGATGAAAGTAAATTTGAGGGATGTGGATCAGACGGGCAACAGTACATGTGGAGAAGGTCAACGCAGCCCTAAAATTTTAACTTTCGGTGCAACTAAAGCACTGCAGGGGCTCCGTAATGGTATGGGGCTGTATGTCTGCGTCAGGTGTCAGAAATCTCCATTTTATTGATTCCACAGTTGACAATTTTGGATATTTATCAATTTTAAAAAGGAATGTGAAACAAAGTGTAGCGAATCTTTGAGTGGGGCTGACATTACTTTCAGCAGGACAACGCGTCTATCCACACACCGGATATTGTGAAGTTATGGTTGCTGTATAATGTACCACAGCACCTTGAAATGCCACCACAATCACCCGATCTCAATCCTATTGAGAACGTTTAGTGGGAATTGGAAAAACGGGTGTAAAAGCATAAAGTTTCAAATAAGAAAGTGCCCAAGATTCCTCGTTGAAGAATGGTAGAAAATCGCGCCTGAATTTACAAGGAAGATAGTAAGATCAATGCCAGCAATACTGGCGGCTGTTGTTTGTGCTAAAGGTCATTCCTCAACATATTGACTTATTTTCGTTTTTCCCGAAGACAAATTGCCAGAGTAAGTTAGTTTTGTAGTGAATTGCACATGCATTAGGAGAAGTTTTATTGATTATTTATTGTCTATTCACTTATTTCAAGATATTTTTGTAATATATGATTGAAGAACGTTTATATTAATACATATATTTGTTTTATTCATCGCAAGTCTGCAATAAATACATTTTCTATACCAGTTTTTGTTTTCATACATACTGAACGTTCAATTTTAAGAACGACTGTGTCTCATACCTCCGAGGTAAAAAATTATTGATTTTCAACAGACGAAAGTTGTAGAAATACTCGAGACTATTGCAGTAACGCGAATCGAAAATAAAATTTCTTCTCGTTTGTGTGTGTGTCCGCACGTGCGGGGCAGAGGGCGCGGCAGGTTGAACGCTCCGTGGGAAGAAGGCCCAGCAGCTGATGTGGCCCAGGAATAGCTCCGCGCCACGCAGTGCCACACCACACCACACCACACCGCACCGCACCGCACCACCGCGAATTGTTACGTAAAGAGCGGCCGCCACGTGACATTTGCGCTCGCCCGCGCCAAGGTCCCGCTCTGGCACCGGCGCCGCCGCCGCCGCCGCCGCCGCCGCCGCCGCCGCCGCCGGGCGGAAGAACGCACTGCCCCGCCCCTTCGGCGTCGCCAACGACGCGACGCGACGCGAAGGCTGCTCTCGGGGCAAGGCACACAGGTGCGGCTACCCTCTCCGCCGAATTTCACACACACGAGAGCGAAGGGCTTGACTCTTTAGGGATCATCTCAGCGTAGGAATCCTCTTCTCAGCGCACATTCAAAATTGTTCACCTTAATACATACCTGTCATCCTAATTTAGCACACCTCGCATCTCCGGATTGGACTGTGTTGCAGTGAAAGGAAGAAACATATCTGGTTCACGGAATTTTAGATTTCGTTCCCGTTGAACTCTGAAATAGTGAGGGACTCAACCTTTTAAGACGCGCGATTTGTTATTTATTTTTATTTATTACTCTTCTTTCATAATCATATTGTAACATGAAGACAGGAAATACAGGAAGAAATATGGAGATATGAGGTTTTCTAATTAGTATGACGATAAATAAAATGACTCTTTTGCGGATTAACACGTAAGATTAAGTAGGAATTAATCCATGCCCATGTCAAGTAATGGATTTGAATGTTTTTTTTAAAGCCTGATGACGGGGCCAATCATGTGACTCGAAAAGGTGCTTATGTGAAGCAAATAGGAATAGTTGTCATACCGAAAATGTTCCTCTTAACGTTATTATACAACAATTACTCAGATTGTTACAAAAGTGAATGGCATCATTTAAAGTTCTGCAACTGAATGAAGTTAGACAACATCCTATCATTAAGAAATAGTAAGGTTCACTTAACGTCAAAAAAGCAGTGAAGTACCAAGAGGAGAAGTGTATTCTGTGCAAGTTTTCTTAAATTCTTGAATTCCTACCCAAACCCATACAGACGTTGAATTACGAATACAGGTGGAAACGAGCGTTTTGGGTAAAAATTAATAACAAAATATTCGCTCCCAAGTAACAAAATTATTTGCAAAAAAGCTACATAGAGTCGACTCCGGTTATAGTGAACGTCTGGAGACTAACACTTTTGGTTCTCTATATCAGAGGTTCACTATAGCCGATGAGGTCAAAATTAAATATAATTTCTCCACAATGATCGATTTTATTAATACAGAGATGCAGCAAAATACATTAACAGCACGAACTGAAATTTCAATATCTTTATTTGTCCTTAAAAATCAATTATTTTCAAATGTTTACTTCGTATTTTTGTTTGTAATTTCTGTAGATCCTTCAAGGGTTCACCCTCTCTCCATAATTGATTCTGCATTGTCCACTGTCCACATTGTCCACCCACACATCCGCTTGATTAAAACATTACATTATTCAGAATTTTTCTAAAGTTTAGGCTCAAAAACCTTGATCGAAATCAGGCTTTCGGAATATCCTAGAGAATTGAACGTTTTTAAAGGAGATTTCCGATAAAAAAAATGCAGTGTTTATTGAGAAAATATGTTTCGAACGTTTTCCAATACGCTTCATTTTTAGTTTCCTTACACTTAAAAACTTGTGTTCCGTCCGTAATTCCGTCGGTTCGTCAACAAACTAAGAAGCGGCTAAACCCCAGGCAATATTTTCACCAAAATTTATATTCTCCGATCGACCTGGATGAAGTCACGGCCCCTTGAATTTGAAACCTAAATTTTGATTTGGGGGAATACTTTCCAGAAAACTTCAAGAACATTTTCTATTTTTTTTCAAAAATGGCTCCAAATTTATTGTTTATTTTTTATCGGGTAGAATAAATTACTATAGAAATAGTGCATATCCAATTTTCTTTGAATATTTGAAAATTGCAAACTTAAAATTGTTTTGACATCTCTCTGCCACAATTTTAGATATAGTTTTCTTCTTCTGAATGAAATCTGTTTTTCAAACTTCGTTTTTTAAATGAGGTCATGTACAAATTGTTTCAAAATGAAAATAGTTTTCGCCTAATTTTGCGTGCAATAAACACAATTTTAAAAAGATTTTCTAAAACAAACTCCCTTTTTTCTTTATTTTTTGTATGGAAGAATTGAAAATATCTTCTCCAAATTGAAGAATCCCATATCTATCTGGATGTAGTTGAAGCTTTGAAATTTTGAAAAACATTCTTCAAAATTTGGGGGTACTTTACATAAAGCCACCCCCCGACATTTTCTAAATTTTCTCAAAAAGGCTCCAAATTTTTTCTTTAAATTTCTCGTAATAGAATAAAACACACTTATAAAGGTGGCATAGGTCACATTTCCATGGTTAACTCTGAATTTTCGAAAATTGCAAAAGTTTGAATTTTTAGGCGTCTTCCTACAACTATAAAATTGAAGACGGAGAATTTTCCTTCAACTGAAATTTGTTGTCCATAAGTAGTTCTTTCATTAAAGTCGTGTACGGGTTTTTGAAATTTTTAGTAGATTTCGAGCATTATTGCGCGCAATAATTGCAATTAAAAAAGTAAAAAAACAAGTTTTTCTCTTTTTTTATTTTTTTTATTTTACGTCAAAAAAAGTTAAAACTGCGTATGACGTGCTATGGGGAAAAGTGAATTGTGTGCACATTTTCAAAATTCTGTGATCCCTACACTACGTCATATACTACTTAAATTTTGAAAAAAAAAAAAAAAAAACCTCCATGTTATAAAATCTATTTTCAAGGATAAATAAGCAATAAATTTTGGCTCTTATCCATGTTGTCCTTCGGGATAATACTTCCTGTCGCGACAACATAGAAACGATAATTTGAATAATTGTATTTCCCACTGAATTCTAGAAGACGTGCACAGAAAATGAAGTTACATTTATGTCCAGAAGCAAAACAAGGGGCCATCTCAGCATTTGCTCAATGGATCAGGGAAACTGGACGAAAAACCTGATCGAGATGGGGGTCATTGACCCGGAAGCTGTGTTACAATAGTTGTTACAGGTTGTTTATACTCATTTATACAGTCAAAATGGTAATTAATGCATTATGTATCATTGTTAAAATTAATGTTACTTTTCTTGTGATGCTCAGTATAGTCTCTAATTGTATAGAAACAGTTATGCAGCAGAAACGATTTCACTTGGGATTTAAACTTTTCTATTGAATTTAATCGTTTAATGTCATCTGGCAAAGTGTTGTAAAATAATGTACATGTATTGTATGTGAATTTTTTGTAATGAGCTGTTGATACTGTCACCTGATGAATATGATTTCTACGTCGAGTGTTATAGTAATAGACATCGGCATTTTCTGAAAATATATTCCCGCCCTTAAGCAAGTCATTTTTGACAAAAACCACTGATTCGTAAATAAACAGACACGGCAATGGTAAAATTCCTAGATTAATGAAGAGAGGCTTACATGAATCACGTGGGTGGGATTTGGTTATTATTCGTACAATTCGTTTTTGTAATCTAAAAGTCTGGGAGCTATAAGATGTATTTCCCCAGAATATTATGCCATATCTCAGGCGGGAATGAACATTCGCGAAATATACACAACGAGCAGTACGAAGGCTGACTGAATTTGCAAGAATTCTGAACGCGTAGCATAATTAACTTAATTTTGTGTTCAATTCATTTAAATGGACGTTCCATTTAAGGTTTGACTGAATTGAGAGACCTAAAAATTTTGTTGCCTTAACATCAGTCAATGGTACACCGTTCATTTTCAATGGAGCACAATTGTTTATTTGAAATGGAAAACTGCATTAAAACAGTTTTCTTTTCGTTTACTATTAATTTGTTATTTCGGAACCAATTTGAAACATCTGATATTGTACTATTTACGGTTTCTTTATTGCAAAGGATGTTCGTATCATCCGCAAAGAGAACCGTTCTTCCGTTTCGAATCGTCGGGGGCATATCATTTACGTAAAGTATTTCTCAAAAACGGCTCCACTTTTTTCTTTAAATTTTAGGTAGTGGTAGTGCTAAATGTACCCTATAGATAAACGGTCATTTTGCTTTATTCTTTTGTTTTTACAAAAATTACATAAATGTATTTTTTTTTTTTACTTTTCTCCCCCGTTGTTAAAATTTACATTACAGATTTATTTCATTCTTCAGTGCGTTTCTTAACACATGAACTTCAAAATATCTACTGATTTTTTTTTAATGTCCTTAAGTTCTCCATAATTGTTGAGTATAATTGAACTGAATTGACAAATTTTCCGAAATGTTTGAACCAAAGTTTCTCAAAAACTATGGAAAATTCTTCGTCGAAATTCTCCACAATGGAAAAGAGTTCAGTTCTCTCCGATATTCCAAAAGCTTGATTTTGGCCAAGATATTTGGGGCCCCAAAATCAAAATAATGCTGAAAAATGTAGGTGTTTTTAAATCACATATAGGGAAAAAGTATACATCGCAGAAAAACGAAAAATAAACCATCGTGTCAATTCAAAAAAATTCCAAATATTTTGTTTTATAACTTTTTCTCGAATTTTAAATATTACCGCAAATGTGATTTTTATGATTATTCGCTCGCCTAGAGATTTTGCCAGTGTTTTAGGGAGAGAACGGTTACCATGACAAGAACGTTGTTATTAAACAATTTGTTGAGTCTAAACACGAGAGCTATTATCTGTGAAATATTGAAAAAAAAATATTACGTATATGTGTGTGTCATAATACATATAGTGTGAGAGTCATAATACATATTCGTGTTCTGGTGTGTCATACGTAGTGATTTTTTCATATGCATCCGATGAAACAACTTTACCATTACTCATACTACGTAAGTATGTATTTGAGTAGATTAATTGAAATTTCATAGCTATATTTTGCGTTCATTTTTGCATCGTTTGTAGTTTGACTATAGTAATTACGTATTGCTTTCCCTACTTGAAAGTGCTTAAAGTAATATTTGAAGTAAAGGCGAATTTAAATTTTTGTTCTCAAAACCCGCTCAAAAATTTTCTTTTAATTTTTTCCTCGAATAGAGCAAAGGACACTAAAAGACTGTCAATTTTCGTTGAACTTTCTAATTTTCGAAAATTACACGAGTTATAAATTAAACGCAAAAAATGTTCTGTTGTAGCACCATAAGTTATATTCTGCAACTAGGGAACCGAAAAATTAATAAATTACGACAAATTACGTTTGATGCCGGAACCAGCCGGTAGGAGAGATGGGGACAAAACCGAAAACCCGACGAAACAAATTAGGAAACTAACTAGTACGAGAAATTCTGTGCCATTCCGTAGCACCACTAGTTTAGAATTACTTTTGCACCCTGAATCAGGATCCGGCGTTATTTCTCCCGCACCGCGTCACGTTTCTTTCAAAATCACATAACTTTTTCATCACATGCATGCACCAATACACTTCTTACTTTGTTACGGGAAGTGTTTCTTTAATTATGATTTCCAGGTTAATTTATTAAATTAATGTCCTGAAGCGATCTGACAACCCTATATAATCCGCTCAAGTCTACAGCCGGCAACACGGTACAATGCAGCAAGTTTTGCTGAGAGATGACATTTTGTTGTGGTTTGTGTCCGCTAGTCTGAGTTTTATTTCGCTTGCTAGTGAAAGATTTTTGTTTTAAGTGTTCTATAGTGAGGGGCATACAATTTTTAACACATATTTGAGTATAAAAGATTATCTTTTTATTGAAATTATATCAACAAGTAACGTTGTCGCTGCAACAACAGTCCAGATACATTCTGCTAAGTGTGAGAAAGTTTCGTGCCGATACGTCAGGAGTGCAAAATAACCGAGTTCGTGAGAAAGGCCTTCTACGTCTCCTTCGGCATCAAACTGGGAGACCAAGACGAGCCCTGCGCACCACATAGGGCTTGTAGAACAAGTACAGACAGCTTACAGCATTGCTCCTCGGCATTCCAATGGTGTGGCGACAGTAATGACTGCTACTTTGTTCTATGGAAGAAAGACAAGAACAAAAGTATTATTGTGTCTCCAAACAATATTCCATCAGCCATTTTACTCGTTCCTCACGGTCTTGCTGTAACAGTTCCACATTGTCCTGAAAATTTACAAGACTCTTCTGAATCTGAATGTGACGCAAAAATAGCCGATCCTACCTCTGACCTATTTCTTGATTAAAGATGTTGAAAAGGAACCTAAACTTTTCATGCAAAGTGTATTAAATGATTTTGTTCAAGATCTTGTACTTTCAAAGGAATTTGAGGAGAGACTCGGGTCTAGACTTCGTGAAAAGAACATGTTGGCACCAGGAACGACGTACTACTGGTACAGACATCGAAAACAAGAATTTTCACCTTGTTTTCTGAAGGAAAAAAGCTGGTTTACTGCAACAACATCCCGGAGGTTATCTGAAAGTAGGATTACAATAGAATGGCCCGATACAATGGCGACTTTTCATCCATGTCTTTAAGCGTAGTTTGAAGTGCATCCTTCACAATGAAAACACTTTCATCCGGTTCCATAGCTTATTCTGTTCATTTGCGAGAAACATATGGATGTCTTGAGATTATGTTGTATAAACCTAAGCACCAGGAACACAAGTGGAAATTCTGTGGTGATTTTAAAGACCTATGTATTCTGTAAGTTGGGTAACCTAGTGGGAAAAACGAGTAAGGTTACAATACTGTACCCGAAAAGAATGGCCTCGTAGACAGTGGATTGCAGGCTCGATAAACATAAACCAAAATACTCTTGTTTACAAGTCCAATATACTGTTACCCCGCTTCATATCAAACTTGGGCTTATGAAGCTATTCGTTAACGCTCTAAACAATTAAGGTTAAAGCTTTCTGTACCCGTGTCATCTATTCCCCGACATGAGCAATGCTAAAATTAAAGAGGGTATCTTCACAGGTCCAGATATCAGAAAACTTATATCTGATGCTTATTTTGAAGATGTTACGTGCGCTGCAGAACAATCAGCTAGGAAATTATTCCAGGATGTGATCAAAAATTTTCTTGGCAACGACTACAAACAAATGTGGATAGAACGCTCGTTTATTTCCAAGATTTACGCTGCAAAATGAGCTTAAAAGTCTACATGTTAGATGCACATTTCGCTGGAATATTTCCCTGAGAATCTAAGAATGCTGTGTGAAGAGCAAGGAGAATGATTCCACCGGGATGTAACTGAATTGGAACGTAGATAGAAAGGGAAACTGAACAGACACATGCTTTGAAATTACTGTTGGTTACTAAAGAGAAGATGCAACTACATCTCATACGCAAAAAGCAAGGCAAAAAAAGTTTCTTAAACTACGTTAAGACATTCTAATATTGAAACCGAAGTCTTGCCATTCTTAATACATTATAAGGCATTCGCTGTGTTTTTCTTCAAATCTGTATACGCAATATATTACACATTTCTTAGTTATGTTCATAAATATGTAACAGTCGGGTTTAAATGGAGTAAACATAATAAGAAAGAAGCATTACTTACATATGATAATAAATTAATTGTAATCTTGTCTGTGCGCGTGTCTCACATTTCTCGTATTTTCATTTTGATTTTGCAAAAAAACCTGATGTGATAGAGAAAACCTGACTTCAATTCCGGAATCAGCTTGTCAGAAATATAATAGATCACTACTTAAACTTTATGCAATGATCAGAAAGTTTAAATTCACAGGTCAGTGTTATCACTACGTTTTCACACCACTATCGCTCAGAAAAGTACTCTCTCGGCAATATACGCGCTGAAGAAATGTTTCGACCTCTTCTTAAAAACACACTACATTTTGTGACCATTCCATTACAATGAATTAGAAACTCCGTTACTCAAAAGCAGAAACCTCATCGATCATTGAAAATCAATTTATTTACGAGAATATTGGGGTACGAAATTGTTGTATTTAAAGTACCGTGTAATTCTGTGTCATGAACAAGAATGCCATATATTATAGAGAAAACTTAAGGGGGTCGATGAAGCAAACAATTTTCTTAAAAGGGTCGATGGAAGAAAGGTTGGAAGTCCCTGATATTATCCGCGCACAATTTGTTGATATCTCCTTTAGCTAGATGCAATAGAAGTGTGAGGAGTTGTTTATTTCGTCAACAGAACAATTATATCAAATCTGTAGCCCGTTCGTTATACGATTCAAAATAGTTTCTGTTACACGGCAGTGAACATTTCTGGTTATCGGATTTCGTCAACAAAGCTCGTTGCTATCATTTATTCTGAATTCAACTAATGTAGTAAGTAAAGGCGAAGCGGTAGGTGATCCAGGGCTCACGGAAACGTGAGCGTAATAATACCCACTTTTACATCGTGAAGCACCTGGATGTAGGGATATACCGCTCGTATTCTGAGCGAATACCGCCTCTGGGCAAGCCCAGAAATATGCGCTATGGTGCTTTCACACTGTGAAAAAGGTCTAGTTGGCGGTAACTGCAAAGAGGATTTTTTTTATAAAAAAACAAAAAAACATTTTGCGAACGTCTGTTTTGAATGGCCCAAACGAAAAATAATAACCTTATACTGTTGCAAGTAGAAGCGCATTTCATTTGAGATTAATACAAGGAACATTAGAAACATAACTGTTCAAAGAAATTTGTTTCCTCCAAATTTATTCTTTTCATTTTTTAGAGGATGTTAATAAAATGAATTCACATCAACATTACCCTGGGAAAATTGTTTTAACATTCTACAGATGCAAAATTATCAAAACTTTTATTTTTCCATAAAATGAGATTATAATCATTTCCAAATGAAAAATTATTTCCAAAAAATGAAAATAAAATCCTCCAATTTCTCTCCCGAATTATTTTTCATCAATCTTACATACGTTTATAAATATTAGTATTAAATATACTTTTTATAATACACAATTAGATACACTTCCCCTTGACTTCCATACAACATTGTTCAATAAAGTAAAGTGTAGCTAGGAAAACTGAATTGCGAGTTTCACTCACCTCACGCGGGATTGTGATGTCACACATTCTGCTTTCTTGTTTCACTGACACTCGTAAGCCCACAAAACGCACTGACTCAGATTATAACCACCACGACTTTTTGATGCTTACAGCGGCTTAGTCTATAAGCTTCTGAACCTTGAGGAAGCGTGATAAACTCTTGCAACACTGTCGAACTTGCCGCACCATCTTTTGAATGACATTTTGAACTACTGCTATAATCGAAGCCGAGTCGAAGCTTTCATATATTATTTTCCTAGTTTCACTATATCTGAAGTAAATATACAACAATAAAAAATAAAATTATTAACTTGTAGCGTAATTTATGGCGAAGTTAACAAATGTTCCATATTTTAGATTTGATTTATCTTTCGTAGTTTTAAAACGATGCTCAACTGTCATTCTGCACTATGGCGGCTCACATATGTGTCACTTTGTCGGGACCAGCTTTATCTTTCTTAATATACGAAAACGTTAAATGTTATTGTGACCAGGTAATGATGTTGAGAAATGTCTTTTAATATGTATTTTTATTATTCATGTATTGAGTTTGCGATGACCTGAAGATATTTTGGAACTTCCACACTTGTTGACATGTTTTGTGGATATCTCAAGCAAATCAAGAACGCAGCTTTTAGTGAATCATGATTGAGGGTTTCTAAATATTAGTAATGATTTCAAGATTTAGTGATCATTGAAATTCTTGGCAAAATAAAGGTGTGCTTATTTCTTGGGAAGTGATCAATCTATCAGCTGATGTGGAATATTTTTTTACAGGAGGGGTTCCTAGTTGGAGAAATAATTAGCCATGTGACTGATACAATAAGTGACTCTCAAATTCGCGGGGAAAAAACGGAGACAATAATTAGTAAGTTTAGATTTTTCCTCTGTTAGAAATACAATACACTGAATAAGGGAATATAGTGATCAATTCCTGATTCATTTCAGGTGTAAATTCTCTTATGCCAATTCCCAGTTGTTTGTCTTTCTATAACGGTGTTGGGAAGATAAATGAAGAGAAACTGAAATCATTTTTGAAAGATAAGTCAAAAGTAAGTTTTTTGGATGTTTTCTCAGACTATATATAGTTGCTTCAGATCTGTGTACTTTTATAGAGTGCAATGAATTACTGTGTTTTCATTACATTCTCGAATTTTCCAGGAAGTAATTGGTTGGTATAGCTTTCGAAGAAATTCATCACTTGTGCCTCACCTTCGAGACAGATTGCTTCACAAGGAGTTGTCTGCAGCTGTACCTCATGTGTCTCCTGAACATTTTACAATGTGTTTGTTGAACACTTCTATATCAAATGGAGGCTCTACACATGTTTTCAACCACAAATTCTTAAGATATCGTCATAGGTAATTTTATAATTACTATCCCTTTTCATTTCTTTCCAAGGGCCTACATTGTGACATGATTAATAAGTGCATTGCTGTTCCAGTAAATTTGAAGCCTTACCTATGCAAATTCACAATTTAGGAGAAACACAACCCGAATATAAAATAGTACCCAGCACGACCAGTCTTTCTGAATCATTCAATAATATTATTGCTTCTCTGAAGTAAGTTTTTTAAAGTCACTGAAACCAGTACTTTCATTTACTAATTTGCTTAATTTTTTAATTAAATTTTCATTTAACTATTTGTCCAATTTTATTTTATTTTTTAGAGTCACTCATGAAAGTGGATCTGATGCAGCCCTTGTTTGCCATATTCAGAGAGCACTCCAAGAGCATTTGCGAAGGTTAATAAATGATGTTGCGCAATCTGAAATACGTGTAGCTGAGCTAGAAAAGGAAGTTGAAATGCTGCGACAACAACCCGGGCCAATGCCTAATGGTATGCACCTTTTCTTCTTCTGGTTTTAAAATATTAACTTTCAATTAATACTTTTGACATTTTTATTTCAGAAGTTCTTCTGCCTCAACTACTCCGGGAAGATCTAAATGACACTAATAAGCTAGAATCAAGTGAAAGTGATGAACCACCAGTTCTTACTCCTTCAAAACCTATTAAACGATCTCAGAGTCCCACCACAGATATCTGCAGTAATCACATTGAAAGTAGAGTAGAAGAAGGTGGTGGTGATGTTTCTTCTTCAAATGAACCCTTTGCTTATGTAACAGAAATGAAGGCTCAAATGAGTCAACCCCACTCATCTCAGCCATCTTCGTCCATTGCAGTTGAAGGTACCAGTGCTGTCAAGCGGCCAATAGAAAGAGGCAGAAGCAGCGGGCGAGGTGCTGGGAGGGGGGCTCGAAAGATGCAACAGCAGCAACAGAAACAGCAACAACAACAAACATCCCTCCAGCAGCAACCTCAGAAACAGTCTTCGCCAAAACCTGGTGATAATTCAGAGTGTGCTGCTGCTTCCAGGAGAAGCGGCAGTGCTGGGGCATCCCCTGTGCGTGGTGGGACAACTGCCAGCAATGCGAGAGGCCCTAAACGGTGTGGTTATGCTCAGGCCGTGAAGCGAGCTGGAGCAAATGCTGAGTCTCCAAAACCAGTTACCAGATCACAAACTGCTAATACTAGTTCTAATTCACAAGATTATTGAATTCATTTCTTTTTATTGGATTTCTTTTCTTTTGTCATATATGCTACCAAAACTGCATCTTGTTCCTGTTTTATAACCAAAGCTGAGTTTTCATAATGTTCATTGTTTCATTATCCTGCCTGTAGATACCTCACACAAACTAGCCAAGTTGTATTTTAAATGAATATGAGATGAAAAACTAGTTGTTGCTCACAACAAAGTTTAAGACAGTGTTGTAATAATTATTATTTAAAGGCATAAACACAAACAATATGCAAGACTTAGAAGAATTAATTCAAAAATTGTAATTTAAATTTCCTTACTCAGAAGTTCTTCAGACGGTCTGAGTTAATAAAAAAATCTGTAAATTTACCAATAAATATAGTAAATTGTGTTTCTTAATATACAATTTTTAGACAGTATATATCACAAGAATTTTGTGGATCATCTGGGAGCATGTTAAACAGAAAATACCGTTTTCGTGCTAAAAGTTATTTATTTAAATAAAAATATCTTTGTTCAGGTAGAGGAGACAGTTTTTGTAGCAGGCGTGTTGTCTAATTAACTTTGGGAAGAAGCACTAGCTATGATATTTTCATACCAATACATATTTCATTGTGTAAACAATGTTCCGAAAAGCAAAGATGTGACTTTGTCTTCACTGGGTATGGTACTTTACAAATTGTTTTTGTGAGTAATATGTGTATTATTGTATGTATGTGTAATTGAGAGTCTAAAAAGAATGTAAGTGAATATTAGTTATTTAACTACTGGTCAGTATGTATGGGAATCTGAAATGTGAGAAGTCAGATTTCAGTATCACAGAACAATTTCCAATTCATAGGGGCCATTTGAAGTCCCTAATTTTTGGTACTATTAAAAATTCATATGGTATTAAAAATTTTCATTGAAAATATGATTGAGCATGTTAATTCATTGTACATTAATATATCTCAATTTAACACATGGGTGTTATACTATATAAATATATATAATAGACATTACTATGTTAGTGTTGCATAATTTGACATCTGTGAATCAACTGAGTTAAAAGGTAAGAACATGTTATAGGTTTATCTCCTGTTACTTGATATAGAAATAAAGTACCTCAAGCCAGCCTCTTTGTGGTGATTTGTTCCCATAATTTTCAGATGTAATATTTGCTGAATCCACCTTAAAACGTAAGGATCCGTTGGCTGAATTTTTGCTGTCATTTAGCAGAATTGTAGGTTTAGAAATACTGAGTTTGTTCAAGATTGTTTCTATACAACTAGGTACTATACCAAGCATCAGAAAAATAATGTAATATTGATTTTCAACTATGATATTTAGTGTGGTAGTTACCATTGAATAATTCTAAATATGCTTGTATCAATTATTGTACCTCAGATTCTGGTTCAGTGATTCAATCTCAATCTGTTTTTTTTTTGCTCAGTTTCTCTGTTTCTTTGATCGAATGCTGAAATGGGATTGCGCTTTGCTTCTGGACATAAATGTTACTGCCCTATCTGTGCATGTTTTCTAGAGCTCAGCGGGGAGTATAGTTATTCAAATTACACAGGTCCGCAGACAAATTTTTTGGGACAATTGTTTCAGTGTAGTTGTCTGATTCATTTGTTTTGTAGTGCTCTGAATCAAGAAATGACTACCTTTTGTCCTGGGATGTGAGGTTTTCGAACAAGCAGATGATCATAGTTTAAAAAATCTTGTAACTCAAATATTTTATTTTGATAAAAATAACTCATTTGACCAGGAGCAGTAGCTCAGTGCTTCAACTGATGTTACTGCAGCGCTTCTGACTGGGAGATCCTAGGTTTGAGTCCTGATGGCGGCAGAATTTTCGGCACTAGCTTTCCAGCTTTTCGACTTCAGTCGATGTCTGGAGGAGAATTCTAGTGGCCGGCTGCTCTGATCGGTAGTTTTCCATGGTTTCTCCAATGAATACCAGGCGAATGCTGAAGCAGTACCTTAAGAAATGGGCCACGGACTGCGTGCGATCTTTCCTTCCTATTCCTTGTCCAATCGTCTCCCCTTACACACACACACACTTACACTAACGTGCACTACACTACCACATATTCCAGGAGACTGGTCGGGAGCTTAGAGCTTGTCCTGGCTGGGGCAGTGCCCGCTGGTGGAGAGAGTCCTGGTTAAGGGGAAACCCCACTAGCTGACAGTCGGTCAGAGCCGGATCTTGCCATCCAGCAAGGGAAGATCACTGCCATCTCCTGAGAAAACTCATGCACTACACTTATGGGACTAATGACCAAAGCAGTTGACACACCCAGAAACATGAAAATTCAATCAATCAATAACTCATTTGCATGGATGTTTTCTCATAACTTACCACATAGCAAAACTAGTGATTGATCTTCACCCCTTCAGATTCTTTTTGCCTTCCAGTTCAAGAAAACTCAGAATGCTGACCCACTTACTGCTACATAAGACTTTAGCTGAATTTGATCCAGCATAACTTTAAACACACTTTTATAAGTATGAAATGTCACTATGTAAGAAAATTAATCTACCTCTTGGTGGATGGGTGTGGTGCAAATCTTGAAAAAGTGATATTAATTAAAATAAAATGGAAGTTTATTTATTTCTTGTTAAAAAACTGTAAAATCTTATTTTGATGAATTTGAACAAAGTACAAATTTGATTTTACAATATTCATTTGTCAGAAAATTTTGAAAAAAATTTTGAATCTTCTTAAAATATTCAAAACATAATTTTTTGTAACATGTTATTTTGCAACCTATTTAATAAATATGGTACAGCAATTTGCCTACAAAATTAGAATATTTTTTAACTCATTTTTTAAAATTTTCATAAACTTATTAGCAAAGTTAACAAGATTGGGCATTTTTGAAGAATTATTGTTGAACTATTTTATTTTCTGTCCACTCTCATAAATAGTTATAAAAGCACATTGCAAATATTGTTTTCCTGAACCAGGAAAGGTGACTACAGGTTATGTTTGTTTGAAAGGCAAAGATAGTTTTCATTATATAACCCTCAAACAATGATGGTCAAGCTCAATAAAAACACAATATCATTTTTTCAAGACAATCAATGGTATTTGTTAAAAAAGTGTTTATTCACATTACAATGTTTCACGTTTGGTTACACACCACAGTACCAGGTGTTTACTTACATTTTCATCTGAAAGTAAAGATGACATACATTTTTAAAAATATTGAATACAAAATTTTAAACTACAAATCACAGAGAATGAAAATCATTAAAGTTCGATTTTAAGTGAAAAATGTAGTATAAAATATAAATTAGATGGGAGAGAACTTATCAAAACAACGTTAAACAAGCAATATCTAGTAAAAACATAAAAACTGTCTTCTTGTTTTTTTTTTCAAATTTTTACATGATATGTGCTTGTTTAATGTTGTACATTAGTAGCTGAAAAGCGACCTTAAATAAGTACTATAAAAAAAATCTTAAAAGAGTATATGTTTAATTAAATAATTGATTTTTCCATTTCAAGGAAGAAAATAAAATAAAAAATTGGCATTAATTTAGTTTCCTGAGATTACATATCACAATTTAACAATCACAACGACTCTTGTTAAATGCTTGTGTTTGAGGTTGTATGGAAAAGAGATTCTGGAAAGCTCAGCTTTGAGTGGAGCCTCCATTCTGATAATTGTAAGAGTTTTCGTTTCTGATTAATATTAATGTTTTATAAATAGTGATGCATATGTAACAAATGCCAATAGACAAATAATATGATTTCGTCTGTACAAATGTAAAAAATGAATTTTTACAAAAATTGCATGAGAGAGGGGAGCTGCAGAATTCTTAGAAAATAAAAGTGACAAGCAAAAATTTGGAGAATAGCAATACATAACAGGAAATCACTTAACAGGAGCCTACTGTATTAAAGTATTTCAGAGATATGAAAGATTGAATGATGATTTATTTTTTAAACATTTATTATGGCAATTACGTTACATTAAACAATATAATTGACTTCAAACATATAAAAACCTAATAAATTTTGAAAGACAAGCATTTTTTAAATTAATAATTAATTTTATTTATAAAGTAATGCACAATTTGTAAAGAGTGTTGATTGAACTTATTTGAATATGCACATACTTCTTTAAACAGAATAGCAAGCAAGCAAGCTGAGCAATGTTTCAACATGTGTTTGAACATGCATAGGCTTGCTTATTGCCTCTAATTATAAAAGAGTGGTTTCATTACACAATAGCATCATTCTGGCTATTGTGTCAGTAGTGACATTAAATGGAAGTTCATAAAATTTTTCTTCAGTGCAATATCTATATTTTTAAATGTACTACATCTAAGCTATAATTCAGTTTGATAATTTTAGTTAAATGTAAATCAATTATTGAATCAAAATAATGAAAACGTTTTTAAATAAAATAATTATTTTATTTATTACAAAATAAATATTTTATTTATCTATAAAGGCTGTTTACTGAATCAATAAAATATCATACCAAAATTGAATGTATTCGAAAGGTGTAGTTATTTTTTGTATTGTCGTTTTATGAATATAATAATTATTGGAATCAATAATATAAGACATTTATGAAGTTAATTGTTTTGATGAAAACCCCTAATTACAATAATATATTCAAATAATTGCCCTGAATAAAATCTTAAAACCAAGAATTATGAAATTGTTTTTAATGACTATTTTGATTTGCTGAAATGTTAGTTATTATAAAATACTACATAATTGCACTAGTCTTTATTAATGTTGATTTACCATTTGAGGGAGCTCAGAGCATCAACCAATGTCTCTGTAATGCCTCTGTGCAAGGTTTGAGACCTGTTGGCAGTGCCATGTTAATACATGGGCCCCCGCTAGTTCTTAAAAAAAGTATTTAATACTAAATTTTTCAAAAAATAAAATAATAAAGTATAAAAAGTGATGCATGATTAAAATTGGCATAAATAAAAAGTTGACATATCAGTGTGATGTCATACATCATTGAATAATGTTTATAAATGAATGTTGCTGGTTGATGCATTTCAATTTTATATTGAACAATTCAATAAAAAATTAAAACTATTTAATTGGTAGTCTTTTTCTATATAATTATAAATATGTTATTTTTACTGATGTACACATATATGTTTTAATTTTGTGTTTGAATAATGTTAAATTGAAACACCAACAAATACTTTCAAAATATTTTTAAAAAAATACTAAAAACAATGTGAATTGATGGGATTTTCTTTATGCATCAGTATCGACATTAGGAAGGGGGAGTCAGTGAAAGTAAGAATAGGGGGCCCCCAAATTAACCTAGGCTCAAGGGCTTCCAATCTTGTTAAAACAGTCCTGCCCTGCCCAACAGTGGCAGGATTTTCAAAACTACCTAAATTTAATTTAGCTGCTGTCTAGAGGAGAATTTCAGAGGCTGGCTGCTCTGATAGTTTCCCATAGTTCCTTTGATCAAATGCTGGAGCAGTACCCAAACAAATGGGCCATAAACCGCATGAGAATTTTTCTTCTTCTTCCTTCTATCCTCTCCCCTTACTTACAGACACTTACACGCACTACATTACCACATATATGGGAGCTTAGAGCTTTCCCCAGCTGAGGCAGAGCCCCACTGATGGGGTAACCCCATAAGCCAATGTGTAGGTCAACACCAGGCCTCACCATCCATCGGGAAAAAATCTGTCACCTCTCATGATAAAAAGATGCACTACAATTATGGGACTAATTGTTAGCAATTGATGAGTCGGGAAATGTGAATTAATCAATCAGTCATAATTTGAGTTTTATTAAAAATATTTTGTGAAGGGAATACATAAAAATTTTTAATGTGGTTTGATGGGATTTAATTCTGACATTATGTTAATTATGGTTTTAGCTTATTTGGAACAAGAATAAATCTTTATTTTTAATTATTATTTCATAGATTACATTGCTTAATTTGAGTTATGTGCATACTTCTTCCAGAATGTTCAAAGAAAGCTGTCTGGTTACCTTAAAAAAGGGACTCGAAAAGGAATCCAGAAGGCAAAAGCTGGCTGGTTGAAAGATAATATCCAAAACTGTACCAAAGCAAATGACATCTCTGAGAATCCAATATCAAGTCATTCTAAAAGAAAATACCAAATCGTTAGAGAATGATGATAAACAAATAGACTAAGTTTCTAAATTAATTGGGATGGCACTCTGACTACGATTATTAAATGACCACAAATTTGTCTGAATGGTTTGGCCATTTTGGAAATTGAGCATTAAAATTGCTGATCAAATAAATTTAGATTTAATAAAAAGATGTACTTATCTTAAAGTAAGATCAATTATTTTGTTAATAATAATAAAATAATAATAATAATAATGTTTTATTTATGATGTGTTAATATTTATTTGACCGTTAATGACTTGTAAGAATGGGACAGAACTTTTATTTATAAAGGAAATGATTCAACCACTTATGAAGTGGTTCCTCAAAAGGCTCAATGGTAAAAGTTTTAAGTTGAACACAGACATGCACACATGCAATAAATTATACATACCATCTTTTTCAGGTCATTCAATGGCTTGAAGATAACGAGAGTCCAATCACGGTGAATGTTTGCACTGTAATCTTTATGAACAAATAATGCTAAGTGAAGTTGAAGGTTTCCATAGCCAGTCATGCAAATGATATTGGCTGTCCAAGTGGCTATCACAGTATTTAAACCCAAGCACCCACCATCATGGCGAACTTGAGCCCTAAGGAAGACCATGACAAGATGATTAAAACTCATTGGCATTACAGTCTTCAACACATCACGTGGACAGCCAAGGTCATGTGCATAAGAAAGAAGGCTCTTTAATAAAAGCTGAAGTTTTGTTTTCAAAGGAGTGCAGAGTCTAAAACAAATGGGGACAACTTCATTTCTGGGCCCATTTTTCCATTAAACATTTTTTTATTTAATGTAGTGTATAAATAAAACATACAAGGATAAAGAAATTGTAACTTTAATGACAATAAATAAATGCAATTGATTTTGTTTAATCATTTACAGGGTTGCCTGATGGCTTGGTGAGCCTCTTCCCAAAATTGTCAGGTTAAAAACAGAGGAAAATCAGGGACTAAATGTATCTAAGGAAATAAAATGTTGCATTATGCCAGGCATAATATTTTAATATGTAAGAAAGGGCTCCTTTCAAATTTGTTTGGGGCCACAGTCCCCATGTGTTCATATCTAAGGGTTTAATAATGGGAGTATATGGCCCTTGTAACAAAAAGCATATTTCCATACAAACTAATTTTTAACATATTGCCCCAAGATGTGTTCATTTCAATTAAGAGCATAATTAATTTTTCTGTGCCTGATTAATTTTGAAGTTCCCTCTCAAGATCCACACTGCATGAAGCGGCTCCCCACATACTTTTTGGCTGCATTTGAGAAGGGGTCTTAAGTGTACTTGTAAAGTGTGAATCCATGCCACTTACATTACTCCTTGATAATATATTGGAAATTTCCTTGTTAGAATTAATTAGAAGTAACTGATGGCAGAGGTGGATCTAGGAAGCATTTCAGGGAGAGGAAGTAGGCATTTTCAGTTCAAAACACTCCTCAAAAGTGATATGGAAATACTTTTTTGGTTGTGATGTGGTGTCTTGTGGGGCAGGGGGGGGGGATGGCTTTTGTACTTCCCTCTGAATCTAACATTTGCGGACAATCAGTTGCTATCTTAAGATCATTCTTTCATACATTAAAGGTGAAATATTATTTCTTCAGTAAATTTAGTGTTTGTGCTTCACTAACAATGATATGAACAATCTGTTGACTTTTCCTGATATCTTCAAAAACAAAAACATTTTTTTAATGACATCACCCTTGTAATTAAGTGTGGTGTCATAATTACTATATGTGGTTTTGTTAGGAAGTTTTGTGTCTTAATTCACTTCTCTTATATTTTACACCAGCTTTTAACTCCAGTGATTCAAGTAATACTTTCCTTGTATCAATGAGACATGGACATGGTCAAAAGATAAAGAAAAATAATGGGAAAATGTCAAAATTATTCATAAAATAGCTTTGACAATTAACACAATTTCTTGTCTTTTTCACAATTCTCAAACTTTCCTTGACTGTTGGTCACCATGTTACTTCTCCAGCCTCGATTCAGAAACACCGTCCTTTGAGAAAAATATACAAATAAGGCCAAGAAGCACTCTATAATATGATGAAAAGGTTCTCTGAACTCTCTTAGAGAAACGCACGAAAAATGACCTACTGAGAATTTTATTACAATTACACAAACAAGAAGTGACTCTCTATTTTACATGGAGTTATAATGATCTTTACTAAAATGATTTCCATATTTATTAATGCTTCAAGGTTCAGCAAATATTTTACACTTGGGCAACATGAGACACTGATGTTAAAATAAAGTTTGACATCACACTATTTTCATAATAAGAGCATTAAAAAACAGTATTCCAGAACATCCAATAATTTACACACTTTACTTTTCAATGCCACAGATCTTGTATTAAAAAGAAATTTATAAATAATTTTCCTTGGTAATTAGTACAACTATGTACATAAATGCAAACAAACATCAGAAGTGAATTACAGAAGACATGCATCATAGAATGCCACAACATAAGTAATTCAGTAATAGGGTGATCACTTTAAATTTTAATTGATGCACATGAAAATAATTATGATTTTATTACCATATGCTTGATAATTGTTCTAAATTAGCTGAATATTTACATTGTAAGTATTTTTACAGTTTATTGAAGATAATGATTAATCTTTAAAAGCTAGTTAGCACTTTTTTACAGTTGCTAGTTCTCTAAATTTGTATATGGCAGGAATCCTTCCTCTTTGTAATACTGTTGCACATTAATGTATTACACCAAAATGCTGTATTCTTTGGAATATGTACAATCCCCTTCAATGTTTCATTCTTCATTACTAGCCTCCATAGAAACCAGAGTTGAATACAAAAACTGCAAAATAAGTATGTGCAAATACATGGATGCTGAAAACATGCTAATAATTCTAACAATAAATTCTATACAAGGCATGCTTCTGGAAATACATGACTTTAAACTCAAAACAGGTTTTTTAAAGTTTTCATCTATAGTTTTGTAAGTTCTAAATTACTTTATAGTGACATTTGTGTTGTAAAATTGAATTATCCATTTATATGAGCAGCAAAGAAGACAAGGTTTCTTTAAAAAAAAAAAAACAATAATACTAGCTAAATAAGTGATATGCTGAATTCATTATCATTTTGGGTATTTGATCTATATGAATATATCATTTAACAAACAATCATACACATCAGCAAAAAATTGCAAATTATGAAAATCTATAAGCACATCCAATTTTTTGCTTTGAAACAGAAAATAACACTTTAAAAGCCAAACTCAACTCCAAATTGGAAATAAAACACAAATTCTCTCAATAGTTTGTACTTATACTAGGACAACTTTTGCATTGTCAAATCTGCAACATTATTGCCACTTCAATATTGCACCATGATCTACAAATTATTAAAACTACAAATAAACCAAAGACATTAATTTGTACTTCACCCTTTCAGGAAAAATGAAAGAAACAATAATTCTTCAATTACTCACTTACAGCAAAATTTACAAGTCACGTATCATCTCTTGCATTAAAGCCAAAGAAGTTGTGTGTAAGTTGCAATATATTTGAAAGCTTGTACTTTAGAAATTAAGATTCTATGAAATAAAAGAAATGAAATATTGAAGTATGAAACAAGAAGAAAGGAAGTGAAACTTAAGGGTGATTTTGACATGCGTTGTTATCTCATTTTATTCACAGAAATCTTTTAACTAAAAATGTAAAACATCTTCCAGTAAAAATTGCTGTATTCTTAAGAGTGTTTACAGTATTTTTATAGTGTTTTCACTGTAAAAGTCTTGCCATTTTATATTATTAGTATTTTTTCTGACCATTGTACTAAAGAGATTACAAACAAATATCCTTGGTTAACATTTCACCTTGACAGAATTTTATGATAAATTATGAAAATGACTAGATTTCATATTTTATAAAGGTATTATAAACTTAGTAAGTTAATATACTGCTTTTTGATACATTAACTGCAAAGGGAGGTTAGCATGTTTTCGTTTACACAATGTTAATTGAATTGACAATATAAATATGTATCTTGAGAATATTTCTAGAGAGGAAACGGGTAATTTCAATTCTAATGCATTAGCATACAAAAATTCTACTCAAATTATACCAAGATGTGTGCATTTTGATGTTTAAATGTTTCCAACACAATCAACAGAAGTGAAAAAAAACCCTTTACTCATTTCATTAAAAATTTTCACAATTTGCTCTTTGTGATCAGTTTTGTTCAAAATATTTTTATTTGGTACTTCTAAGACTTAGAATTAGATTTTAGTTTCAAATATCTTCCTTCAAGACAGAAATGATCAATTGTTTCTTCGTTAAATCGATTTACTGAGCAAAAATTAAACAATCAGAACGTTTTGCTAAATAAAAATAAATGCCTTTTTTTCCTAAATTAGAAACAATAATTATAATGGGAAAATACAAAAGAGATTAAAAAAAACAACGAAATTTAATGCACACATCATACTACTGTTAAAGGCATTTTGTATTTAAAATTCTTATATATACACAAAGAGAAAATACTGCAAACAAAATATGAGAAAATTGACGGAAATGAAAGAAAATCATCACATATAGGTTTTACATGTGTGAAAGAGTAAATTTTTAAAGTTTGTTACTTTTCTCAACACTGTGTTCAATTTCAGCATGTTCTACAATATACTATTTTATTATCAATTTTTTTTTGTTTCTCTAGAATAGGAAATTGAATACATGTTCATTCAGTCATGAATATATATAATCATTTGAACTCTCTCCAATTCAAATGATACAAAGAAATTCATTTACATAATAAATGTAGATTTATATGTGTAATTTCTCTATTAACACAAATTGCAAATTATTACATAATAAATATTTCAATATAATGAACTAAAAATTGAATACTGCTAGTATTGCTGATTTCTCAAGACATCATATTTGTTTAGAATTTCAGCTTATTAGTTCCATTATTTATTGTTTAACTTTATCTTTCACTGCTCTGAGCACAATAACTTTCGAATCTACAGTTTTCTTATTGCACCCATAGAGAAGACCACAAGTTTCCTCTTTGCTGCTGAGAAAGGGGCACAGCACAGAAATCAAGTCCTACATATACATTCTTTAGAATTGAGAGCAAATTCAACATTTACATTTGAAATGTAATCATGTATACACATTCTTCCTTATTATTACAGTAATTAAAAACTGAGAAGTCACTTGATGCTGTGTGATACTCATTGCAAGTACAGGATGCAAGAGGTAGGTCACAGTGATGTATTAACCTATTTTAGTTTTTTCTTTTTTACGAATTGACAAGAAGAATGCAATTAACCAACATACAACACAGAAGGGAGGTGCTTATTGAAATATAAAATCACAGACACTCAAAAAATATGCTTAATATTTCACAAGTCCACTACAACACTGCATAGGCAAGGTTTTTCAGCATGCAGAACTGTTCACATCAGAAGTGTCAGTCTGTTTTCCTCATTGACTATGCAAATGATTACAATTACTAGATGGCCCAGATTTTGGCATGGCACCTACTATACGTACACGGGTGACCAATCGGTTATCGCTGAACTGAGGAGGTGGAGCAAGGACCTCTTCGCCTTCAGTACTAGGACCTGCAGCACCACCAAGGAACTCTGGCGGAGGAGGGACAACTAACTCCCCCTCCCCCTCTCCGTCTCCTTCCATTGGTGGAGGAAGCTGTGCCAGCGAGACGGCATTCCTGGTCAAGGGGCCTCCTCCTCCGGCCTGAGAGGACCTCTGCCTATTGTTGGGAGGGGGTGTCTGCCTTTCTTCTGTGCCTGTTGACCCACCTGAACCTTCTGATGAGCGACCGTCATCAAAGCCACTTGGTGGGCCGACAGGAGCATCTTGATCAGAACTCACACCACTCGAAGAGTTATCTCCATCCTCAGGAGCCGGATGAGTTGCCAGAAAATCATTAGGGTAGCTTTTTGAACTCTTCAGCTGTGTACGCACTTTCTGTATTTCTTCCACACTAAAACTATGTGGCAGAGTGCCGGAACTACCAGACGAACTCCCACCACTGGTCTCAGCTCGAGCAGGAGCAGCTTCTGGGACTTCTCGGTTGCCTTCTCCTTCACTATCACCCTCACTTTCACTTAAACTGTAGTCTGGTTCTGGAATTGGGGGTGGACCACCACTAGTGCTTCCGTTCCCACTAGCTAAGTTAATAGCAGATGAACTAGAGGTAATGTTTGGCTTCTTGTTTGATTTAAGACTGTCTTTGCGGCTTGTGCGAAAGGGTTGAGCATAAGGGTTACTACTTGCAGGTGGGGAGTTAGCAGATGAACTTGGGCCAGCTGGTTTAAATGAAGAGGCAGAGGATCTTAAACTGTGTGATTTGCGAACCTGAAAAAACACACAAATGTTTTCATAAATTGTTTATTTATCACACAGCAGATGGCAAGGATGTAGTATCAGACGTTATTAAAGGCCGAGCGAGAACAATATTGCAAAAATTATTTAAGAAAATTAAGAATTGTATAAAGAATTAATAATTTAATAGAATTAATAATTAAAATTAATTATTAATTTTAATCTTGTTGTAACTGATACTCTAAAGAGGATCTCTGGAGCATCCACATTTTCTGACATATTAGATAGTTTCAGTGCACTTTTACATATCAATGTTGAGGAAACGAAATTTCTTCATGGAATATCAAAAGTTATCGATAGATCGTGAATTGTATTTCCTTCATATATGAACCATCAAACAATGTCTTTTAACATAAAAAACAGAAACCTACTTAAATAATGTATTTGAAGAATTAAAACATTTATTTAACTTGTGTTTTGCAAAATTAAATATGAAAGTATAGCATTAGTAGCACTTGTTTTGGGGAGCACAGCCCCTGTTTCAAAACAATTTTTAATACTTTTTTTCAAGATGAAAAAATCATATATGCTGAGAGGAAGTTCATAGTAGATATTTAGTTGAAAAGTTGGACTGAATAATTTTTCAAATTAAAGAAAGGTTTGAGACATTCCTTTAAGCCAGTTTGAGGATTTGAATTCTACATTATTAATGAGTACTAAAGATTGTACTGTAATTTTGGATAATTCTTGGAAGAATTGTTGGCACTACTGATGATTATTATAGTTAAAAATAAGTATAAATACTCCTTTTCATTCTTCAGTGTTTTTTATTTATGTGCATTATTAGAATTCAAAGAGAATTAATAATGTTTGACTTGAATAGCTCCAACTTGAAAATTGTATGTAACAATTTCGTACACTTAGGAAACAATGGGTTCAAAAGACCCAAAAATAAGAAAAATTCAATAATAAATAAAAGCAGCAATCTACTAACACTACAATGACAGTGGCAATTATCATCAAAAAATTAAATTAATGAAAAGATGATGACTGTAGTTGCCAAAAAAAACAAAAATCCTTTCCTTATCTCTTTGGGTCCAAGTAGCTCAAGATAATCTATCATGGCCTTTCTTCAACAAGGTGAGTGTGTTTTTAGACAAGGCTTGCAACATTAAAATTTTTAATGTTCAAAATTTGAAAACATTTAAATTTAATTAAAAAAATATGTAAACAATACCACTCTCTTGTAGAGAAGCATAATCAGTTAAAATCTCTGCCTCTGTCGCACAGTTCAATTTTTTCAATGCACTGTATTGCTGTCTTGATAAAACAAAATTTGTAACAGAATCAAGAAGAAATTTAATTTAACAGGGAGTACAGATTCCGATTTTGGAAGAAATATATTGCAATTAAACTCACTTGGGGTCTAGAAGAATGTGCAGGCAAACTATGAGACCTGTAGCCAACTGTCTTCACATCTTCAGGAGAAGCATACAATTTGGCACTATTTGTAGGCCTGAAGCTTGACATGACAGCTGAACCAGTGTCACTTCCACTTCCACTGCTATTCCCACCTGACACTCTGGTTTGCAAAGGATCCAGTTTTGTCCCAGGAGTCATATTAACATATTCAGAGTTAGATTTTATAATGCCACGGGAAACATCTACTTTCACCTGCAAAAATTCAAATCAATACACTTTTTTTATTCTTCATTAAACTAGTTACATCCCCAACACTGCAAAATAACAAACTGAATTTCATGTGTCTCAGTCTGGAGACTTCCAAAATCCTTCCATTTACTTAATAGTGAATCATAAACATAATTATCATAACTTAAAAGCAGAATAATGGTGGTCTGATGTAGTCAGCAGTTTTCTTGAGCCAGGAGAAATTAATTATCATCTTAAATCAAATTATATATACTGATCTTTCACAAGAGGATATCGAAAATAAATTACCAAAAGCCTACTTTTTGCCATAAATAAAAAATGCCAAAAATCCCAATTGATTAAAAATTATTAGTTCCTCTGAAAATTACATAGTTGAGAATATCACAAGGTACATGGTTCAGACAAATTGCTTGAACTTTAAAGACAATACAAAAAAAGACCATCAAATATGTGTTTCAAAAACTAAAGGCAGTTTTGCAAAGTCCTTGTTCAGTAGTTACGCAAACTTCTTAACAGATCAGGCTAGTTACATCCCTTTTTTTGGTTTTCCCTATTGTGCTAAAAAGGTACCTTCAAATTTTGTGAATCCAGATGACTTTCTCTTCTTGGCAAATAATTTTCTCATCCAATAATGTGTACCAATGATCAAAACAGAAAAGGCAATTGTTTTTTCTCATTTTTCCTCCCAGAAAAACTGAATTCTCAACAGTTTTTAAGAACTTCTACCAATCCTAAATTACATTAACTATTTGTAGAGTAACAAAGGCAAACTACAAATTCTTAAATTCATTTAAGTCCTCTCCTTTGTCAGATTTACACAATTATTTGTTTCTAAACCCTTTCATAAGGAAATCCCTCTTTATCCATCTCCCCTCTCAAAAGCCATTTTCCAGTACCCCCTGTTATTGCTTAAGTACAATTATGATTTACTTATTCTCATAATTTATTGTCTACTCACCACCTGGCCTACTGGAGGAGGAGGCGGAGGATGCGACGGAGGAGGGAGGGGAGGTCGACCCACAACTGGGCCAGATGCTCCACCACTTGCCAACAGTGAGGCCACATCCTCTTGGCTACGATGTCCTTTAGGAACACGATAATCTCCATTGGGGGGGCCAGTGCCATTGGTCAATGCAGCATTTTGAGCAAGATCAGGAGTACTGTGAAAATCTCTATGTAACTCTGAGCCACCACCAAAGAATCTCACTCTTGTGCTCAGCTAAACAAACAAACAAAAATGAATGAAGTGTAGTTGATTTTGATAGCTTGAGTAATGAAGTGTTGACTGTCTGGGAAATGCCACATCTTAGAAGTGTTGCTAACATTTAGTCACATCTGCCCTGATGAAGGTCAAAGTTGAAAGTTACAACAATGGCAACCCTGCTTAGGATGCAGCATCTTCCATACAAATAAGACCTCCAAAATGCATGAAAATTTTAAATGATGACATACAAATACATTTATGTTTAATATTATACACATTTTATAATAGCTTAAAGGCAGCTTCACACATTCATTATTCTGTAAGTAGCATGCGATCATTAGCCGAATTTTGAGTAGTGTGAACGAGTTGTTTGCTAATTATGACAAACATTCGGTGTTCATCCTACCCACCCTGTATCAGTCTTTTGGACACATCAAAAGAAAGAACATTGGCTGAGCACATCTGCTGCTTGGGACTGGGCAAGCAGTAGCTCACTGCTTGGAAATGCTGAATGTGTGTAGCTGACTTAAGATGTTTTCACATTGCAAGAAAATGAAATTAAAATTATACCTTTCCTTTGCTTCGCTTCATTTCAGCAACACTCGCATACACCCGAGGAGTTCGAGCAGGAGATGAAGGCTGCGACACACCACCAGGCGTAGTAGCTTGAAAATGTGATGTTGTCATTTCTGAAGAGGCTGTAAAAATTGAAAGAAGCATTTACCACAAGTTCTTTACAAGAAATAATAATAACAGTCACAAATATATGGTGAAACTAAAATTTTGGCTAAGAAGAAAGTGTTAATTTTCAAACATGAAGGTGAAGTAAAAATTTCTTAATCAGCTTGCAAAACGGACTTTTACTCTTTAAATGTAAGTGTACATACAATTTTTTGTATAATTGCAGAAGGCCTACATTCTTATAAAAAATTGTTTATCCTACTCTGTTTTTTCTTCTCACTGTTTTATAACAGTGATATCTCGCCCTGCCTTTCTCCTCCTATCTCTAAGAAGAATGTTTTGTTTTTTTTGGGTGTTGATCATTTCAGTTAAATGCTATTTATTTCAAAAGGATTTTGATTAAGAGATGTTCTACTGTATAACTATCATAATCGATCAAGTAGGTACCATCATACATACTCAGATCTACATTCCATGGCTTCAATAATTTCATTTGATTTGTTCTCCTCATATTGTAAACAGTACATATTTCTCATGAAGAATAGTTAAATTTAAAAATATTGTGAGGTGGTGTCAATTATTACACATCCAGAATCAATTCATAGTTATTTCATTGAGGTAACAAATATGTAATGATAATATTTTTTACTTTTAGAAAACAAATGATCTTTCTGTATGAGTCAAAATTAACAATTAATACTAACTTATTTCATAATTAAGCCTGTAAACTTATATTACTTTTGTAAAGAAGGCTTTTATAGCTGGATTCAAAGTCTTAGCTGTCTGAGAGATAGGCAACATTGCCAATATTTTGGTCATCATAAACATTACAAATAAACTACGATTTGTATTATAAATTTAGTTTCACCAATGTTTTGATTAAATATAAAGTTAAACACCTGTATTTGGCATTTACTTTATAGATTGTTTACTATTTGAATAATTGCCCCAATGTTCTTTTTGTAATCATTCTGACACCTTCAGAAGATGCTTTCACATCATTTGTCACAAGGCGTCTACCATGTGAAATATGACATTTAACATAACTTTCCAAATATGATAAGATAAAGATAAAGATAAAATTTATTTAAACTGGAATTGGGTGTAACCCGGTGGCAGTTTATTACATAAATAAGATAATAGATGTCATGCAAATAATATAATAATGGTAATAATAATGCTAAAATAATAATAATAATAATAATAATAATAATAATAATAATAATAATAATAATAATAATAATAATAATAATAATAACAATAACAGTAATAATAATATAAAAACTGATGGTTCTTAAAACATTAAATTTCATGAAAAAGAAAAGAAACATTTATCATCAAAAGCTGCACTGAGTGTTTATTGTTGACATTCAGTAGGTGTAAGTTTTCTAACAGACCTTTTTTTTTTTATCACAAATAAAAGAATTGTTAAATTATCTCATGGTTCATATGAAATAACAGATGGTTAAACAAGATTTTGTCAAATTTATAAAAACAACAAGAAAGAGTGTCCTAGAAAGCATAATGTAGCAGTATGCCTTACATCCATTGGCAGCTCCTCCCTGTTGTCTTTGGAAAAGCTCTTCCAATTCAGCAGCCGTGATGCGACTTGAAGTTGGACGAGCCCGAATAGATGCTGTACGAGGCTGCACGGGAGTACTGCTGCCTCCTCCACTGGCAATCGACTGTTGATGAATCGACTCAGCTGAACTACTTTTCGCAGTTCCACCCCCACCTGTCAAACTGCCATCCATATCATCTCCCTCTCCATCCTTCTCTCCTCCTCCTTCTGAAATTGCAAAGAAATCAAGCACTTGATATTTCAATTCATATTGCACAATTAATAATTCAATTAATTGATTTATTGATTAAAAAATAGTTAAAAACGGTGTGTGATGTACTATGAGGGAGAAGAGCAAACACAAATAAATCTCAAATTACATCATGAATGTACAAACACATCACGTAATACGCTTCACCAATTTTTTCAAATATCTCACTCTAAATCTCCCCCTCTTTTAATAATGGTAGGACTTGAAAATGAAAATTGTGAAAGTTTTTTCTACAATTTATTCACAACAATCCACTAGCCCCTGTGATTCTGTCATAAGATGCATTTGACATTGTGACACCCTCCAAAAAAGATCTCTAAACATTATGACTTTTCTAAAAAGCTCACATGCAGAATAGTTTGAGGTGTAGATCTTCAAAAATTGTCTTCATCTTATACAGACAATATGAATATTTTGTGATATATTGTGGTCATTCCTAAATGAATTTTAAATCTTTGAGATAAAAAATTTCCCTACAATTCTTTCAGCGAAATCACAACATATAAATTAGATATTTAGATGTCATTAAATTTTACAGGTTCTTATCTCACCATAAAACTACATACCTAAACCTGCAACCATTGATCGAGCTCGAGCACGACCAACACTGAGAGTAGTCTTTGGATCTCGACGGGGCGGAAGAGGGGCTGGAGATCGCCCTAAAAATGAATAAGAATAAATAGTAAAATAATTAGGTTTAATTGTACATCTAGAGCTAAACATTAAGTTGAATAAATAAATAGGTTCCTACCAACAGTTCCTGTGCCAGTCATTTTGCGAGGTAATGTGGCGTACTGCCTCTGATGCACAGCTGCTCCACCTGTCCCACTGGGAAGCAATGTTGACGACTTTGAATTTGGTACAGAACCTACACCTGTGGCTCCAACGGAAACCACAGTCATGGATACTAGGTCCCCAGAACGACGAATCAGGTCAACCACATGTTCATGTGATGCTGCTGACACATCTTCTCCATTTATCTACAAAAAATATTTTGTTTTCTTGAGCAAATGAACTAATTGTGAACAAGAAACATTAGAGAAATATCAAAATACTAAAATAGGACATATCACTAAGCATTTGATTTTTTTCTACAATTTAGACTCTTCACTTTATTTATTAAAATTTTTAATTCTTCGCTTCATGATTAAAAATTAAAATTTTAAGAATAACGTGTTTGATAAAAAGGATGTTTTTGTGAATGCCAGACCTTTGCTAATTTCTCTCAGTTTCCGTTTGAGTTAGAGCACCACAACTATTCACATGAAATTCATCTACTTTTGTAATGAATAGATAATCATTAAACTCAATTTGTCACACACACTTGTAATGATGTATATGACTCACTAGATATCGTCGTCATCGTCATCATCATCATCATCTTAACTACTTTAAAAATATAATTGCATCTGAATTGTTTACTCTTCTCTGTCCTTCAATCATATATTCAAATCAAAAGTGAATGAAAATTATAATAATTTTCTTTTAATACAAATTTAATACCTTTTATATAAATTAATACAGAAAATAAATAAATAATCAATTATCTTATTTCATATCATAAGAATAACTCACAGCAAGAAGATAATCTCCTTTACGTAATCCTGCAATGTCAGCTACACCACCACGATCCACATCATCTAGATACTGCAGAGCTGGACATCTTTCTGATGGTTGCAGTTCCATCAGTGGAGATGTTGCTTTAGCACCACGAAGTACAAAACCAAATCCCTTACGTGCACGATGTAGCACCACATTGCGAGGTTCCGCAGGGAGTCGTCGAACTCCAAATCTAGATGCATCAATCATTAGTCTTTGCCAGAAAAATAGAAACAGTGAAAATACTTTGTACACACAATTAAGATAATTGTTGCAATCCTGAAAACAGCATTCAGTAGATACTCACTGTTTCTTAAGGCGAGGAGCAGTAGCAAAATGCTTATGCATTGACTCTCGGCGACCTTGGACTCTAGTAGTTGGGCGTTGATGGCACAATGTAGAGGTAGGAGGAAGTTGGGGCATGGCAGGAGGGGGCATCACACCCTGACGAAGCCTAACTTCCTGGACACAGTGCGGTGGGAACAGACCAGATCCCTGCCCTCGTAAGTTTCCCTCAAGATATCCATCATCTGAACTTCCAGTTACTGAAAGTGAAATGAATATATGAAATTTCTGAAAGATATATTCATGAGCAAGGCCCTTAAATTAATGAATTCCTATTTGCAATGTCTGACAGGGTGGTTGTGAATAGTACCTTCCAATACATCTCCTTGTGTGATGCGTAAATGTCCTGGAAGACCTGAACTGTAGTTTTCTACACAAACTACAGTTGTTCCAGGAAGTAATACACAACCACTAGCAGTTGTTGTGTCACTATTAGAAGTACCAACTCCAGAGCTGTCACTGATGATATCACTAGTATCACCCAAACTCTTATCTGCATAAAAATAACAGTTGCAATGAATATAAAAATCTACAGAAAAATACTGAGAAATACCTTTACTTTACTTACTTCATAAACTCCTACAATAAGATATTTATAATATGCAAAAAAAAGTTTATCTACAAGTTCATAAAACAGTATTTAGCATGGATGCAAAAAGCAAGTATTATACTCTTCTATAAATGAATTCATAATTTCTAATACAAGATGCAAAATATAAAATATATTTCAAATAGAATATTTATTGAAAGATATGTACTAAACTTAACTTGCTGCTACTCGGCAGACTCATAGCACCAATAGCCCCAAACAGTATTTGCTCAAAACAGCATCATGCATATATTTAACATTTAATACTGTGATGGTGACACATACTGCACTTGGGAATAGGGACACATATTGAATCATTATTTATTCCAACAATTATATAACAATGTGGTGCAAGAATACCCCATATTACATTTAAAATGGTTTTTGAACATACATATGTATTAGTTTAAGAGATTTCAGCAAAAAAAATTATTAAAAGAACATCATAGAAAAGGAATTTAAATTTTAAAGAATGCATGGAAAAATTACAGAAAAAACATTCCAGACATTAAGTGAGAGAAAAGACCTCTCATGCAAGGAAATTTATAACAGTCACAATAAAATGTTTCTCAACAGCATGATGGGACTGTGGCTGTTATTGAAGCAAATACCCAAAATACAGTAAACACTTCATTATTTGGAATGGATATCAATGTTTGTTACACAAAAACATGAATTTTTTTGATTTTCCTCATTTTAATGCACGTGGTTGTCCCAAATGCATGAGTAATCAAGGGTTTACTGTTCTAAAATACTTAAAAAGCTACAACACATGGGAGCAGAGCGGGGTTGGGGCAGCATGGTGGTGATGGTTGTGGCTGGGCTGCCCCTACCTGTCACATAACTGGCACTGTCCTCCGCGCTGGGCTGCGTTGAGCCGCTGCTCGTCTCGCTCAGGCTTGAAGACGCTGAGCTGAAGGGAGGCAGCGAGCGGTTCGAGGGGGATGGGGAGGGGGGCAACTCCAACCCCAGGGAGTCCAAGGGAGTCCTGGCCAGCGAGGAATGGTGATGTGCCCCCCCACCCATCCGACGGCGGGGGTTGTATCGTGGGGGTTCCCGGAACGGGACTGTAAACACCAATGACAAAGTCAAGCCCCAGCAGAAGAAGGTGCCCCAGGAGGAAAAAAGAAATAAAAGGATCACTAAATATCACTGAGGGAAAGCATCTACTAAAATGACTGCATATTCTCCACCAAATTCAAGAGCAATGTCATGATACGTAGCATTAAATATTTGCCTACATCAACACTACTCACTGAACTGACAGATCATGCTCCATCACTTAGCCAGTTGCTCTCCCATGTAAAACAATCAGAAATAAGATTTGAATTTACTAACATAATTTAAAAACCTAACAAAAAGGTTTCAAATGTAAACAAGTAATGAACTCAACAAAAGGAAAATTAAAATCTTTTGAAAAGGAAATCTTTACAAAAATAAAGAAATGAAGCAAACTGAATTCCTTCCTTCATTCACATCACTCAGAATAATGAATGACTATACAATGAAGTAAAATTTGTCTTTGCAGTGTAAAGATAGTATTTTGTAGCAAAATAACATTTCACAACAAAATTTCAAAAAAGCAATTCTCAAAGTAAGTAGAAAATGAATGTACTTTTACAAAATTGGGTTGCTAAATTTTGAAATTTAATTTCTGAGATTTTTAAACTGAATATAAGGAAGGTCCAATGTTAATGAGGATTTTCTGGGGCACCTCTTCATGTCAAGGACTAAAAGAAAATACCACTACTGAAAAAACAAACAAAAAACAGCAGAAATCATCATCGACACAACATATTCGATCTAATAAGATAGCCAAGAAAGAATATAAGCTACCAAGAGGAAAAGCGGAAAGGTTATTGGAAGAAAAGTATTATCGCTTTCCGCAGTACCATCTCAAATGACAACAGGAAGATAGGTTATGAATGTCATAGAGCATGAGGAATTCCATGTATGGTCAACTGGAAATAGGATTTGTCAATAAGTTCTTCATATTCATCTCATTATACCCCTACTACATCAGATAAAAGAAATGCACAATGTTGATGCAATGTATATTTCATTTCATAATCAAAATATTTATTTAATAAATACTATCAATTATTGATGTAACAAATGTATCTCTAATTGTCTGCAATATAACATATGTTTTGTAATGAACAATTTAAACCATTTATTGGAAAATAATAAGAAACTGAACTTCAGCGTTTTCTTGGATCACAAATTTTGCATAAAATAACCGAAGGAGAGTTCATGTCCACAATGACTAACTGAAAGGAAAGGAAAGACATACAAAGGAAATATTTTTCACAGAACAAAGTTTCTGTCACATACACAACACAGTCATGTGCACAAATAATAATTTGACATAATTTATTAATACTGTACTCCTACTCTCATAACAACCATCACCACCTAGACCAACCCAAGACATCCCACACAAACCACAGCAGGCAAAAGAACTGGGGAACTAAGCAATGCACAAGTAACACAACATACCTAAAACCAGAACACAACAATTAATTCATCTACTTCACAAAAAAATTTTAAAGAATGACAACAGATTTGTTATACACTTATCAATAAAATATTAAGGCTTTAATTTCTTTTATTAGGTCCACACCCAACATTCCACTACCCAACATGCTAATTGAGGCAAATCAACAGGCTGTGCAAGCAAAATATGATCAGATGTTCACTTACCAACATTTTCAGGACGATGTTGCTGAATTACATCAGCCAGCTCCAGATTTCCAGCTATGACCGCAACTTGGTATGGGGTCTGATTGGCATAATTGAGAGCATCTTTATCACAACCTCGAAAAAGGAGGAGGCGAGCACAAGACTCTTGACTATTGACAGCACAAACGTGAAGTGGAGTATTACCAGATGCATTACGTGCATTCATGTCAGCTCCGTAGAACAACAGATGCTCTAAATGTTGAACTAGTCCATTTCGACAGGCCTATTAAACAGCATTATATTATGTTGTACATATATATTTTTTTATAGCCATAAAAACTATTTGGAAAAACATTGTTTATATTTTCTTTAGAAATAAATATTGTTTGGAAAAACACTGCACTGGCTCTTTAGCATTCATATATAATATTATAGCTTAATCAACAGGCAAAAAAATTATGATAATATTATTTTATGACACAGAGTCTGTATTAATGGACGCTGTTAGTATTTTCAGAAATCCATAAGCAAGCCGTAAAGAAAATTTTGTTGACATAAAAACTTGAGTTCTTGTGGAAATCAAATAATTGATATTTATTTTGTAAATAATTGATAGCATTTGCCACAGATTAACTATTTACGAAATAAAAAATAAAACATGCTGATACCTGGTGAACTTCCTGCCAGCCCTGGAGGTCCTGGGCTCCTATGACTGCCCTATCATGAAGTAATGCTTCGCATAGCAGAGGATCAGTTCTGCAAGTGACTGCCAAGTAGAGAGGGGTCAATCCTTTCCCATCTTTGTAATTCGGTGATGCGCCCAGTTCTAAAAGGGTTGTTACTGCCTCCAAGCTGTTTCTTTCAACTGCTCTATGCATTGCTGTGGAACCATCTTTGGTACGATAGTCCAATAAAGCCCCACCATTCACAAGAGCAATCAATACCTTACTTGGCTTTTTAATTCCAGTTGCTAGAGTAAGTGGAGTTTCTGAAAAAGAAAATATATTTTTTCTACTATAATTTTGTAAACCTTGGAGGTGGTTTGTAAGGTAATTTTCTTTCCTTAGAAATAAAATGTAGTTATTGTATGTTATTAGTTATTTCAACCATCAGTTTCACTCACCACCAGTTTCTTGATCATGAAAATTAGGATCTAAGCCCTTTGAGCACATTTTTGTTATCTTTTCCACCTGTCCATTGGAAACATAGTCAAGAAGACGTCGCAAATTTGCTCTTGTATGAAGTGCTTTCAACTGTTTCTCATCCATATTAAGCATTTTGTAGACTCTGCGCTTGTATTTAAGCTGTAAGATCATAACAACATTCAAATTGCAATGAAATATTTCAATGCATATAAAGGAGTTAAATATCATGCAATTTTCTCTAAAAATAAACTTAAAGCATAGAAGAAAAATATCTCAATGCCTTTGAAATGTTAGGGAATTAGTTTAAAAATTGAAATAAAGATAGTTTTTAAATAATTGTATTTTAACATTACAAATTTACAAACAATTGAACAATAATAATGAGTAACTTTCGTTTTCACATGAGACTTTCAAGAATTTATAATGATTCCAGTTTGTTTAAAATTTAATTGTTTGCAACAAAATCAATTGAATAATTTAGTCGTAATTTAATTATTCTTAATCATGGGATTTCAATAAATAATACATTTTTGGGTAAAGTATGAATTTAATAAAAATGTCTCGTTTGTCCTTTATGAAATCTTCCATTGAAAATTTCCTTACTTTTGTAGTTATTGGATTTGTCTATTCAAATGAAATTTCTTAACTGTCAATTGAATTTCTTACATAATAATGAATATTTCACTTTCCTCATTTCAATAAGAGAAATATTTCAATAAAGTACATTTTTACTAGTTTAATTTGCATTTTTCTATTGAATAATACAACAATAATGAATTGAACCACAAACACAGGAACCAAAACATGGTGTGAATATATTTGTCAATGACACTTCATTAAACCTCAAACTTACCTCAAGATATCCCACAGGGCCACTAAAGGGGTAGTCACCCAAGCGACGTTCTTCATCCAAGAACTTTCCTGCTTTTCCATTAACAGGGGGACAGAACAGTCCATAGTTAAAGCTCTCCTTCAATTCCTGAAAATAATTCATTTTCTAGTTATAAGTCAGAAATAAACATCACTTAATAAGACTTTTTTTAGCTTTTCTCTAATTATTCATGTTTGTCACAAAAATTACTTAATTATTGAGGGATTAATTTCATAATTATTTATTAATACAAACTTTTAAATAAGTAATCAGGAAATTTGAAATATAATATAAATTTTATTAATAAATTGAATTTGTAAATTAAAGTATTACTTTAGAAATTGTTTTAATTTTAAAAGTATTTTTTAAGTCAAAGATTCTTTATCACAATTGCACTTACTCTGTAACATTTGAACACAAATAAACAATTGTAGCAAGGATAACAATATTAAATTAGATCAAGAGGAAGAGATTCAAGCCAATTACATTATGGACAAGGGTACGTCTTTGAAATCTGTATTATTTCCAGTAACATCCATGCTTATCATAAAGTAGATGTATCATGCAATGAAAAGAATATAAAGATATTGAATAATTCAGAAACTAATATCAATTCTAAATAAAACATCAAATACAAGAAATAACTAAGGGTCAAAATTCTGATGTTTCATGCTGTGAGTGACAATTCTATTTTTTTAAATATCCCAGTATACATGATTTCATCAACAGTCAACCACATATTAATTTTTATTTTTGCTCTCTAAAGAATTGGAACAATTTTAACATTGAAATAGAAGTTTGTATATGAAATTGTATTTCACGTTACAGGCAAAATAAGGTAAAAAGAAAGTATGAATAATTTGCTTTTTATACTTTATGATAAAATTCAATTGCAATTTCATAATCTATTAAAAACAGCAATAAATGCATCAGATATGTTCCAAATATATAGAAAGGAGAGAATTGATCAGTTTTTAAGTTACACAGTTCAGTTGTTTAGATGTATTTTTCCCCAGGCATAATTCTTTTAGAAGAATATTGAAATAAATGTATATGTGCATAAATAGGGACCTTTTGGAATCAAAATGATACTACAAAATGGTCTTAGCAAGTACATTATGGTTGAACAAAGTTGATAAAGTAAACTATGAAAATTATGTAACATGTTTTTGGTAGGTATTAAAATGAACCTTTTAAAAGGGATACACAGCCTAAGACATGAGGAAATAATGAAGGCAACTCACTTTATTTAAAATAAAATGAAAAAAATTTCATATGGAATTTGTTCCTAACTATATAATCCTTCCTAGGTAATAAACTTTATTGATTCTTAAATACAATAAAATGATTGTTCACATTTCATTTAATATAAATAAAAAGAGGTTGAAGAGATTTATCAAATATTCAGTTAAATACCAGCAACGTAAGGGAATTTAATTTTAAAAGACTGAAGTAAGAACTAGAAAGGTCATGCATGAGGAGAGAAATGACAGTAATAAATCAATGTTTGAGCTACAAGTTGAATAAAATGCCATCCTCTACAATAGTGTCGTGAATACTTTCATACGGAAAGTTCGTGCAGCAGTGTCAATATTTCATTTTACAGACTAACGACAACTGAATCTGGCCCGTGTAAAACACATCGCGATAAAATTCATCAGCCCACCAAACAAGAAGGACCACTAACACAATTTATTTTCTCGGTTTATAGAACCATTCAGATCATCCTCACTTCTAAAACACTATGCTTGGAGTAACACTTCCACACACCTACAAATCGTGTGTTTTGAGCCGCCACTTCATCACATTAAATCTCCGCTCCCTCATCTCGCCCCACGCGACCGACGAGGCGTGCGGGACGTCAGCGCGACTGAAAACAACCGCGACTGCTCCTCGAAAGGAAGCGAACCTTCGTTTTTTTCTCTCTTCCATCTCCTTCTACCTCCACCTCTCGCGCGCCGATCGGCACTCAAGGTCCGTCGGCGGCTGCGTGCGCACAGGAGGCCGGGCCGGGCCGCGCCGGGCCGCGCCGGGCGGGGCGGGGCGGGGCGGGGCGGGGCGGGGCGGGGCGGGGCGGGTCCGCACGCGACGTTGTCACCGCGCGACCACCGACGGATGCTGCGCGACGTCCTCGGGGGTCAAACGCCGGACCACGACGCTGCGGTCCAAGGAGGGCGGGACGGGGTACACGGAACGGGACAGGTCGGGGCGGGACGCGCCGGGACGAGTAGGAACGGGACGGAGCGGGTGAGGACGGACGAGGCGGAGAAGTGCAGGGAGGGACGGGACGGGGTGGGGTGGGGTGGAGCGGGGCGGGGCGGGGCGGGGCGGGGCGGGGCGGGGCGGGGCGGGGCGGGGCGGGCAGGGTTGAGGCGGGGCAGAGTGGGACGGGGAGGCTGGGCGGAGCGGGTGGGGGCGAGAAGACAGGGCTGGGCCGAGCTGAGCGGGGCGGGGCGGCAGTTGTGTGACCGCCTGTTGTCCGGCAAGTCTTCCGCGCTGCCTCCAAAGCAGCGGCAGCAGCGACACAGAGAGCGCCGCAACAACAGCGCACCGGCGCGGCGCGGCGCGGCAGGCGAGATGCGCGTACACCGCTCGCCTGTCCAGACGTCCGTTCGAAGGTCATAGCGGCGACCGCCGCGCCGCAACGCCATGCCATGCCATGTCATATCATGCCGCCCGACCCGACCCGATCCGATCCGACCCGACCCGACCCGACCCGACCCGACCCGACCCGACCCGACCCGGCGACAAAAAACACGAGAACCACCTTTAACGAGACATGCGATGCCCTCCAAGGTGACCGGTGACGGTACCGTATTGAGGTGAGGTATTACTACATATCCCACTATAAGAAGAAGAAGAAAAAGAAAATATCAGGAAGAGTAAATATGAACACGATATAATCACTTCTTGGAGTGGGTAAAGGCAACCCTGACGGTTGCTTCTGTGTTCACGGGGATGTTCAGGGTTCGCATTGCCGGTTGCTTGATGTGTCGAAACTGCTATTAAAATCCTGTGCATCAGAGAGAACGGGACCCACGAGACGGTGGCCGTGGGGCGGCGAGAGGGCGGAGGAGCGAGGAGAGCGCCCTACGTCAGTCGACAAATGGGGAGGGGTGCGAGCGAATTGTCGTATCTACCACAGTACGTCAAGAACCCGTCCCTACGACGACCTTTCCGTTCGAAAGTCACAGACTCGTGCAGACACTTGTGCAAGTTGTTTATTTTTGTATTTATTACAAATTTGTTTTAAGTTTTTTTTGTCAAAATTTCGATGAGTGAAGGAGGGGGTTCAATTTCTTTGAGTACGGCATCGAACGTTAAAAGAAAGTGCATGAAGTTCAACGGTGAGGTGCGCTAAGTCATCGAGACCACCGAGAATGGCAGAGAGAGAGAGAGAGAGAGAGAGAGAGAGAGAGTTGATGAGGAAGATGCGATCTGTGCTTCCGGCCCAACCGTCCCAGCGACGGGGGAGCCCATTCACAGCCGGTGTCAGCTCCGCGTGGCACGCCCCCGCACGTGCGACAGCGCCCACACATTTCATGTCCAAAAACACACAAACCGGGTTGGATTGAACCTTTCGTCTAGCACAATGGGTAGGTAAAACACCATCTCTTACTCACTCATTTTCATTTTATTTCAATGAATACGTAGTAACGACGGCGGGCGATTAAACCGAACGTAGGTAAAGAAAGCAGTCTCCTCGGAATGGAGGGGAGGGGGGTCGGAAACATCCTAGACTGGCTGCGCCCGACGGAGGGTTGACAGTGCTACACGAGCGAGCGCGGCCTGCGAGTGTGGCTTGCGCCGGGTGTAAATCGGCGCCTCCGCAATTTGCTCCAGTGTGTGAACACAGCGCGAGCGGCGCTTGGGGACTACGCTTCTTGGTGTAGGCGCCATCTTAAGCCTTCCGCGGCCCTCTCTTTCCATTTCAGCGAGGCCTGGGCTTTCAAATGTTTTAGTCAAACTGGATATTACTGAAACAAGGTTAAGATTAATAGTTAACTTGTAATAAGACAGCGGCGTCGTCCGACCACACGGTCTTAGCTGATGCCGAAAATCCGCTACCATCAGGACTCGAACCTAACACCTACTGGTGGTTAAATGCAGACAACTATTCAACCGTGCTGGCTTCTTCAAAATCAATGACGTACTACGTTGGTCCGCATCATATGGACGTTAGTATACTTATACAATAGCTACAGAAGACGACTGAGAAAAAAATACGAATCACTAAAATTGGATCATTCTTTATTAACATAGATTATAAACATAAAGATAATTTTGGAGAAATTTGAAGAAATATTTCTTCTACTTGTTTTACTTTCTAGTATACGTGCCTATACTTATTCGAATACTTATTCGTACAAATGTGTCAGTCTTAGGTATATAATTGGTTTAACTGTAATACAAGGTCGTAACACGTTTACCATTGGTTGGGTCAGGTGCTTGGAGTCGGTAGCAGGGGCTCGGGGCAGACGAGCCAAAGTGCGTGAACATTAACGCCATGGGGCCGAAGTCCACAAATGACTTCAATGTCTTCAGTGTGAGAGACGTGGGAGGAATACCGAATCCCTCGTATCAATTTCCTGAGCTGACAAGCAACTGTGCGCTACTTGTGCGTTGAATTGAGGAACTGGATCGCACACGCAGAACAAGGCACAAGTACCGGCTTGGGCCGCGGAATACAATATGGCAATGTGTAAAAGCACAGGACCGTCCGAGCAGAGATAGGCCTCAGCTTTTCAGTAAACTCCTGAGGAGCGGGTTGGTACCCAAAGAGGACCTGGTAGTCTTTTAGAAGCTGAAGAGGAAAGGAAACTATCTAGTGCGAGAGAGTCTGTGCCATTCTATAGCATAAATAATTTGATCATCTTTTTTCCCGTAAGGACACATATTATGTGACGTATTTATAATACATTATTCACACACAGTGGACTTCAAGGGAAGATCACGACCGTCTTAATGCGATGTGAGTAGTGAACCCTCATCTCTATTAGGGACAACCTTTCTGCGGTGATAACCCACCCCAAAAGCACCAGAAATTCTGTTTTATGAAAATAAAAACGGGAGCCGCACCTGAAAAGACATGGCGAGCGACGCCCTGTGGCCGCTTAGGCCTCGTTCACAATGCAGACGTAAACATAACGCAATGTCGTAAACTTAGCGGTAAAAGTCACACGTAAAAAGCAGCATGCACAATGACGAACGTAAGCTGGAACGTAAGTTTCGCCTGAACCAATCAAATTCCAACGTATTGAAGCTTGATCGATTCGTTTCTAGCGTGGTTGAAAGTTCTTTTGACCGTGGTTTCTAGCTTTTACTTCAATTTCCCCATTCATTTGTCTTTATATATAAATGCACGTAGCTGTTGAATTAACGCTCTCATTTCTTTTATTTGATTAACAAGGATTCTCTTGTACCAAATTCACGACTAATTCGCCGAACGTAATTATTTTATTCGCCACGTCAAGTTAAAATCATAAGAAAAATGGCCCCAATTCTTACTTTGAATTCACTATTCGCATCAAAACCATTCGCAAACTAGTTCAGTACATAACAGAAATGAAACGACATAACCACAAACTACCTGAACACATTCTGAAATCCACAATGTTTCTGTCTTTCATGCCGCTCTCTGATTGGTCTTCGGTAGAATTAACGACGTAACCGAATGTAAAAGCATGGTGCTTGTGAACACTTGTTTGCTGATTTTACATCTACGTTTACCTGAAGGCATTGCGAGCGGTCTCGCTTAATAACTCATTTGTAGGTTTTGCGGCAACGTTATGTTTACGTTGAAGTTTGCATTGTGAATGAGGCCTAAGACAACGACGCGTCGTGTCGCGTCGCGATGGGAGCCCCACGACCTCGACCTCCGCGCGAAAGGGCGCTCCGGTCCCAGCGCGTGCGAGGCGGCCGCGGATCGAGCCCCGGCCGGGGCAAAGCGAAAGCGCCAGCCGGCCTGGTCCTTCTCGAGGGACACCGGAAGCGCCCACGCTTCCAAACTTTCATGTTTCGTTTTTGATTTATAAAGGTAAAGTGTATTTTTTTAACTTACAAACGAGCCCAAATTAACTGCCATACAATAAGATTTTTTCAAAAAGAATTAAACGCGTCACGGACGGGGCGGTGTCTCTCAGGAGAGGGAGGTGAAACGCGTTCGGATTCAAAAATTCTCGAGGGAAAATATTTTAACTATTTCTTAATTCCATAATACATGAACGAGGGAGAGATGGATATTTCAGTCTGCTCATTATTTCATTACAAGGAGGTTCGTCCATACGTTCGTTTTGACTTCCCATTGATAATTTAAGAACTAAACCATCAGCTTCGCAACTCTGTTCAGTCGGTGGTGTATGTTTTCGCCACATGAAAAAACTCGAGGAGGGGGACTTCAGATTAAAGGTGTCTCGGAATAAATGTTTCGAACTCCTATGTTATGTAGAGTGGTGGAAAATGATCACTTTTGCTAATAAAAATGTGGTGGCAAACTTTGTATTACGGAACTACACCTACAGCATATGCCCCTGATTGTTGGCAGCTTCTCATGCACAGGTGTACGGCAGCGCACGTTCTGACGCAGTGAAAAAAACTTCATGTACCTGCCAAACATGTATGCATACGTGGTTGCCTAACAATCAGGGGCACAAGCAACGTGTGCAACTCCGACATGAAATTTCCCATTACACGTTCATTGGCAGAAAATGATCATTTTCGACCCATCTACGTGCCCTAGAAGTTTTTAACATTTATTCTGAGACACTGTGTAACCGAAGGAGGAAGTGCGCACTTTGTCAATAAGAAAGCAGTATTTTGAGAAAGCTGCTTTTTACAATTTCTTTATTACTTCAGGCATTATCCCCCCTAAAACTTGTAGCGCCCTGAGGGAAGCGACAAGTTAAAGTCTGAGTTGATCAGTCACAAACAAGTATTTAAACTCTCAAAGAACTTTAAGAGTCAGACGGGGGAGGAGGCTGTTCCAAGGCTTTCTCTGAGCAAAAGTAGCGCTTGATTAGTATTTGGGAATAATGAACGTTGATATAGTAATTATCAACATTTCCATTCAAAGCAAGCAGTTTTCGATGACTTGCTAGTTATCATCAGTTCTTGTACATCTTATGAATATTGTTAATGATAATTTATCTATTATTTTTATTACTATATAATATTACTATTTCATCTACTTTCGTAAACTTTGACAATCTTCAACATTTGTAACAGATTTCATGGAGATGGCTGAACCATGGATGTCTTATCGTTTAAACGAAAATAAACGTGTTTGTAAAGAAGATGTCAAATTTTATTTTTATCTTAATGCTAACTACTAACTTGTTAATGATAATTTATGTATTACTTTTATTACTATTTAATATTACTATTTCATCTACTTTCGTAAACTTTGACAATCTTCAACATTTGTAACAGATTTCATGGAGATGGCTGAACCATCGATGTCTTATCGTTTAAACGAAAATAAACGTGTTTGTAAAGAAGATGTCAAATTTTATTTATATCTAAATGCTAACTACACATTACTAGCTAATATCTCTGAATTAAGTCTATGGAAACAAGACATTGGATCACTGGACATCCGACCGTAAACATGTTTTGAATAAGTAGCTTAATTGGTCGGGGGAAGCAAGGGCGAATACTCGTCTGTTTGTAAATCAGTTTTTATACAATCACAACCAAAGTCGTTCAAGCTCCTCGGAGTTTAGCAAAAATGTTCCTAGCCATTGAAACTGAAATGTATGGATTTGTATTTCATTCCGTTTTAAGATGATGGTCGTTAAATGGTTCCGAATTCATGTCATGTTTAGCTTTTTTAAACGAATTTCGCGTCACTGCAATGAGAAGTACATTTAATTTTGGGGGGGGGGGCGAGGTCTACACTGTACAGAATCACTATTTAACCCTTCATCAGTTGTTCTAGTGTACTGCGAACGCCGCTGTAATAGCTATTTGATATTTCTTGTAAAATTGTCAGTATTTTTTCTTTGCCTCGTGCATCTTATCACTGAAGTTTCACTTTGGCTTTAAGACACGTCTAACTAATATATTCAAAGTATTGAATTTACTACAAATTTAAAGCGCGGTCTTACTGATATAGCAAGTTACACTCTTCAATTTAATCAAATAAAAGGAAAATTGGACGCGAAAACCTTGAAACAAACGAAGACATTAATAATCATTATTTATTGGCAAACTCAAAAAAAAACAAAAAAACAGGTGTTCAGGTAAAAAAGTTTGAAGTTTTCACCTTGAATTGAAATGCATCATTCTTGCATTCATATTTCTGCAATTTGTTACTAGAATACTGTTCTGTAAGATGTGCTGCTGTTGCTGCTGGAAGGTAAAGCAATTTGCAATTCTGCAGAGTGCATCAACTCAAAATTTGTATTTTTGAGTTGTGCCACTAATATAGCTCACGAGCAATTTATATACACCAAATAATTGATGCCATAGTTGCCAATATGCCATAGTTGTAGATAGTTCACCGCACTATCAGTTACTTTACAGATCGCTGCTCAACTACTTAAGGATACACCTGACAACAATCGAGCAGAACACATTATCAAAGTATGGACGACAACCGATATGCATCGGCCACGTGATTTTTCAACAATCAATGCTTCGGAAGCCGAGCTTCTCAGAGCAGCTTTTTCACGAACTCACTCGTTTCTCTCCGCCTCAATTGTGCGGTATCAACTTACCCCCCCCCCCCATCGGCTGAGAGGCTGGGAGGGAGGGAGGGGGGGCGGCGGCAGAGGCCGTTGCTCCCACTCGGGCGGGCGTCCGAGCAGAACCGGTCCTGCGGCGCGCGCGGCGGCGTCGGTGGACACAGCGAGCGAGGGGGAGGGGGAGGGGGAGGGGCGACGGAGGAGCGTTGCCATGCAACCGCTGCCTCCCGCGCCTTCTCGCGGCGGCCGCGTGCAGCGCTCAGGTGCGCGGGCCCGCCCGAAGGCCGGAGCGCGCTCTCGCGGAGGCGGCGGCGGCGGCGGCGGCGGCGACGCATGCGCCCGGCGCTCCACGCCTCGCAACTCGGCCGACCGAATACATTCCATCGATTCCTGTCTCGGCGGTTTTAACAATGGGATTAATAATATACCCGCGATTTACAATTTTTATAAAGATAATTAATTAAAAAAATAAAAACAATACATTTAAATACTGTGTTGTCGATGTATTTAATGTTCACGTACGTAGATTTGGTAAAACGAGTACATCCTTATTTATTATTCATGTACATAAACTGAAATAATCTTGTAGTATAATAAAGTGGAATATTTCTGTTAACATTTAATGGCCACATTGAAACATATATAATAATGATAATGATAATAATAATAATAATAATAATAATAATAATAATAATAATAATAATAATAATAATAATAATAATAATAATAATAATAATAATAATAATCAACGCCCCGGTGTCGGGCTCGATGTCCGCAATGGCCTATGGACCACGCGTGATCATCCCTTCCTCAACATCATCTCTCTGTCCGGACCGGGACGCCGTCCGGAAGAGAAGAGACCGTCTTTGTGTAAGGGCTGAATATTCATTGCAAAATCCTGAATAAAAATGGACCTAGAAAAATATACTATTTTCAAACTAACAATTGAGATAACGCAAGTAACAATTATTTTTTCCACGAAGTATCGGATCCGTCGAAAGCTACCCCTCTTCTGCGACAAATAATGGGTTGACCGCTGCTAGATTGATTGATTTTTTTGTTTTTCCGGGCGCGTCAACTACTGTGGTCATTAGTCCCGTTAGTGTAGTGCATGTTTTTTGTCGGAAAATGGCGGTGATCTTCCCCCGCTGGATGACGAGATCCGGCACCGACCTATCGTCGACTAGTGGGGTTTCCCCCTAACCAAGACTCTCCCACCAGCGGGGCATCGCCCCAGCCGGGACAAGCTCTAAGCTCCCGACCGGTCTCCCGGAATATGTGGTAGTGTAGTGCATGTTAGTGTAAGTGTGTGTGTAAGGGGAGAGGATAGGACAAGGAAGTGGAAGGACAGATCGCGCACGGTCCGTGGCCCGTTTGGTAAGGTACTGCTCCGGCATTCGCCTGGTGTTGATCGGAGAAACCACGGAAAACTACCGATTAGAGCAGCCGGCCTCTAGAATTCTCCTCCAGACAGCGACTGAATTCGATCTAGCTGAAAAGCTAGTGTCGAAAATCCTGCCGCCGTCAGGACTCGAACCTAGGACCTCCCGGCGCTGCTAGATGTTATGGGCGAGTTTTATCGACATAATATGGGTTTCGCAGTAAATGTCATTACATGAAGTGTAAAATTTACGCGAATGTTGTCTGAGTACTGACTTGCTGAGTAAAATTTTCACAATTTTAAAGAAAATGACTGAACATTTTTCCTTGAACTTTCTTGCTCGTGTAGAAGGAAAGGTGTTTATAAATATGGTTTATATCCTATTTTCATTAAAACCTTTAAAAAAATAAAAATTGCAAAAATTGAAATGTATTTTCGAACCTGTCCGCACCTCCAACATTAAAGCCAGAATTTTTTTCTCAATGCAATTTATCCCTCAATTTTTAAACATTAAATGTTATCATACGTCATTTAAACATTTCATTTTCATGAACTTCTTGCGAGTCATTTCCTTGAAAGTTCGGTCCCTTGTCAAAAGGCAGCGACGGGAGTAAACAGAGAATCCTACCCCTCTGGAGAATTCTCTAAGACGTATCGACAATTCTCGCCACCGAAATAAGTATTCGCTCATCGAGAGTATGGAATTTTTAGTTTCAGTTGTTGAAAACATTTCTATGAGAACAGTATTGCCGTGAGAGGATTCTCCGTAATTGGATTCTCGTAGTGGTCAATATTCCTTCTTCGGCATGTAGGGAAAGCATTCCACTAATTCTTTATTACTCGGAAAAATCAATTGAGTTAGCGACTCAATTTGAAAATGCTCACACAATGCGGGCCAGGATTTCGTTTGGCCGAAGAACGAAGATATTTAAGATTTCCCCTTCCTTTTCTAGTGAAAATAGAGCTGACTATTATACATTTTTCATACAAATAGTCTCTCTTATCTTTGTTTCTTAAACAAGCAAAGGAAACTAAAACACCACGTCCTCTGTGTTCTCTACAGACGCGCTACAGCACTACAAAAATGTCGAGTAATGCAAAATAATAATTGTCGCAAAATGATTTATTATTATTATATTTCAGCCAGCGGTGAACCCTGTAATGCGACATTGTGCCATGGCACTGAATCACAAGAAATTCTTCCATCACACGTGATCCTTCTTGTAAATCTTCGAGAGGGAAACTGCGTCTAGCTGTCTCCTATGACTGTAAAGCCAAGAGATGAATATTAAGGACTAAGGAAGGGTGATTTGAAAGATAAAAGGAGAAGCACTAGCATCTATCCCCAAGAAGGTGTCCAACGTGGGACTGCCAGAAACGAAGGGCTACCAAAAATGATATCTTTACCCGACTTTTATAGCCCAAACCTGCTATCTTGAACATTACCGAAGAGTGTTTTCTGAACCACAAACTATTCACCAAAAACGTGATGTTTTCCTTCGTGACAGTCGAAGGTACAATGAGCTCTTGAGTAGCAAATTCTTTCTGTCGCTGCTAACAGTGGGAAGAGCTCTCCCACTCCGCGACAACACGTACGTCTGCCGGTCCACGAGAGCCAACCCAGCGGACGCAGTCGGGCCACGGCCACATGAATTCCAAACGAAGAAAAACTCACTGCGACACACCACTGTTAGACTCAACGGATTAGCTGAACAAAAAGGGAGGTACATCTGATTTCCACAAAAAATAATCAAAAGGAAGTAATTTCTTTGACTCGCATCGATGAAGTGTTACATGAAACCAGACAAATGTATCGTTATTTTGTTATGGATAATATTTTGAAATCTAAGAGTTTAAAGATCATAAAAGAATCACCGAAATTTCTTCATAATCCTGTTTACATATTTAAAAATACAATAACTCAAATAGTTCATGGTTTTCTTGTAAACAGACTACAGCATGCCAACCTCCTTTCTTCAGATCATTCAAAACTATTCATTCGGAGCTTACCTCAGCGCTCCAGTGAGAAAGCGATAAGAAAGTCCCGGTTACTAGATGAGAAATATTTGCAATACCACTGCACATAAACATCAGTTTCACAAGCCAGTCATCCGTCTTTGATACATGACAATAGTGTTCCCAGAACGCAACTGCAGACGATGGTTTTGAAAGTCATCGCTGAGATGTTTCTGACAAATTCACTCTGTATTCAAGCACTTGAGCAGTTCTCTAATTTAGTTTTTAAACGAATATAAAATAAAACAATATCAATATACTGTAATAATGTACGTAAGAATTACCCATAAAATGTAACTAACTTCACACTAAATATAAAATGATCAAGTAAGTAATACAATCTTCCAAGCCTATCATTAGTGTGAAGGCTCTCATGAATATTAATATTTTATTTTTTTGTTTCATAATTGCCCGCAAGTTTTCCATTCAAAGGGCGATTTTCTATTGCAAAAAAATTTATTAAGATATTATCAATAAGGTTTACATGGTTCATCATTCGAAAGGTCACCTCACAAGGGAAAGACGGGAAAGTAAGTTATCAGGAAAGTAAGACCCTGAAACAAAAAATTAATGTTTATTTTTATTCCTTGAACAAGGTTGGGGTAGAATAGAAGACTGAATGCCCGAAAAACTCAGTTCTACACTTCTGAGAGCCGACACCAGCGCCTTCGCATATAAAGCGCAGCATGTCATCTATGTTTATTCATATTTTCCAACATTTAATGGAAACACCAGAGATAAAAATAACGACGAACGAAAGAGAAACTTATCGGCTTCCATACAGGTAAGTGCAAAGAATCGCAGTCCCGAATTCACGTGGAAGGAAATTGACAGCAGCGCGAGACGATGAAAAGAATTCAGCGCGTCCTACCGCCGGTTGTAAGAACTACTGCTCAAAGCAAAGCCTTTTGCTCACCGTCAGATGGCAGAGATGTCGCATTTGCCAGCGACGGTCTTTCGGCGCGGTGCGTCGAAACAGCTTTCGCGACGGGCAATTACTGGAAAGGAACAGACTTGCAGTGCGCAGGCCGCGGGGCCCAGCGTACGAAGTAGATGGATCTCTTTAGGAAAAGAGTACAAAAAGTCTCGACCAGTTTTCGAGAGTATCGTGTCAGGGTCGACAAGGTCTTGGGCGAATCCGGCAAGCTCGCTCAATAGGTAATTTGATGTTAGAGCTACTTTCCTCGCAACAATCGCATCTCGGATCTCTTTCATAAGCCGGGAGACGTGTTTGGAAAGCATCGCGAAAGAGTAGTGTTCGACGTCTAAAAAACATTTCCAGAATAAAAAAAATGTCATACAAAGAAAAAAAAATGTATTTCAAAACTAAGCCAGCAAACCCTTTTAAGGACAAACATGTAAGTATGTTTCTAAGGAGCATCCAATACGTCTAAATAAATTACAAAGTTCTATTTTATGATTTCAAAAAATAGAAAAATTCTTCCTGGGTTTGGTTGTGAGTGTTCCACTGAAGCGTTTTCCCAAACAGTTGGTGTTTGATTATTAATAACAGTATTTATCGAAGAAAACGTGTTAAACCATTGGAAGGAATTGTCGCATATAGAACACTATTTTTATTTTCCCCTATTTTATTATAATTTTCATCCAAATTTTTGTTGGTAGTCTTGTAGATAAAAGACGCACGCTTTTCCCAACACAACATATTTTGAAGGCAATGTAAACTATATGTTTAAGTAAAATACAATACCTACGACAATGACAATATGGCGAACAATTTTATAAACAAATACAAAAAGGTATTGTGCAGGCTTTTAATAAGCAAATTTAAATCGCATTTTAGCGCGTAATTGATTTTGAAGGCAATGTAAACTATATGTTTAAGTAAAATACAATGCCTACGACAATGACAATATGGCGAACAATTTTATAAACAAATACAAAAAGGTATTGTGCAGGCTTTTAATAAGCAATAAATCGCATTTTGCGCGAGTAATTGAGACGCAAGAATTTTCCATTCTTCGTAATATGCTGTGTAATTAAGTTAGTATTGCCATGTATTAAAGCTTTGTTTTATGAGAGAAACTAATTCAATTTTCACGATTATATCAGAGGTCATTTTATTCAAAAGCAAACAAATTATCATTAAACAATGAAACTTTTTAACTGGCCAGTATATTAACGGTTACATGAATAAGATTAGTAAATGAAATGTCTTGTTAATTTTATCATTTTGCGGTTGTGAATCGGCATTTGACTCCGATGCAATCTGCAAGCACAAACACATACGTATAGATTGTACACAACGAAAATTCGTGGTGTATAAGGCATTAAAAACCATTAAAGGATGGGAGAGTTTATGAGGTTTTCTATGATGAATACCAGAAAAGTAAAGCCAACACAATGGAAGTGAAAAAACTGTTAGTGTAGAGTTAGAAGAAATACTGAAACAATGCCAAGAGGGCGGGAAGATAGAGATGTGGCATGCTTGCCAACTTTTTCACAGCAACAGGCATACAAGCAGGCAGGCATGCCAACATGCCACCAAATAAGGGTGTTTTACCTACCCTGAACCATGTGGCCACCTTCATGCCCACGCGCGGTCAGAAAACACAAGAAACACAAAAACACAATTAGAACACAGACGCTGTGAGTAACCCCTGGGGCTGCAAAGGGAGGAGCCAATTTTGAATGAATTTTGCAGCAAACGAAATGAATTCTACCAAAAAGTCGTGAACACTGGTTCTTGTCTCCAAAAACGACAGTCACTCGATATTAATTTCCTTATTTCATCCATGATTTGGTTCACAAAACTTTTTATGCACAATTCATTTCGTTCTGGATATTCAGGAAGGATCTGATAAGTTAGTCAAGGATCGTGCTTCATTCCCACCATATAACCTTTGTTAAAACACTCGGACGCATCTCTCACGATCACCATTTTATGGGCAGACGTACATAAGTAATTCCATGGAGCCACGAAGTTATGGGGACTGACGAGATTTTTAACTCATTCACCAGTCAGCATAGGATTTTGAAAAGTGGGTTAAACAGCTAGACCAAACACCGTCATCACAGTAAAACATAACGCTAAAATAACAAGTACGATTGATTCAAGTATTATGTTTTTGCCACTGGAACGATCGTTACTAGTAACTCAACTGCAAAAACAGGCCTTCCGTAAGGAAGCAAGACATTAGCCTAGCCGCAAGTCGTAAAAAGTTTTGTCGAAACTTGCGCACGCAAAGGTCCCGAGACGATTGTAGTGAAGGTGATTGCAAAGAATGACGGGTTCTACTGCTCGACCCGTCCGCACACGCACTAAGCTCGGACTGCGTAATTTTACGCTCCCGCAGTATGTCAAGGGAGCGCCACTGCGGTCGCCGCCGTCTATCCCCACGCAAAAGTTCACGGGCTGCCACAACGACGAAACGCAAGCCGACCGGCCCACTAAAAACGACGGCGCACCAGAAGAAGAAGAAGGAGGAGAAAAAACGGGGGAAGAAAACAGCGGCGAGACAGAGAGCGAAAGGAAGGCCGAGAGAGCGATCGAGAGCACAAGAGCGTAACACATGACATGACTGGCGGTTTCCAACGCACGTCATTGGAAATGCCTCGCGCTTTGTGGAGAGCCGAGGTGCCTCCGAAGGCTCGGCGCCGCCACCCGGCGGGCGGAGCAGCGTCGCGTTGCACGGCGAATGCAGCACTTCGCGTTTTTGTGGCGAAGCGAGAAGGAAGAAGCCTTACCCTATTTCGCAAACGAGATTTTTAAAATGACACCTCACACACAAGTGCTACGCCTACGGTTTTCTAATTCATAGTTCTTCGAACCCCCGATACTCTACCTACTGCAGTTACCAGCAAAATACATTACACGCTCTCGAACATGTGTTTTTGAGGGTAGTGATTTGATGGTCTCCAATCTGTGTTTTTATATTACTTTCTGTTATGAATTTCGCAAATTTATTTTGGGTAAATTTTGTTGATGTTTTTCTATTGTGCCCAACATTCTTATGGGTTTTACACGAAACATCGAATTTTAAGACAGATTTTAACGATTCTTCGAAGATAATAGTGAACATACAGACGTAGAACAGAAAATTCTATTTTACAATAGTAAACATCGAGGCTTTAAGGAATTAAAAGTGTAAAGGAAATAATCCTATTTGCGGATTACCGGGCGTCTCGCATCCTATTTCGAAATCCTCGGAGTTAAACTATTAATTTATTTTTTAAGAGAACTCAACAATGAACGCCAAATACATTGTATTGTGATGGATGATTTTAAACAAAAAGGGTAAATTCTTAATATAATGTGAAATGTACGCAATGTTTTCGGAACGAACATCTTCCAGAATTTAGGGATCTAACTTGAGGATCGAGGATAATAACTACGAGAATACGAATCTACTACAGAATCCTTCGGGAGATTTAAAATTAATTTTCAATATCCGTATTTTGAGTTACATTGTTTTCAGTCGATTCTCTTTGCCGAAATATATACTGAATAGGACGTATCAAATACCACAATACCATTCACAGGCTTTTGAAAAACATCTACCACAAACAAATAGTTCTATTCAACTACTATTGAATCTTACAGCTTAGTTTACGTCGAACATGTATTCATGTTATATATTTAAAACGTACAAATCGGAAACCAAAACAACTTCGAAACGAGAGTTTCTCTAATCAATTTGAAGAATGATTCATTTATTTCAAGAATTTCCAGTATCTGCTTCTTCAGCAAATTTTTGAAAACCTTCAAAAACAATAAAAAATATTTGTAATACATTGATTTTGAATGTATCAGATATGACATCGGATATTCATTACGAGTTACAATACAAATTCTGTAAAGAAAAATGATCAAAACGTGTATATTTACAGGAACATCATAGTAGAGCTGCTGATCGTCTGGCCAAATTTTGATTCATGATTGACAATGACTGAATTTTCAGGCGAATGAAGGAATCGCCACGAGGCTTCGCTTTTGTTTCGCAGCGTAATCTCGCGGCCCGCCCTTCGGGGAAGCACGGATCTTTGGGGAAGCACGGTCATTGCTACACGGCGCCTAATCGACGTATCGACCCGCTGCGCAAACCATTAAAAACATTGTCAAGTCATGCACTTCCAAGGGCACGACTCAAGGCTGCGAATTAATTAGTGGAGGCGGAGACTGCGAACGAATCTCCCTCCGTACGCGAGCAATGTGTACTTGACAATGCTCCGAGACCAGTGGTTCTCTTGAAGAAAAAGCATAGTACTGAAACATGTTTCTCTCTCTAATCTTGTCACTCTCATTCAATTAGAAAAGAAATTTTAAAATGAACGGTCTTGTGAGAAGGAACCTCAATTGGCTTCGTGTTTAACGAAGTTTTGAGAAATAGAAAGTTCATAAAATAGAATAGCGACATATTGGCTTTGTAAATGGAGAAGGACAATTCCAGGGCTTCATGAGGAATAAGAGATGTACGAAAATTAATCGAAACAAAAATACGCTCCGGCAGTAAAAGCTTGACATCGTCAGCAGTGAAAGCTTTATTTTTCTTTACCTAAGAACTTTCCTTTTTAACTTTAGTTCTGCATATGCAATTAGCACTTACTGGCTTAAGCTGGCTAGCCTTTTTGCTTGAACTTGTTTTTCCTCGTGCTACAAATGGAAATTAGCTTTCTGTCCCTTGTTACTCTTTTCCACATCCCAAAATTTGGCATCAGTTTAAAAACAATCTAACCTTCAAATATCAAATATTGTATGAATAATTAAATACGGATTTTACGAAGCTGAACAAGCTTAAATATTAAATGACACAAAAGACAAAACATTAATGCAGCCCATTAATGCAGCGCAGAGTGGTAAATACATTATTTAACAGCAAAGTTCAGAAAAATGCTGGGTGAAAAAAAGTAATCAAAACGTGACTATTTTTGGACATCTTAATTACTTTCTCAAGTAGATGATTGATTTGAACATATTTTCATAAAAAGTGTAGTGAAATATTTCGAAAGTGAATGAAATTAATAGAGATTACCTATATCCGTGACGTATTCTTCATTTAGGGATCACTGGAGAAACTACATAAAGTGTATTTTTTTCTAATATGTTGCTTAGAAACGTTCAGATAGTGTATATCTATCTGTGTCTATTACTAGACGTTAAGAACGTCCTCAATACTTTTCACTAGTTTGAACAGGTGCACAACTTTAAATTATGACATTGAGAATATTATCAAGTTTTGTTGAAATTAAATCTAAGTAGTATTTATAACTTGAAGGCATACGAATTTAAAATATTATTATTCACCTTTTTAATGTGATACATAAAATGTGCATACGATACAAAGATATTGAAGTACATAGATGAGGGGAAAGGTTCGTGAAAATTTTAGCTATCATACACATAACGCACATTTTAAAGAGACATAAACACAGTAAGTCATACTTAGGTCACTACGAAGGAGGAGAAAAAGAATATAAAATGCATTAGTGTAAAGTGTATTTTATTCTTTTAAGGGAACTGTCACTGACCTGTCCTGAGAATTTCTTCTCTCTGAAAGGTAATCTAAAGTCGACATAACATCTGCCCTGGGGATAAAATATTTTGAATAAAATTACTGACAACCCTCAAACGCCGTTTCGCATTAGAGAAAATAGTAGCACCAAGGAAAATTGAAAATTCGTTTCTTGTAATATAATCGAAGGATCCATTTATGCACATATTTCCACGACACATTTTAGCTAAGAATGTAATGAATTCGTTTTCAAGAAACTAATTTTTACTTTTACTCTAAGCTTTAAATTTTTCATTTCTGTAATCTTCAGTTCATACAAACCTGTGTGTTCTTCCGTTAGTTTTTGAAGAAATGATAAAATTAAAGCTTGATCGTAATTAAAAAGCTACAAAGCCAAACACGCGACAGAAAGCCAAGAAAGCATAAGGAAAAAAGCAAACCAAATTTATAACTGAAAATAGCTTCACCCACATCGCCTCACGTTTGCAGAAGCTCAAGGATATTTATAATCGAAGGTTCAGAAAAAAAATAATTAAAGTATGCAATGCTATATTACGATCAAACCAAATTACCTGTATTAACAAACAAAAGATTGGGTAACAACTGACACAAGATTATTCTTTATACATTATTCAACACGAGACACATACAACTGCAAAATGGTACTTGTTTCATAGCGTTTGAGACATGGCTATATTACGTAAGTTTACTGTGCTGTTAATGTAGATTGTTTACTACATTACAAAACAGTAAATTGAAACCTTTGAAGGAACCACGGTTGGCACATACCGAATCTTGTATTAATTAGCCAAGCTGAAACTTAAGAAAAATATTCTTTGAGGGACTCAATATAAAATTTATCTTGAGAGTTGAAATGGTAACAAAATGATCAAGAATTAAACAAATTCATTTCATCACAAGGTACAATAATAAATGAATATTTAATATTTCTTTATATTAGAAAAAAGAGGAAACTTCATATTAACTTTAGTTCAATCTGAAACTCCAAGAACACATCTCTGATGCCAAGTATTAAGGGTGAAAATCTAAAGGTGGTAGGAATAACATGAATTGCGTCTTTCACGCCGAAAGAGGCAATCTAATTTTGAAATATCGGTCATTGAAATAAATGCATTTGAATATTTTCATTCAATTGAAGCTATTAATTGACTTAAATCTTTTATTCCACCGAGAAATATTCTTTCGAAATCAGAAGCAGCAAATAACGAAAATTACATTTTTTTCACTTAAACCCTTAATACTTAGGATAATATTATTTAGTATCAAAGAACAAACATTTGATGAACTGCAGTTGCCAACTGATGGTAGGCCGGAGTTTTGGGATTCCAAATATTTGTGAATCAAATAATAAGGAAAATATTTTATCGCCCGTAGCTTCATTCGTTTAACTACCTACATAAAATAATGTAAGTAATGAATACGAAACTGAAACGTAAAGTCACCAGAAGCAGGAAATAATGCGAACTGATACCAGAGACTAGTGGGTAGCTTGAGATCTTCAAGTTTGTTTCCATTAAAATAAATAAATAAATAAAAACATTGGAACATAGAAAAAAGTTAATGCAGATTGAAGTGAGGTAGTCCTCTCAATCCTCTGTAGTGCTAATTTCCTCTCAGGCCAACTGGAGGCAGAAGAGAGCTCCCTTGTACCAGAAGACTTTTGTGGCGGCAGTTAGATCTGGTTATGTGAGTAATGCCGATTCTCAAGCAGCATGGCCAACTTTCCGATATCCTTTATCACGGGGCAATTTTTTTTACAAAAGATGGTTGTTATAATCTTAAGCAAAATGTTTTTTAAACAGCATTTGAGGGCCGAGACGTCATTTTCGGAGCAGCAGCATAGCAGCCAAGAACCGACTGGGTGAGTGACGTCACGGTTGTCTACTAGTGGTAGAATCACGTCTGGCGCCACTGTTGCACCTCTTATTAACGCACCCAGTGGCGTGAAAGCAAACTATCAGTGTTCGTCACGGTGTAGGAGAATAGGTGTGTTAACCACAATATATGTATGTATACATACACATATATGGTATGTTAACTTATTGCATTTTCTCGGATATTGTGAAACCAATTCTAAGCTAGTTCCTCGCTTCTCCGTAAGATGCGCTGGATTAGAGTTGGTTTTTTTATTATAGTGTCACGCGCATATAATATGCAGTGCATTTTCCTTGACATGAAATTTCTATGCGTCGCGTCTGAATTCCCAGCCTTTGCCTGTGAGTCGTTGCTACGATAAAGCGATAAAATATGCTTTTTAGAGAGGGAGAAACATTCTTTGCCATCTATCTGAACATTTAATAAATTGTAAAATGTTGTTCAGTATTACTACTGGTAGCATTTCTCTAGTCTCAAACATTTAGTTCTTTTACACGTAAATTCTTTTATAATTTAGCATTAAGAAAATTAATTTGCAAACATTTCAAATACAAATTACACTAAGGCAATATGAAAAATCCTTATTTACAATAAATAGGATTTTCATATATTTTTCAAATATATAATTTAACTTTAGGGCAGTTTTAAATGCGGATTGATAATTGATATTACAAAGGTATTAAATACTTCTGTTGTTAACTTTTATTGATTGTTTAAGATTTTAAAAATTACTTATCGTCCGTGTAATAATAATTTTTAGGGTGTAAATTACAAATGTTTTTAATTTCAATATGTTTTTATCGTATGTTACAACAATAATCTGTTCACTAATGAAATATTTTTTGCAACTGTAAACCTTTCTGTTTTTCTCTTTGTTTCTTTCGTGACACTTCCTATTCCTCTTAAATATCTTCAACGTATCGACAGAGAAAACAAAGTTACTTGATAAGAATTACACTATTCACTATGACTATTACATTGTAACAAAAAAAATTTGATCCACTTTTCCAAGCTTATATATTCATTTGGCCAATTCAATTATAACATAGACCACGTATACCATGTGGAGTCCACGTGTAAACCGTGTTTAGATCGAAACGACACGCCATCAACTGCCCACGTTGCTCGCCATCATGCCCCAAAAAGACCCAATTCTACGGGAAGAACTGGGAGAACTAGACTCAAAACGTTTCGGCTTTATACGGGAAGTTGTCACACCTATTCTCATACATCGTGGTTTTCGTATATCCATGACGTCGAAATCTACATCTTCATGGGATATAAAAGAATTTGACGAAAAAAACGTATGTACAGAAAAATGAAAGTAAAATGTTAATAAACCACACAAACGTAATTAAATTTACTCTTTAGCCCTCGCATAGTCGGACAGAACGTGCAAAATAAGCTAATTTTCTTTGGTGAACAAATGCGTGGATGGGCGATTACTTTGTGCTACCAAGTCTCATAATTACCTTCACTGGACTCTGCAATCGATTCTTAGCTTCCTAGCTGCTTCTTCCGTTGGTGATATCTAACTTATCGACGGTTGCTAATTAAAAGAACAATAAAAAGTATTTTTATAAACAAGTAACTTGGGTCGAAACGTTGGTACCGTTACCTAGGAAAGCGCCACCTAACGCACGCATTCTCTGCTGTTCCTCGCGAGGCATCAAACCGTTTCAAATGACGTTCCGATTTCAGTTTATGCAAATATTTCTGTTTAGATTTCTGTTTCTGACGAGACCTTTCGGTTCCAGTTTCGATTTTGAAATACTTCCCCGTCCGTAACTTGCGTAACCGGCGATTGTTTAGAACTTCGATACGTCAATGTGTGTGGAGAATTCCTTTTCGTACTAGGCAAAAGTAGTTGTAATTTCAAAACAAGAAAAAGATAGCTAACTCTCTGCCCTCTGAAAAATTTTTGTTACATCACGAAAATTAAGTCACATCTCGAAACGAGAAGCCAGTGAAAAAAGTTCCACGAAATAATGAAGCTCTTTTTAAAACCGAAACAGTTTCATTAGGTTTCGGTTCCAAAGATAAAGGAAGAGTCATTTCAGGTGATAAAAAGCACACCGATTTTAGCGTCCTCATAATATTAGTAAAAAAATACTTCCGTTACTATTCGGCCTCAGAAGCATAGAATTCCGTAGAAAGCGTTTTTTTGTAGTTTGTCAATTACGTCGCAGTCTGCATATCTCCGGAACTTGATGCACATTTCCAAGATAGGAAGTGCTGTTGTGGGCTGGGGAAGTCATTAAAGACACGCTGCGGCGAAACTGAGAAACTAAAAAATTAAATACAGGCTGCGACGAAATTGAGAAAAAAAACTCTTTCATTTGTGATCAGCGAGTGCAATAGAATTCTGACGGTCGGATGACAGTCTAAAATCGACCCCATTACAGGGCCACACGTGATAAAGAGTTGACGTAATTTGCACTCTAATTCCGTCACTTCACAAATTTGCTTCTTTTTTCGTTTCTATTCCAAGAATTTCGACAATACACGATATAAACACAACCTTCTGGACGTTACAGAAGAAGAGAAACTACTGTACGGCGAGGAAGCACTTTTCAGCAAAATGAGAACACGGTGGCCTATTTCGTATGCCTGCAAGCCTCTGGTGGGCCCAGCCTCCTCACCTTGGGCAGCGCGGCCAGGCACTGCTGCTTGACGTCCCACACGAGCTGGTCGCGCGGGAACTGCAGGCACTTCTGCACGTTGAGCTCGGGCACGTGCACGCGCACCAGCACGTAGCCCTCCTCGGGGGCCCCGCCCCCGGACCCCACGCTGCCCCCGCCCCCGCCGTCCTCCTCCATCGCGCCGCCAATCGCCGCCGCCGCAGCCGCCTCTGCCGCCTCCGCCGTCGCCTCACATCTGAAACACACACGGCCCGCATTAGCACTCCATCACACCTCCAGAAGAACGATCTTCTTTTCTCCTGTCGAAACAGAAGGCGAAACAAGAACTGTAGCAGAAAAACGATAAATACAACGCGTATTTGATGACGAAACTACGTGCAGGAGACGAAAAATGTTCACATCTTGAGTGTATCATGCCAACACCTACATAATGGTAAATGATGCAACTTGGTAAGCCCCGTACGAGCCGAGAAATTAAATAGTAAACGCTCAGGAGTTGGTTTCAGCGTCAGCTGCTGGCGCCGTCTGGGATTTTATTTTATTCTATTTACCTGGATTATAAGTGGGCATCAACTGATATCAGAACGTAAGTTCCTCTGACCGAGATATCCTAGGGTTTCCCGACGGAGACAGATTTTCCGTGCCCTAGGGTATCAACTGATGTCAGTTTAGTGCAGTGCAAAGCCTCTGACCGGGAAGGCTTCCAGTTCGAATCCCGACGGTGGCAAGGTTTTCCATACAAGCTACATAGCTAGGTCGAATTCAATCGCTATCTCGAGGAGAATTCTGGCGGCCGACTGCTCTAATCAGTAGTTTCCCGAGCTTCTCCTATCAACACCAGGCGAATGCCGGAGCAGCAGCCTAATAAACGGGCCCCCGACCGCGAGCGATCTTTCATTCCTCTACTTGTTCTATTGCCAAAATTTGTCTGAATGTTTCAAAAAAATCTGAACTGATAGGCTCCAAATTACAGTAATCAAAATTAAAAGCTGCCGGGACAAAAATTCAGAGTTTAGAAACAGACAGGATACCTTTTCCCAATATTCTGCTATTGAAGGTAATTTTCGCTTTGTGCAGACATTAGAAGGTTAATGAGTAAATTGTGTGTTCTCTGTAGTACAGATGAATGGCAATTCTCTATAGATTCTTCAAAATAATTCCACGGAAGAGTAATGGAAAATCGAAGGAAGGAATTGTCATCGGCTCGCAAAATCATAAAACTCATGTTGGATGAAATATTGAAAGAAAAATTGCGAGCCATTGAGTTAGCAGCTTGACAATCCTTTAAGAAAATTGTGCATGCATTTCTCGGGACAAAGAAAGAAAACAATTATAAAACTCACATAATGGTTAGAAAGCTCCAAAAATACGAGGTGTAGAATGTCTCAAAATTCATTCTCTCCACTCTTAATTTGGGTGATCTTATTGATGAACATGGTGAACAGTTTCATCAAGATATTGCTACAATAGAGAAGAGATAGGAATGCAATACTAAGTGACAAGGCGCAAAGCATTTTGAAGCAATGCAAGAGGAATTCCCCCTTCCAATATGCTTCAATATTATTGCGTGAATATGCGTATTCAATTTTTAACTTGTTCTTACCTCATGTAAAGCATGGTCATAAAAGTTTGTAGTAATATAACTGAAGTGTCATTACGGAAATTAGTATAGGATTTTGTTTATTTCTAGTAATAAATATCTTCATATCTTTTGAACCTTGCGTGATGAAATTTCTTATAATGATTTTCGAAATCAGCGTGATTGTTTCCTTTGAAATCGCCTACTTTCATTCTGGAAGTATGAAAAAATAAATTTTTGTTCCCTAGCGTTATCAGTAATATTGGAAGCATTACTTGAGTGCAGAAGGGAATAGTGAGAGGAATCGAGCAAAGAATTCCTTACCCTATACAAAATGTAACAGTCTACCGCAAATTTCCTTTATAAAGTTTCACTTTCAACGTGCGTGTAATTACACGTGTGCGGCAAAAATATAACATGACAGTCTCAGAAATTGAACTAAATTGTGAAAAGTAATCATTTCACAATTATCTCGTAAACAGTTTGTCTCGAATTAATGATTAACTGATGTTAGACGTCATTATAGAGTTCTATCGTTGGTACACGATACTACTCTGGCTTCCATTGCAAAACAAAACACCGGAGCAGTAGCAACATCTCTTGCAGCTCCTTGGTGTTCAGACATGAATCAAGAGGGCGTCGGCTGGGTCTCAATGGCCAAGTGCACATATCATCTGAGCTCAACTGGAAATGAAAAGTGTGAAGAGGGGGCTGTTAAATGGCGCGTTAACGCTTTGCGCTACCCCAAAACACCGCCCGAGGTAGCGGCGTTGCGGCTTAAAAATACTTTCTTCTTTTCTCGCTAATGATACGGAGGCTATTCTTCACGAGTATGCCGGTGCATTTTGCAGAAAAGTGGGGGAAATCCATTACAGTACAAACAGCTGTAGAAGTTATATATCTTGAATACTGTGAAAAGCTGATAAATTCTGAAAACAAAATTTTACGAGAGCAAAATATTTTGTCTTCCTGTGATAATTTGACGAATATCTAGCGTGAATAAACATGGAACTCAACGTATTTGATGTTAACCGACGATCTCAAAGCATTGTTACAAAGTAAATAATCACACAACTCTACGTATCTTGGGTTTGGTTTTATAAAATCTATGTTATGTTTTTTTAAAACACGCTTCATGCAGTCATTATTCAGTAACCAAAAGGAACTTACCTAAAATGGATTACCAACAAACGAAGAAAATAATGAGAATACAGTAGTAGACACCTCTTTGTTTTTTAACGAAAAGTTGACGATTCAGACATCTGTTAGATTAATTTCAAACGACAAGGAAGTGAAATGGATTCTGATGAACTTCTCTGTCACAAAAATGCATTGCTCTCTTCTTATGTAGTATAATTAATAATCTTAGTAATACATATTTAGCGAAAGGAGAGATGATGCAGTGTGTAGATCGAGTATCTAAAGAATTCATAACCGGCATATGAGTAAAATGTCTCGGTAGATCAATAATAAATCGGAGACATAACGACAAATCATACTTTTGAAAAAAAGACCATGGAAATATCTAACGCATACTATGCTCTTTCAATGGAGAATAATAATGTCATGAAACTTTCAAAAGTTTTGTCCCCTCACCAATAGCGCTATACTCCAGATCGGGCTCTAGTCTCTCCCAGTGTATGGAGAGATTTCTATTAGAAGGGGCCGCTGTGGCAGCTACTGCTTAGCTAATGACAGCAACATAACTGCAGGTTATGTCCATGCGCTGAATTGGTCAATGGGTTCTTTTACGTCAGCTCACTTGAAAGTGGCTTCATTACTATCTCTTGCAATGACATCGCCCTGCATGACATTCATTTCTTTCCCGACCTGTCAAAAATGGTCCCTTCTTAGAGTAACTTCTCTTTAATCGAAATCTTTCCAGGTTATGAGGGATGGCTCACGAGAAGGGGAGATAAGCCATCGCCCCAAGGACGGACAGGAGGGTCAGAATGAGGAAGGAAGAACCGCACTCACTGCTCCGGCACCAGACTGGACCTGAACCACGGAAGCGATCGCCCAGTTTCTGAAAATCCGTCCTCGTCGGAGCTTAAACCCAGGTCAGCGTCTACGAAGCTTCCCATAGGGATTCGCAACGCAGTTCATTTGCCCACGGCTTTCCTTTCGACCGACGGGTCATTATCATAACGAAGTCCAATAAAGACCTTTGAAGCGCCACCAACGCCCGCAAAACGTCTCATGAATGCGTGAGCAGACGAGCAAAACGCGAATGAATGTATGCATGTGAGGTCGCGCGGTGCAGCGCAGAGGCGACAAAGGGAATCGCGTATCGCGTGGTTGCATCCGCAGCGTCACGACCGCCCTCCGCCTGCGACCTCCGACCTTTGGCCGCCCACGCGCTTGCGCTCGGCTCGCCCGCCCGCCCGCCACACACCAGCGCAGCGGCGCGGACTAGCAACGCGCGATCACGCCGGCCGCGTTGTCATGCACTCTTTCAAATGCAGGCGGCTCATTGATTGATCGCGATTAGTGATTACGAGCGAGTCAACTACTATGGTCATTAATCCCGTAAGTGTAGGGCGTGTGTTTGCTCGAAAGGTGGCGGTGGTCTTCCCCCGTTGTATTGCGAGATCCGGCGCCGACCTATCGTCGGCTAGCGGGGGTTTCCCCAACCTGGTATCTCTCACCAGTGGGGTACCGCCCCAGCCAGGAGCAGCCGGTCGCTAGAATTCTCCTCCAGACAGCGACTGAATTCGACCTAGCTGACAAGCTAGTGTCGAAAATCCTGCCACCGTGGAGACTGGAACCTAGGACCTCCCGGTGAGAGGGACTGCAGTGAGATTAGTCCTGAGCTATCTCTCCCGGCAAATGTGGGTGGCCAAATGGCCTGCACATTTTTACGAGGTATTTAGTGGTTAAGGTGCGGTTTTGGGCGAGAGGACCAAACGTGCAGTTTTATGTACCATTAGCACTGATCAAGTTATTAAATTCAATTGTACTCGTGTAACGAAATTAGTTATAATTCTCTAATAACATTTGGAAAATATGTGAAAAAGATTTAGTATTTGCTTCCTAAGCGCACGAAGGTATATCACTAGACCGAAATATGTAAAATACATATTTTGATGTCTTTATTTAAATGTTTCGACCACTCATAATATGCTACCGCAACGTCAACTGATGAGTAGATACAAGATTCCATTTTACAGAAATTTAATGCAGGTTTATGGACAAAAATATTTTAAAACGCCTATGAGATTCAAAAAGATTACATGGGTCCGGATGTCGTGCATTAAGTGTCGAACATGATTAATTACAACATTCGTTTTTTAAATGACACCAAGTTGGATAAAGTAGGGTTAAAAGATGAGAAAAATAAAAATAATTCACTCTGTTCAATTGCAATTCATTTATTTTCCGAATCGCAGAAGCGACAATTACGTGTCAAAGCTTTTAGAGATCAAGAGATGCTTCAAAGTAGAGGCAGATAACCAAAAAGGTAAAAGCAGACATTAATTTGTTTTGCTGACACTGACATCGATATGAGTAAACACAGTCGGGTTGCATACGCACAGAGGCACCACTTGTTTGTTTTTTATTCCCGATATGAGTTCGTATGATAAATGGGAATTTTAATTTCCTTCTGAAACTCGTAGTCTACCCGGCGGTTTATTACAGTTCCAAACATAATTCGTACAAGGGTGGCAGGAAGTAGTTTAGTGCATGTATTAAACAGATGTAAGTTACGCTTGAAATCACACACTAGATCTAATAAATCATCGTAAAAAAGTGGGTATTTTGACTAATAACATTACACAATCTGTTCCCTGAAAGCTGTTTATAAATACTGACCATACATTAAACCTGATATTTTTATGCTAAAAACCACATTTCCCGGAAACAAATGTAGATGTAGAGTTCCTTTACGATAAACACTGTTTTTTCTACTGGGACATAAATAAACAAATTTATTTCAGAGAACGTTTTGTTTTGTAATTTAGTCTCCTACGTAAGTGTCGTGAAAGTAATAAAATTATTTAACAAATATCAATTGAGCAGAAAAAAGGCACTTATGTCGAACTTGTAAATACTATTTAAAACGAAAACAAACATTACGTACAAATTCAGAAATAATAAGAAGGAAACCAATGCCTTTCAATAATGAACTCTGAAATGAACGTTTTTACCTCTTGAAAACCAATGTTGGTAATGTAAAGAACAAACCCACTATCTCGATCAGGCATTCAAGTTCGCGGGCAAGGTGAAGAGCTCACTGCGTTCAGACCCACATGCGCGTGGTTTAAAGTAAAGTTAGCACAAAACGCTGTTGCGGTGATACTTCACTGGATACCTGGCCCATGACAGTCTTTGACAGTTATTTTTCTAAACGTAACTCCATTAATTACAATTTCCTCCAATAAAGCAAATAAAAGTTCTATTAAAATGAAATAATACATCAGTTGCAAAATTGACAATTGAAATTAAAATTAAACATGTATCGAAAGTGTATTGATTTCGTAACCGTGTTTACCTAAGTGTGCAATAATTGCGTTAACTTCCTACAATCAGGTTAGGAGGCTTAATATCTAAAGATTCTTGTCCGTTAAAAGAGCTGGCCACCCGTAAATGAGAATTTATAACTTGTAAGTGAATCCGACAATGCTTCGCTATTGCAATGCATTACACTTCACACGTTACTGGTTACGTGATTGATAATCAAGTTTTACGCTAAGCTATGCAAACATTTTAATATATGAAAGACTTTCTCGCGATTATGGGATTGTTCCATGCCCTGGTAGGGACATGATTGTCAAGTATTCTATAGTAAAAATGTTCTCTCTCAAGCTTGGACATGCATTCGCAATGTCACTGTCTTGGAGAAATTTGATTTTCTAGTTCGAGATAACGTTCAAGATACAATTCCGGCCGATATTTCACAATTGTAGGTGCAGAATATGCATCGAAGACGCGATTAATACTCGAGTGTGCGGCGGGTTGCGTTCAGCGTCTGTTCAGGGGCGCTTGAGCCAGCATAAACGCGCGACAGACATGAACACTCCCACTACACTATTCCTACATTATTCGCACACGTGCAATCAATTAGTCGACAAAGTTTTATCGCAATCGAATGGATGGTATACGGCAGCGCATAAAATACAATCTTTGGTTTTTATACACATACCGCGACAAAAATCACAAAAAGCAATACTGTTAGCAATTCTAACAAAGAAGTTTCAGGAGTATGAGGAAAAACTCATACTCCTGATGTACGGGTTCAGGAGTCGAACTCGCTTCAGAAGTACGAGTTCCAGAAAACCTCAGCAAATCCACTAAAAATCCAACTGCCGACGGAATAGCATGCACTAACGTCAAATCGTGGCCTTGCCGTGCGGTGCCAGCCGGAAGCGGGGCGAGGGCGAGGGCGAGGGCGAGGCAGCGTGAAGAGAAGCGAGGGGAAGAGAAGAGCGTAGAGGGGAGCGTGAAGAGGAACGTGGAAGGGAGCAGGTGCCAGCATGGAGGCGATAATGAACTAGGAGCGTATGTGGGAGCGTGGGAGGAGCCGTGACCACTCGCACGCGCGCGAAACAAAGGAAGCGCGCGGGGCGTCGCGGGGTGCGGAGGGGGCGTGGCCCATCGCCTCCCCGGGCTCCGGCAAAAGAAGCGGTTCTACGTGCGGGCGCCGCCCGACCGCCCCGCGCCGCACCGGTAGCGAATTCCCGCGCGCCAAGATTGCACGAATGCGCGGCGCGCGGACGACAAAAAGACAAAAGAAGGCGCGTGCGGCGCACCTGAGGGGCGTCGCGCCGCCCGCGGCGCAGCACACTGCGTCCAAACGACAAAGCGCGCGCCGCCACTGGGCGCCACGCACCGTCTGCGCACAGATGTGGAGCTCATCGCATCTGGCAAGTTCAAAAGGCGTAGGTTGTTACTGACTGTTGAGGATAGATGGGCTAACTCAACACTTAATGGAGCTGTACGAGGATAAAAATGCGGCTGGGCAGCCAATGTAATTGAACTTCCTCTCATTCATACTTCTTTTATTCATTACAAAAGAATGTTAATAACATATCCGTAATAAGTAAAATACCCGTAATATAAAAACAATACGACGAATATTCTCTGTTTTGTTTAAATATTGTAGATGGGATCTCGTAGTCGTTCATTTAACATACCGCCACTACTGTTGAACGCTACTTCGGCCACTAGTAGCTTTAATACGCCACTCCTTGTTGCCTTTGGGCCCAGTGTGCGGCGTGAACTTCAAAGCGAGGGGCGGGGCGGGGCGGGAGGAGGCGGTGTTAAGTCGGGGCCGCCCCCGCGAGGAGCAAGACGTCGCCCGGAGAGTGGGCGGGGGCGGGGGAAGGGAGGGCGGTCGATGGTTGCCAGGCGCCGCCGCCGCCGCTGCTCCAGCCGCCGCCGCCGCCGCCCGGCGCCCTATCGATCCCGCCGCGGCGCGGCGCGGCGGTGGGCCAGCGGCAGCCAGCGGCGGTGGCGGCGCTGGAGCCGGTGACGGCGGGCGGGGGCGGGGGCGTGGCGGGCTGGGCGAGGCTACGCACGGAGCGTCGCGAGGGTGTCGGGGGCGCGGGGAGGGGCGGGGCAGGCAGGCGCCGGCTGCCCTGTGGCGAGGGAGGCTTTGGCTGAGAAGCAACGCCCGCGGAGTTTCCAAGGAAGTACAAATGACGGAGTCAGTGACATCGAAGGAAAAGGAATTGCGGATGTTGCACAGGACAACATGAAACGATTGTCACAATAAGAGGAAGAAGTGGGAGACACGATAATATCAGTGCAAGTATTTAAGGAAACACACAGGGAAATACGGTGATTAGGTGAATCAAAATTACAGCGTTCATCAAAATCTGTTTATGTGTCAATTGACGAGAAAAAATGGCCAAAATATTATCAAACAGAAAGGGTGTTGCGATGAATTTTCCATGCATTCGCGAAATAAGGAATTGAGGGTGCGCGCAGGGTGAAAGGAAAAGAGCAGAAAGCGCGCGCCCTCCAACTATCCCTCACCGCGCGGGTTCCGTTCGCGGGGGGCGCTGGCACGAGCGCCCAAAACGGCGGCGGCGGCGGCGGCGCAGGCGGGCGGGCGGGCCGACGTTCTGGCGCCGGCCCCACCCCGCCCCCGCCCCCGCAACCGCGCCGCCCCGGCGCCGCCCCCGCCGCCCTCCCTCCGCGCAGGGAGGCCTCGGGCCATAATCTGCGCCCGCAGGGAGGCTTGTCCCCCCCCCGCTGACCGCTTCCGAGCAGCCGCATCACGCGCCCACCCCTTCGATTCAAAATGTTTTCGCAACGGTTATTATTCAGGCGAACCTCGTTAAATCGATACTACCCTCGCCAGGAGAAAGGTTTTGAATTACCACGTTTTTAGAGTTAATGAGCAAGTAACCATTTTGATATGAGGGGTAACCGTTTCTTTTGTAAACGCAATCATCAATTTAATGAACTTACATAAAGTACATAGTTCATGGAACCGGCGAACGATGCAAATTATTCATGATTAGACGTGGGACCTTCCACGTGGGAGATTTCAAAACCCTTTAAAAAACCCTATCTTTTTTTCATTGGAAAATAATACTGGTTGGCATAGTACATTTCATTGAAGTTCCTAATGTTTTTCAGAAGAAATTATTTGAAAGATATTTCCTGCTTTCTTCTCGTTAAAAATTTCGAAGTTCATCAAAGGTCACGAAATATTCTTTCATCAACGATAACGTAAGCTCTCTGAAGTGTTAAATTACTGAATAATTGGTAAGCACAAAGAGTTCGCCGACTCATTAATTCGACCTTTTCTCTCTTGAGGAAAAGCTTAAGTCTGGTTTCAACATTCAGTCAGAAGAAACATGCGAGAGTGTTCTATACTTTGAAGGAGTCAAGGTTGCAAAAATTGACAAATGAATAAAAATAAATTTGAAATACTTTTTATTGACATAAATACGCAATTATGAGCAAGAATTTCAGAAATGTACCTAACAATATATTCTAGCATAATTTTCATACCGCACAATATTCGAACTTGATTCGATTCATCTGTTTCCATAATTTGAAGACAACTTAATGTCTTCGAGTTATATTGTTCTATGGAAATACCATTTATTGATTTTACAGTCTGTATTTACGTGTAGTATCTTTCTAAATGAGGGGGCAATACATGTCATTGTATCTGTAGTTGTATGAGGGCAAAATGTTCTGTATTAATTCGAAAAAGTAGACGAGTGTTTTTGGTGGTAGGACTGTGACCGTCTCAAAAATATTTTCAATCTTTGGTACTTCCTTTGAGAATGATCTTCATAAAAACCTCATTCACAGACTGCCAAATTTAGTCCCGCAATCATTCAATAAATCTCTCATGAAATACTTGCGTCTTTGCATCCCCAACTGCTGAGAAACGGTTCGTCATATATCTCGCTTAATGGAGGTGTCGCCGCTTAAAGTCGTTGCCAATTAAGATTCCCGTCCCCGAGGCCCGCGGGCGCTCTCCAATCGGCGGAGAGCGATTGCGGTTCTAATCTCGCTGCCGTCGTTTCGGCGCTCATCAGCCCCGCGGCTCGGCGCCGCGCTCCCTCCTCGGCGGACTACTCAGTGAAGCAACAGCGCCATAACACCAGAGCAGTAATTTCACATTAATTGTTCTGGAATTATTATATAATGCGCTAATGATAAGAATCACTCAAATTTTATATACAACTAATTATTTACATGTAACTTTTCAGGGTATTCGTTTGTAAATTCATTAATTTTCGTTTTGTTCATCAGACTACACACACAACCAACCCTCCGAAGATAATGTATTGAATTTAAACACTGAGAAGCGAATTTGGTCGTTTCAACAAACAAAAGACTACATCCCCGTAAGTCACGTGTCATATGCTACATCGTAAGAGCAATCATGATGGAACTTACAAAATGTGTATTAGTAATAATTATAAAAGATGGTCTTATAATTGAAATTTGACCGCATATAATCAAATTATAATTATTATTTCTCGAGATTTGATCGTACAATTACTACAAGAAAAATGAATGCCAGCAATATTTAGTGTTTAGGGAGCTCTGGAAAATCCGTCTACTTGTCCTCAACATATGTAAGAAATATAACAATATAACGTATTTTATAGATCGTGTACACAAATATTTATTAGCCAATTTTGAAACAATAATAGATGGATGGTGGATATTAACACACGAGTGTAGAGCGATATAACAATAAGAGCGAGTGTATGAATGCCAAAGAGTATCATACACTTCTTTTTCTAGAACTGATGAAAACTATTGTACGTTAAACTTTTAAATTGAACGATCACGTGGTAGCTGGTATGCACTATTCAGCTAATGTTGCCTAGCAATCTTCTAAATATTCCAGGTGACATAAGCAAAGGTTATATAAAAACACAATCCAACTTCAATTGAGCAGTGAACGAGTTAAATTAAGATTCGGTTTAGATATGTCATCAAAGGTCAGTACCTGTTCTATTTCTCATGTTCATTGTACCTGATGCAGTTCCCACAGGCGGCTTAGTAGTCGTGAGTTTTGTACCAGGGGAGTGCACATGCGGTTTGCGATCACCACTTCAGGGATTGTCTTGGCGCAGCAATAGACAATCCAACGATGACCAATGATTACTTCGCATCTGCGTAGTTCTCTGTTATTAGTCAAACACCTGTATTATAATGGAGCCGTATCATAATGAGAAGAGTTGCATCCATCTAATACGAAAATGAGTGTAGAAAAAGACAATTTTCGGAAACCCTCGGGAAGATATGACACAAAATAATAATCACAGTTATTATCTAGTTTTTTATTTAAAAAAAGGAAAATAACGCACGTGATCGAATGATTTTTAAATGATATCCTTATCATTCACGTTCCCTCAATAGATAAAACGAACAAAATGCTGTTTTGTGTCTCTGCGCTTAAAACGAAAGTGTGTCACGCTGAATTAGTGACAGTGTAGTTACTATCGTTGCTAACATTAAATTTCTTTCTGAAAATTCTGAAAAAAGGACGTTTCTTTCCGCGGGTCTTACCTAATCACTCGTCCTTGCAACACAAGCACAACGCAGGCAGCTCAGTTGGAGCGGAAGGCAAGAAAAACCCAACGAACGACAAGTGGTTTCGTACTACTTGCTTTCTCTCGTAACAAGAGTACACAAAGAATTGTCAAACGATGTTTTTGATCTTTCTGAAACCAAAGTGGCGTGTTAAACCACGAATTTGAACAACGAAGAACCATTAATCGTCCACACTCAGCTCATGCAATTTTAGAATAATTTCTGTGAACATCATCTGCGAAGACGTTACTTTCTGGCCGTCTCTGGCTGAACCTTTTGATATTTGTGGCTTCGTTTTATTTTGCAACTGTAGGTGGAAAACTGTGAAGATTCATAGAAAGAAAAGCCATCTCTTTTCAGCAACCAGAATGACGCGATGCCGAGAACGCAATATCCGTGTCATCTTCAAACCTCTCACTACAAATGAACTCTGAATACCACATCAAGCTGTTCCGGCTGTTGCCTCTTTTGTAAAGGGACGTAATGAACTGGCGATAACTGTTGATGGTTCGGCTCGTTAGTTCTAAAAATACAGGACAACGGAAGTACTCTCTTTATGCCCAACAATTCAGAACTCTCTAACACATTATTATTTAAAATAATGTTTATTTGATGCACCAGCTCTTTCCAACTCAGCAGTTCGCGAGACCGTTGGCTGGTGGAACCGTATCCCAGTTCGAACGAGTCGACAGCGAGCGCCGGCTCGCACAGAGGCAGGTACGCAGGGCGACGTGGGCAGCCGCGAACAGATGAAGGGGGAGGGTCACAGCATACACACCAACCGACAAGAAACATGCATTATTCATACGTGGCGAGCGGCCCTTCCTCGAATTTCAGGATTCTGTGGGCGCGTCGGCGGGGGCGGGGGCGGGGGCGGGGGCAAAGGGATTCCGGGCACGACAGGGAGACGAAGGTGGCGCTCGCTGTGGCCGGGGGCGGGATGGGGGGCCGGGTTGCCACTGGAGCGGACGCGCGAACGGCGGGCAGCTCACGAGGCAACGGGCAGGTGCTCAACCTCAACCGAACTCGTCAACGTCGGATGGACGGAAGAAGAGCAATTTCTCAAACAATTCAGTGGCGGCTAAAGCTTAGGTTCTCTAACGTTTTAAATATTGTACATAAACGAGAATCAATCTTTTATGTACGAGCAAATGAAATTTCCTTACAGCTGAGCTTTAATTATTGCTATTTGTCTTAATAATGAAGGCTTCCTTGAATTTTTGAAACAAATTTTTGTTTTAAATATAAATACTTTCCATAGTGGCAGCAGAGATATTATAGTAATCCATAATGATTAAGGATCCATGAAGCTTTGTGGTTAATACTTCCTAAAACCTTAATCAATAAATACTTTATAAGAACACGAAAATCACATTCACAAACCAAAACAACTTCATTAAAAAAACAGTCAAAACTTCACTCATTGAAGATAGAATAGCACAATGTCTAAGATAGAATCTAAGATAGAATAACACAAGAGTTTTATAAAAGGGAAGACAGAGGTCGCAGAATATTGAACCCCAATCATTTAGATAACGCACATTTAAATTTTTAAAATTTAGAATACTCTTAAGGTTCTTAACTTTCAGAAATATTTAGAATTTCAAAAGTCATTCTAAACTCTGGATCTTCAACACTGGACTGACAATTTAAAAATCACAACACATTTAAAAATATGCTTTGACGATGTCTAATCGATTGTGATTGTCGTACTAGTGGAAACAGATAAGCCTTCAAATCCTAAATCCTGCGCGCCAAAGACGATGAATGGGAAGACCAAAGAAAGCACAGCAAAGAAATGGAGAGCTACAACGCGAGCAATACATTCTTCATAATTTGGTACAACTCATATTCTTAAATTAGTCATCAATTCATTCTTGTTTAACTTGCTTTTTCCTGCGCTTATCTATCATTCTCAAACGCATCTTACATATACGAGAATATATTGAGCGCTTTGATCACATCAATTTCACAACGCGTTTTTCAGTATTTTAATTCAAGTATCCCATTTTCCATACATCTTCCGAAATGATGAAAGGCTGAAATACAAACAACTCGTAATGGAGCGAAATTTTACGAAAGTCAGCGAATAATATGGTGCGGCGAAGAGAAAAAAGTAGTTCACGCTCGAAGGGCTCTCTGAGGGCAGCTTCTCCCCTGCGACGTCGCCTGCGCCAGCGCCCCTCGCGGACGCCCAGCCAACGAAAATGCTCCCACATTCGACGCGTCCTACAACGCCCATTTCCCCTGGCTAAAACGAATACAAATGGAGTCCATTACAAAATTTATGTGCGCGGCTATCAGATTTCATTTAAAAACAAATATGCAGCGGGGGCGTGCGTGGCTCCCCGACGAAAATAAGGCGATAGCGGAGTGCGTTTCAGTCAGGGAAGCAGCCAAAATATGGGCTCGCTCCGACTCGCTCGCGCGGGTGGGGCGGCGTCTCGCAAATGGCTGGGAGCTGCTTTCCGAAATCGAATAAATAACCTGACAATGCACAGTATCGGGTTCGCCACTTTCCGAGCACGCAGAACCGCGCAGGCACCATTGAAGACCCTCTGGGTTTTCCTGTGCAGACCCTCTGGAAATATAACGACTCGCTCTTTGGAAAGTGTATTTCAAATGTCAAAATAAACCGTTACTTTTTGGGGAGAAAAAAAAGAAGTTGTTTGCGGAGGAGGTCCTAGAGCGCGTCGAAAATAGCTATTACATTCGTCTCGCGAGAACGTTGATTTACAACTTGCAAATTGAGGAGTAGCATTCTCAATGGAAGGCGCATCGGTGGAAGTCATCGGGCGCGATGGGACTCCGGCCAACGACCAGGTGCGGGGGTGGGGGACGGGGAGGGGGAGGGGGAGGCTGTCCTTTCGACGGTAAATTGGCCGGCTTCCGCCAGGGGAAACGATCACCGGCCACGCCACACGGTGGGCGGGGGCGAGTGGGAGGGGGAGGGGGCTGGGCGGGGGTGAACGCCCAAACGAATGGCCGGTCCCACAGGAGGCGACCAACGTGGCATGCACGATGGGCTGCAGCACGGAAGCGCAGGCGGGCATAGGGCGCGGGCGTAGGGCGCGGACGTAGGGCGAACATAGGGCGAACATAGGGCGTAGGGTGGGCGTAGGGCGGGCGTAGGGCGGGCGTAGGGCGGGCGTAGGGCGGGCGTAGGGCGGGCGTAGGGCGGGCGTAGGGCGGGCGTAGGGTGGGCGTAGGGCGGGCGTAGGGCGGGAGTAGGGCGGGCGTAAGGCGAGGGAGCAATTGATAGGATGGCAGGAGCGGACAGAGGACTGGGCAATTGAAATCGCTAGCTGGAAGTCCGACATAAAGTAGATAAGATACACGTGTGATGGATCTAAGAGTTGGCGGAATGTCAAGTAAAAGTAAGAGACATTGAAATTGTGTTGTGGGAGAGACTTTTCCGGACTGGTCGATAAACAGCAAAAGGACGAGGTGTGAGAGAGTGTGAGAGCGAGAGAGTGTGTGAGAATTCTGAGATGTAGTACGTTGGGGCAGAAATATAAACCTCAATTGATGAGAAAAACCGAAGAAGTACACTATTTCTTGGTGGTAAATGTGAAAATTATTAGGGAAAAGTAAGCGTAGAACACACTACACGAGGAAAGGCGCACAGTTTGCTGGAGAACTAAAACCAATGAACTATCTCATTTTAAATTTGTTTAAAGACAATGAGCGGAAACGTTAGAGGGATATGGTTTAAATATATGAAGGTAGAGTGTGGGTATTAAAAGCTCTTTAAGTTTTCAATCCGGTTACCCTCCCAGTCGACCTTGAATTGAAGGAACTCGTTCGGCATCTTTGCGCGAAGAACAAGACAGCCAACTCCCAAACAAAGAAAACAAAGTGTTTTAGATGCCGGAAACTAAGAGGATATATTATGGTGAAAAAAGAAAATAGTAGTATCTACGCTAAGATAGCGAGCTTTCGGATTGCTTGATTGATTGGTGTTTCCGACCATGTGAACTACGGTAATTAGTCCTGTTAGTGTAGTGAAAATCTTATCGCGGGAGGTGTACCTCCCGCGATAAGACTTTGGTGTGGGATGGAGAAATGGACATGACTAAGGTGTGGGATGGCTACCCGTTAACTTGCAGGGGATTTCCCTCTCCAGGTATCTCCCCATATCCGGGATATACTCTTATCTCTGGACATGTATGGTAATGCATTGAAGCACAAGCCTGTGTAAGGGGTGAGGATAGGATAAGGAAGAGGAAGGAAAGATCGCGCGTGGTCCGTGGCCAGTCTGTTACGGTATTGCTTCCGCATTCGCCTGGTGTTGATCGGAGAAACTACGGAAAACTACCGATCCGCGCGCCGGCCGCTAGAATTCTCCTCCAGACAGCGACTGAATTCAACGTGGCTAGTGTCGGAAATCCTGCCATCGACGGGACTCGAACTCTACGACCTCGCGGTCAGAGTAACTCAGAGCAGTGCTGGCTCATAGTTACCCTCAGTCGGTTTACTGGCGGACGACGTACCCAAGCAGGTGAGCAAGGCCTGGCGTGGCGTGGCGTGGCGTGGCGTGGCGTGGCGTGGCGTGGCGTGGCGTGGCGTGGCGTGGCGTGGCGTGGCGTGGCGTGGCGGGGCGTGGCGTGGCGTGGCGGGGCGGGGCGTGGCGTGGCGTGGCGTGGCGTGGCGTAGCGTGGTGGGGCGTGGCGGGGCGTGGAACGAGAGATAAGGGAGCGAATGAGGAGGGAGGACGCGATAGAACGGTACAATTTAGCGGATTCGGAGGTATAACGGTTAGCGTACCGCGCTTTTGTACCCAAGTTTGCGGGTTCAAATCCGATCGAAGCCGTGGATTTTTAAGGGCGAAAACATACTTCGTAGGTCTTCGGAGGGGAACTAAAGGAGGCTGTCCCATGTGGTAGATTTACTGCAGGTAAATGATCCTCTAGCCTAAAAGAAGCATCTGATCCAATCACCCGTTTCATCGCACAGGATAATACCTTTCTTCGCTAGATGGTGAAAGGAGCGTAGCGAAATTTGCGTGGTGAAATGGAAGACGAAAAGAGGGCCTAGTGGCACGAGTCTCGCCACGTCAAATAAGGCGTTAACTAACAAACTAACTAACAATGGAAACGGGAACGAGTGAATCGAGATGGAGGGAGCGGGAAGGAAAGATCGGGACAGGACCTTTCAACTCCCATAGAACGCGATGGAGACCATTACAGTTGCACCCTCTCCAGCAGCACCTTCTTACAGGAACTAAAATACGAACGGCTGCCAACGATACTTTAAAGTGCGTGGCTATGTGCGTGGGATCGCGAGATGCAACCAGGTGCGTAATGTTACAAAAGATAGCGTCGATGTTCGCTCTTTCTTCAGCGGTTCCTTGTATGTATATATTATGAATAATTGAGCATTTAGAAGACACTTCTCGTATTTCTCACAAAGTAGCCAATTTTTATGTGCGGAATTTGGCGATCCTCACCTGCAGCTGTACCTGGCGACACTAGCGCCACCTATCGTACCACCCTCCAGCTTTGCCCCCGGTTTTGATGGAGAGTTGCATGGCGAGGAGTGTGCGGGTTATGTGGTGGCACGGGGCGGGGCGCGCCTTGACGGGGAGCGGAGGGAGGGGAGGGTTGGGGAGGAGCAGGGCGGAGCGGGGACCGTGAAAGGCGGAATCGATGGCCGCCGCACGCGCGTGCCGCCGGTCGCGTGCGCGTGATTACGTGCGCGTCACGTGATGCCGCAACACGAAAGCGCGCTTCTCTTTTGTTCCGCCTCCGCCACGCACGCCCGCGCTGCTTGAGGAAGGGCCGCCTTAAGGGCGAGGGCAAGGGCCTGCACGCGTGCGCGGAATGGCGCGAAAGGCGGAGCCAGAAGTGTCGACCCCGCAGGCACGGCGAAGGGCATGCGCCGAGCACGCAGGCCGAAGAACCACCCGGGTGTCGTAAAAGGCACGGAGGGATGTAAAGCGGTGGTGGGCGTGTTTCGGAAAAGAGCCGTTGCGACCAAATATATGGCCATTGCGTGATCTTTGACAGATATACCCACCGTAAAGAAAATGACAAATCAGAGAGAATTAGTGTGAATACATTTCGTGTTCAGTCAAGGTGCTAACAAGTTGCAAATTATTGGTCAAATATGGAGGAAAAAAGTTTGATTTCCCTTTGGTGAATCGTAGAACATTGAGAGCTGTGATACTTAAAATAGTACTTACGATATTTTTATGTACGTGGCCCTCCGAGGTGTGCAAAAGCGTGTGCGATGTCGTGGCCCAGTAGGTCGCTCTTTCCAAACGCAAAACCGTCGAGCCGGCCGAGCGCCCTCCAGTGTCGGGCCGGACGAGCGACAAAGCAGATTAGGCCGCGCGCGCCGCGACGAGAGAAAGTGGCCAATTACGGCGTCGAGCGGATTCAAGACCGAAATGGAAATCCAATTACGCCGCCCGCCTCATTATGTGTTTACCCGACTCGGCGGAATCTCGGGCGGCGCGGGCGCGACAACGCCCCTCCACCCACGGCGACAACCGCACAGCGCGCCGCGCAGCTCTCCGACCGGAAGGACGTTGCGCGGGCCTCCGGAAACGGGCGGCGTTTCTTCTGCGCCCAACAACGCACGTCGCCGTACACTGCGGGAACTGTTCGAATCACAACGGAACACGGACCCTTCATGGGTGTCGACACTATTCAGTAGGTTTTGAGGAACATAAAGAAGTATAATAAATATCTTTCGTGAATGAGTCGTGAAATTGGAGGCTACAGTGCCACTTGAGCCGGAGCAAAATAATTCACAGACGTCAGAAGGAGGATCCAATTTCTACAGTGATAAATTCCTGGCTGCAATATGATTCACGACAACTATAAGAGTCAGAAGATTTAGTAAACTTTACATTCAACTGCTCCATATTGACGATATCGGAACGATTTATACAACAGTATTAGTCACGATAAGTGAAAGCAAGCTACTTTTTGACGATACATTTATGATCACACTGACTCAACAATTTCTCAACGCTATTATTTGATTTAAATATTTTAACTTCTCTTGTAAATGAGAAGAGAAAGTGTTTCGAATACTTTCAATTTTCACAGACAAATAAAACAGGCACCTACGATTGAATTTCCAAGGTATTCACACATTGCATGTTTGTTTCACCGAGTACAGTGACCTTAAATTTATTTTACAAGTCACTAATCTTTAAGATTTAGAAGAATTGACTGCAGATAAATAATTACAGATCAAAAGAGAAACTACCTTCTTTCAAATAGGAATGAAACAGATTCACTGAAGTATATTGGAGAGTTATGGAATCCAAGTTTTTAAAGGATCATAAAAACAAATCAAAATTAGATATGGGTGAAAAAGCAAATGTAATATTTTGAAAAAACTAAAAATAAAGACGGAACGCGAAAGCAATTTCTTTCTCGTAAGGAGCTCCCTTCCTGGGACTAACGGAACCGACGGCGTCGCATGCCGCGAGCACGTCCCAGCCGAAAATCAGAGCTTTGGGAGGAACCAATCTGGGGCAGCGGCTAATCCAGCGATCGAGGCGCTTCCCCCGGGGCCCGCCCTGCGTCGCCCCGCCATGCGCCGCACGTCGCGCGCACGTGCGTCGCCGCTGCCCGGACGCCCCTCAGCGGAGCCCGGGGAGTGAGCAGGCCGCGCGCGGTTGGTTGGTTGGTTGCTTGGTTGGTTGATTGATTGGTCGGTTGATTGATTGATTGGTTGATTGATTGATTGGTTGGTTGTTAGTGATTCCGGGCGCGTCCACTAACGAGGTCATTAGTCTCGTACGTGTTGTGCATGCTTCACTCTGGAGGTGGCGGTGTTCTTGCCCCCTAGATGGCGAGATGAGAATGAAAATATGACCCTCAACCAATTTTAAAGGTGTCAGTTGTGGCTCTTGAAGTCTTGCAAGTTGGATACCTCTGCTTTGAGCTCTGAATTTTTGCGAGTAGCAGAATTAAACGTCTCTCCGCAGACAAAATCATAAAGAATGCATATTTAATCAATTGGGTAAGAAAGACACACAAAGTGTCTGGCAAATGTAACCTGTCAGACATTCCCTCTCATAACTAAGTGAAATGTCTAATGCATTGAGATGATCGGGAAACTGTCCTCTCTACATGCCAGTGATCAACATATTCTTAAATCTCTGCACAATTGTAAATATTCATAGAAATGGAAGGCCGATGGAACCTAACAAAAGGATTATCAGTTATCATCTGCAAGACTCAATTGGCGTGTCACCTGGTCAGTTACAATCAGAGTGGAAACCCCAATTTTATATATCTTCCACCGTATACATAACTACAGACAGAAGTTTTCATGTAGATCTTGTGTGCTAGCAAATGGTTTGTTTTGGATTATATTCAGAAGAATACTGATAGCAAAGAACACAGAAACCATCGTGCAAAAATCTTAGAATTCATTTGCTTCATAAAAGAATATTCAGATCAAATACATTAATTCGTTTCGTCTATTTAATGTAATATTCGGTACACCACTGCTATCCACAACAGCTCCTGGTTTTTCCTCCTTTTTGTGTCCTCTGAACGCACACGAGGGATTGGTTGTTTCAGGGCTCCGCGCAGTCGCAGCCGATGATTTACCCGTCGGCAGCCTCTAAGGACACCGTTTAGACCTTTCGCTGGCGCCCAACGTTTGTTTAGCATCGCTAATGATGCGCATAATGGTGGTGTAGGCGCGCGGAGAGTGGAGCAGCATTATTAAGCGCAGGTGCCGCACACACACACACACACGTGCTCTGCTCTTCACGCGCGAGGCAACGGTGCCGAATCTCTGCAATAAGGCGCCGCTGGAGGGCGCGAGGAGTGAGACACGAGGAAGCGGTGCGAGCGGGCGATGCGCCCACGGAAGCACGTCACGACGCCAAGTGCATGTGCATCCAATCGGACATCAGCTCATATCAAAGATAAATGTCGACTCTCGATGTAAAGACGATTTCAAAACATTCCACGAAATTCAATTACCGTGACCAAAAGACATTCTTTTTTTGTCAAACCCTTACATGCGTGTACTATTTTCATCTTTTAATCAATGCTTTTGTTATTCGTAACTGCTGACGTGCGGTCTCCGAGACGACGAGGGAAAATTAACTCTTGATTCTCTCTTCCTAGAAGTCGCAGATGTTTATGTTTATAGTACCTTCTTATCTGTTTCTGAAACAACTCACTCACTAAGGATGGCGAATCGAATTTCAACTATTCGCTTGTGAGAGACTGTTGAAGTTTCGTAGCGGTTTTCTAAAACCCACATCACCGGTTGTGGAATTTTTTTGCTACGACGATGTGTGATCGTGCTGGGCCGTCTCGTAGGGTGGTCGCCAATTTTTTTTTCGATGACACATTTAATCAGTGAATAAGGGAAATTAGTAGACATATTGATAATGATGATCATTTTCTCCTTGAAAGTGAATACGATAAGGACGCCGAAAGGGAAGTGTGTGTATAACGAGAAGTTGATATAGAAGAAGAGAAGTAGAGATATTAGAAGAAATAGCAGAGGAGAAGGAAGAAGACAGAATTTTAGAGTAATATCGCAACAGTTTCGACAGGAGATGGGTACTTCAAAGCCAATTTAAAAACAAATTAAAGAACACAAATGGCTGTTCACGAGAGTTTATGAAAACTGTTGAATGATAAATGCACATTTGTGGTTAATAGATAATTTCTTATATCAGTAAATTTTGATATTTAAATGAAGTTTTTTAATGTAATTATTAACATTTCAAGTACATTATAAACGTAATTATAATTAAACGTAAAGAAAAATAATGGAACAAATGTAATCAGAGATTTAGCTGTTATTATATTTTTTCATTTTCTCTATTAATTACAAACCCTTTTATTTTCTTCTTTATTATACAACTTTTAATTGAAGGAAGGAAAGTTTTGATTAACATGCAATCAAACACCGAAAATATTATCTTAATATATCTTTGATTTCCCCCGTCTAAGAGACACTTCGTTACCGATGACAGAATTTCGAAGGCGTCACCAGTTAACTGTTAACATAGCTTTGTTAGGAATGCTTATATTTGGTCGATTGCCTCTCATAAGAAGAGGCTGAGCACAAAAACGTCAGGGACGCCACTTGAAGAAGAAACCGAGTCCGACCAGTCGAGAGGCTTTTTGACTATTTTTGAAAAGAAAATTGTTACAAGATTATAGAAAAATCAAACTTTATGAATAATCGTAAAAACGTTTTAACGCTACATACAATCTTTGGATTCAAAAATATCAAATACAGTGTACGTGTTACCGCACAGTGAAACGTTAAGCGATAATTAGGAAGCACTTATCAGCTGCGCGGATGCGCAATCAATTCAGCGTTAACGCGCGCCCTCTGGCGCCGTGTGGGAGCCGCTCGGTGCAGGTGCTCGGAATCCGCTCCGCTCCGCTCCTCCGCAGGCAGCTCCTTCCGCTAAGCCGCGCTAATCCCAAGATTGGTGACGGTTCAGCGCTCGCGGATCGCGTGAATGAGTCGCTTTGCGGCCAGCAGCCCACCGCCTTTCCACCACCGCCAGCGCAGCCAGTAGACGGCTGATACCCCGTACACAACAATGGAGTGTGGGTCGCTGTGCGAGAGAAAGAAAGAGAAAGAAAAAAGAAAGAGAAAGAATAAAGAAAGAAAGAGAGGGAGAGAGGAAACAAGAAAAGACGAACACACCGTCGGAGATCTTATAGCGCTGAAATCATCACGTCAGACATTCGTTTAGAAACGGTCTCCACCTATACCTAGAAGTTTTCCGTTATCTGGGTCTTCTGCTCCTTTCATACAGCTTAGGCATCTTGAGCAAGAACTCATGATTATTTACCCCGTGTCTCCTCGGACGTGTTTTCTTTTGTCTCTTAATTCTTCCGGGCAGAGGGACAGGAGGCCGTGGGCGGGGGGGGGGGTCGTGGGGTGGAAGGGGAAGGGTGGACGAGAGGGGGAGGGGGAGCGGGTGCTTCCTGATGCCTATCGGAGATGTTGCATTCGGCGTTCGTTTGTTAAGCAGGATGGTGGACCGACGTGGATAGCACAGAAATCCCCGATTCAGCATTCTGGGGAGGGCTCGACTTTTCTGGTTGTCAGAGGTTAGAGCTCTGTAAGGTAAATGAAGAAACACAAAAACGACACGATTTCTTTCGGAGGGATCTCCCACTGTAACTTTTACCGGTTTCGAGATGGGACTGAATAAATTAATCAAAATAATTAAAATGCTAAAAGTATTTTCTGTTGTGACTCAAATTTCAAAACAAAAGTTGTTTAAAAATTGACTTTTGTTTCTTATAGTTCCTACATTTTTTCAACAGACTATGTTTTTTTCTCTCCATATGCCACACGCTAATTTAATAAGCTATTTTGATGTTTTTTAGATAACAGACGCAGAACTCTCCACATTACAAACCCAGCTTTCCTGTTCCGTATATTCTTTACATATTCCACATTTTTTTAATAAGTGCGAACATACTATTATCCCTCTTTTCCCGTAATCTTTTCAAATCTTCCAAATAGTTTTAAATTTATAGCGAAAGAAGCGGGAGTGTGTTCTGTTTTCGAGCGCGTCAACTATTTGGACATTCGTTCCGTAAGTGTAGTTAATGTTATATACAGGTAGGTGGCAGTGTTTGTCCCCAATGCAGGCGGTTATTTCAAAAGCAGCTGAGGACCTTTCAAAAATATTTTTCCACGCGCCGAAGTTGGAAGCTGCAGCCACATGCCCGCTTCGTGAATAGGAGAGAGAGCAATTCGTGTGTCGTGAAGAAAAGCAACTTGCGGTTCGCGAGGGCATGGCACGGTGGCGAAGGTGGTCGCTGGCGCGGCGCCGTGACAAACGAGCCAATCAGAGCGCACGCCTTGCGAATCCGTCTCGCTCCCCCCTGCCGCCGCCTCGCCATTTTCTAGGGCTGAAGCGAAGTTGCGTCGAAATTCTGGAAAAGCTCCAGCGCACACGACGAAGGCAAGGGCGAAGGAAAAGCTCCGGCGCACAGTATCACGGCGATTGCTGGTACTTCTGCGCTCTGGAGCAGTATCTTAGCAGAGCTATCTCACAACTTTGAAAGAACTCGCCAGTTATCTTTACTGAACACGACTCGAATGAAATAAAAGTATTGGATATTGCAATAATATATAATATCCATCTTAAACTGAAATTTTCGTGTTTTCTTCCGATGTACTTCCGGAATCGAAAGTGTTACGTATCACGGGTTATTTCTTCTCAGGGAAGTTCTTGATTAGAAGAATACGTAAATTCTCGACGTATCATGAGGAATGTCTACAATATCCATAATGATTTTGAAAGACTGCACACTGCATTATTTCTGAAACTAATGATTAAGCGTAAAATGCCGGTCGAGGAAGATAGTTTATTGTAGAGAATGAAAACTTTGGCTGATGACCTATCTCAATCCTACATTGAAAGCGTCTACACGAAATTCGCTCCTGGATACAAAATACTTTTCAGTGTTCTTTTTTACCAAGTCTCACTTATAAGGCAGACGATAAGAAAAACAGCAGGTTCAGAATTCAGCTTTTATAGTCACCTTTAGAAGTTGGATAACGAATGAATGTGTCGCATCGTATGTAACAAGGAATTCTCGTCATCCTTTTAGATTCGATTAGATTTATTACTAATTCTGCAAATGTTTGAGAACGTGGTGGCAGAATACACTAACTTAACATTACAGAACTTACCAATATTTACGAACTTTACAAATTAACATGAACATTTCACCGTGCATGCTTTTATAGCAGCCTCACCACACTTCACTTCACCGCAATGCGGAGTTTTAATGTGTTTCTTACCCACTCTTTTCCCTCACTTCACAACACCACTACACTGCACTGCACGCCACTGCACATAATTAATAATAATAGTGATAACACAACATACTTTACATAGTAGACTAGTTATTTAATAAAATTAAAGATATAATACACATACCAACATCTAGAAATCTAATTTATTTTTAAATTTGCTCAGGCTTTGAGGAAAGGGATCAAAGATTCTCCCGGGTAAGCCGTTTCAATCTCAAATAGTTCGATTTCCCAATGAATATTTTCCAACGTCCGTTTCCTGAATTCTTGTCGGAACTTTGTGTTGACTTCTTGTAAGGCTTCAGGTTCCAACAATCCTTCACGTTCTTTTTCACTTCAAAAAAAAAACCGCACAAAAGAAAAATGAAGTATGCCGTAGTTCTTGAGCGAAGTGCAACTACTTTTAGAAGAAAATATTAAAGAAGTTAATCCAATCTAATTAGGAATCGCTTTACGTTCTAAAACTTGATTCATTCATCTGGTCAAGCTCTACCACAATTTAAGTAATGAAATAATAATATGAAGGAAGGTCGCCATATTTCAAACTGTCGGCGCTGTTAAAGAGGCAAGCGTTGCCACACTGTTCGTCCTTTTGGCCGCTCCGCGCCGCCCCTCAGCGACCTTCGTCCTCGGCCAGTGAATCGCGTCTAGGTCCTCGTTCCTGCTTTGACGAGCGCACATCCGCCGGCGAGCACAGCCAGCCCTCCTCCGTCCTCCGCCCTCAGCGCTTCCTCGCCGCGCCGCCCTCCTCCATGCCCCTCGACGCCCACGCCCCTCCTCGTCCTCCACTCCGGCCTCATCGTCGCCACGGGGGGAACCGGGATTTGCGTCATGAAGCATTTGCTGCTGGGCGCGGCGCGGCGCGGCGCGAGGTAATGAAGTGTAAGAGGGAAGAGGCTGCTTTGAAACAAAGCCATTAGGGCCGGGGGCAAGCCTCCGCGCGATCAATAGCCGCGGCGCGACACGACGCGACACGACACAACACGACACGACACGACACGACACGACACGACGCGACGCGACGCGACGCGACGCGACGCGACGCGACGCGACGCGACACGCGACACGCGACACGCGACACGCGACACGCGACACGCGACACGCGACACGCGACACGCGACACGCGACACGCGACACACGACACCTGCGGCCTTCCTGCGAGGCACTGCTACCACTTCATTCCCTGCGTTTCTCAAATACCAAGCGGAAAAAAACTGAATGGACGATATTTTAAACAAAACGAGGTTTGAATGATTAAATACTATGCATATGAGGAAGGTTCAACGCAGCAAGAGATATCAAAGATTTTCAGATATCGACAATGTAGATATCGAAGTTTCGCTATATCATAATGTCAGTTTGCACACGATTAATTTTATTTAACAATCACAAATGTTTATAACTAGTAATGTTGTTCACTTCCAAATAAGATAATGAAAAAGTGAAGTAAATGCATATTTCAGCCTCAACTCTACTTAGAGACGAAGCTTAGTATGTTGAAATAGTTACGAATTGTGCTCAGCGAAAATTTTGTTCACTTTTTTCCTGGTCTCAGATGAGTTCATATGATGATATATATGATTTGGATACACAAAACGATTTTTTCATTTCACTCTCTCCAAACAGGGCAAGATTAAACTAATGTATTATTGTATGCTATACGGTATTATAACTGGTATATAACTCGTATAAATTACATGGTATGAGTCTTTCTCATCATACAGCTTCGGTTCACAAGATACGGTTTTCTAACGTTTTCTGGAAACCGTTTCACTGTCGCGATATAAATGGGGAAGCACTGAATCAGCAAACAGACATGAAAAGAAAACTCGGTTGCATTTTAACGCTCAGCAAGAAAAATCTCAAACATCTGCAATAAGCGCAGCTTGGGTATTTCTCTCCCTGTCAAAACACGCGCCTAGCGCCAACACAAGACGCCGATCGGCACAAAAGAATTTCTTCGCGTTGCAGTGAAGAACGAAGAGGCGCGGAAAGTACTCCTAGGAATGTTTCCTATGAAACACATCACTCACCCTTGTCTGAGTTTCTAGGTCAGAGCTTGGGGCGGCGGCTTTAGCGTCTATCGATTAAGGTCACCTCCATCAGCGCCACCCTCGTCTCCCGGCACGGCGCTGTGATGGCTCCGTGCAACTTATCCCGAAATCCATTAAAGGGAGGAGCATGAAGTTCGGAAAATGAGGCTCGAGTGTAATTTAATCCAACTTAATCGGAGGCGCCGCGCCCAGAGGCAGTCGCGTCCTCGGCGAGGGCGACTCAAGTCGCCGGTTTCCATCCCAGCCGGTGTGTCGCGTACCTTTCCAATTTAATCAACTTTGTAAGTAAACTATTTAACTTTTTGCAGGCGGCCTGATGGTTCAGTGCATCGGATACTGCGCCCAACTTCGCGTAACTTGCAGGCTGTGGGCTCATATTCCGCGTGAAACAAGGACGTTTTGAGTTATTTTGTGTACAGGGGGCATTTCTGGTCCTCCTTGTGTCATCCTTAAACTATAGCCTGTCCTTGACCTTCGGTCTTATCTGACGATAAAAACGATATGTGTTATACTGAGAGATAAAGCACAACGGAAACTGTCGATAACTCTCCCACTATTTCCGAAGAAAGACGCACGCACCCAGACCGAGGTAATTTTGAAAGTTTCAAATCGCGATCGGGCCTGGGTGGGTCGGAGGTGAGGCTCGGGTGGGGCTTTAAGCAACTGAACGGCGGTGATAATAGAATGTCCTTGGAAGATTCTAGGAAGGATTTGGGATTGAGATGATAGGTCGACTGCCCCTTCGATGGCTGCCGTGGATTCTATGATCAGTTCAGGAGAATGCCGATCTTTTCGAAATGGCAGTTGCAACGCATCGTCTTTGCAATTAAATAACAAATAAACACTACTTGGTTTGGAAACATATTTCAAGAGACCTTTTACACAAGCGTTCTCGTTCAAATCATTCCGATCATCTTCAAAACAAGTCCTTACCAGAGATCCTGGCAACATAAAATAAGAATAATCACTTTTTTACACGTGTAGTGTATTTACTACTCAAAACATCGTAGCCGAGTCAGCGTTCTCCACCTGCACATCCGCCCGCTCCAAATCTACAGCACAATTCTGATTATCCCCCGGAGCTCGAGCAGATAGATCTCACAAGCGCATTCCCTATGAGGTTTTCTGTTTACGGGTCGCCGCCGCAGTCGCTCGAATCCGCGCTTCTCCTCCGACCTCCCCCCCCCCCGCGGCACGTGACGCGTGCCAGGTGCACGCGTGGTAAACATGCGCGCGCCACACGTGTCCCTCGCGCCGCGAGCGCGCCTCAGAGGAAGCGCGCGGCTAAAACGAGCGCGTGGGGCGCGGCGCGCCGGGAAGGGGAGGGGCGAGGCGGTGAAGGGCGGGGTGGAGCGGGGCGGGGGAGGGGCGGGGGCGGGGAGGGACCGGGAGGGGATCGGGGCGGGGAGGGGAACCGGGTGGAGAGGGGCGTGTTGGGGTGGGGCGGAGGGGGGAGGAGAGGGGATCGGGGCGGATTTGGGGGCGTAGCGGGGCATGGAAGCGGCGGCGGCAACAGCAGCGGCAACAGCCGCAGCAACAGCCGCAGCAACAGCCGCAGCAACAGCAGTAGCCGTGGTAGCAGAGGCGACAGGAGCGGAAGTGTTGACATTCGGAATGGCCCCGATAGAGGCGGGAGATGGGTCTGAGCACGGCTGTGACGATGGTGGTAGTAATGAAAGCAGTGGCCGCAAGCAGGTGCAGGAGACTATAGTATTCGCGATGGCTGCGAGGGAGCTGGATGTAATAGAGGTCGCGAGGGTGCCGAATGCCGGCGCAGGGGGTGGGGGTGGCGCTAGCGTTGGCAGCGATGAAATCAGAATTGTAGTGCCCGCAACAGTGGTCCTGATATCAGATGATGGGACAATTTGACTGACGCCGTGACTGTGGTCGCGACGATGGGATAATCTGTTTTGAATATGATTTCTTTTAAGAAAATAAAGTAGATGGAATTACAGTCATATGTACTTTTGAATAATTTACCCATTCCCGTAAAATGTACATCGTAAAAAAGGTAATAGTAGAGAAAAAGCAGTCTAGAAAAGATTGAAAAGGAAGATCAGTTACCAAAAAGACAGAAAGATACGCAAATTGAGAGGCGAGAAACGGAGTCGTGAATTCAGTTTCAGTAGGACTCTTAATGCCACCTCGAAAAAATCTGAAGGTTACATTTGTCGTTTAGGAAACAAAAAATACGCAGCCTTCGGCGTTGACAACTGGCACGGATTCTTGGCGAGTCGTCTTTTTAACCTTCCGTCTACTCTGAAGAAGAAGTTTATTTATCGATGACAGAAATTGAAACTGATAGAGACAATTCCACAATCGCTGAGGACTTTCTTTTTCCAAATCCTCGATGTTAGGAAGTGTGGTTCGGTATATTTGTCACGGAAAAACATGGCCTGATAGATAAACTGTTCAGAAATATCTCGCTTCCAGCTAGCCCCGTTCCACGTGTCGCGGCCTTCGTTTGGCGCGTAGCCACGGGCGCGGCAGGGCGCTAGTGTGCCCGCGTACTGAATCAAACGATAAACTTCTGGAGTACTTCACTACTTGTGCAATGTGCAATTCATGTTTAGAAAACTATACTCACTGTCTATACTCTTATTTAATAACAGTTAAAAAGCATACATTTATATCGCAACTGTTGTTTTCTGATATTTCCCCACACGTAAATAAAAATTAAGAACTTAAAATAATAACGCATTAGGCTAATTAAAGCTATTGTGTCTGGATCGTTCATCGAACCATAATGTGAAAATAATAATTCGCCAACCGAATTTCGCAAAATCGGTAATGTTTTAGAAATAATACTTTCAAACTAAGTAATAGTTCTAAAACTGATGTTATTTTCGGGTCGGCCTTGATATTTCTGTGGAAATGAAACAATGAAAAAATAAATGTCACATTTTTGCTAATTTTGAGCATTGTAACTTCATTCTTCCACTTTTACATTAGAATCACAATTCAACGCCTATAACTGCAATAGTCTTCTGCAAAACGTTTGTGTAGTTTTCACAAGACGAAATACTACTTTCCAAATGTCTATCCTTTACTCATTTGTTGTCTACCAACAAATGAAGCGAAATGGAAGACCTTCACAGTTCTCCAGTTCTTAAAAAAGGGTCAGATCGATTAATGAAGTTGGGATATAGCAGATGAACAAAGGTATTCAGAAATTTCCTGTATAGAGATTTTCAAATGAAATAACATAAAATGGGGAATATTTCGTCAGCAACCGGAAAGAGCTCCCCAGCCGAGAGGTGGATCCGGGAAGCGGCGCATTAGGAGGGTTGTCGCCGCGCGGGAAGTGCCACTCTGTTTGCACGCGGCTCCGGGTGCGCGTGCGGTGGCGTCACGCGCGGCGGCGACAGCAGAGCGGGGCCACCCGCACGCGCAATTGGGCCAATTGGGGCCCAGGGCGCCCCGCCACGCGCCCGCGCACGCCGCCACTCGTCTCTCTCCAGCCCTGGCACCAGGGGGCTGCTCACTCCTTTTACCAGTGACTCGCGTCTTTAACACGCAACCCTGCAGGTTTAAGTGCACTTGAACCTACCTGTACGTTCAGAAATTTAACATCCATAGCAACGGGTTTTAACATCCTTGGCAACGTAAACAACCATCGGTTCATCAAAAAACTTAGCCCTGTACAAAACAATTCAGATTCAAACATTTCAGTAGCAATTCACATTGGTTTCGGGGATTATTGTTTTTAATTGTAATATTATTAATAATACAATTAAAAAAATGTCTATTAGGTAAATTAACCTCATTTTACTCACACTCCACCAAATGAAAGTACTCCGGAAATCATATTTACTGACGACGTAACGGTGTCGCCACTGGAAGTCATCGCGCCAATTTCCTAACCGAACGTCGTTTCCTTAGGTATCTTTAGGTTCAGGAGAATTATTTGCATCCATCTTTCTCGAATCACGGTGTATGAATATTGTTTATATAAATATATCGGAAGCAACATCTAGCAATATTGTACTAACGTGCTGCAGCAACAGAATTTGTGTGTTTACTATGCCAGTCATGTAAATTTTAGCATAATTCGTGAGATTTTATGGTGACTGATGAACTGCTGAACATACCACGAAATGGTACAGTGTTATTACTGCCTCGTCCAAATTCAAAATCTAGGCTCCGCTAGGCTGTGCCTCAATTTTTAACTTTTGTGCTCAGCAGTAATAACACTCACAACATTTCTTGGTATGTTAATAGCTATTAAAGAACAGTGGGAAATTTGAACACAAATTCGGAAGAACATGACCGAGGAAGTCACTCATAATAATCCTCAGGCACGAGGCGAGCGGGTGCAGCCTTTACACCACTCCGGAGCCTGTGAATCTGACGGAGGCCCATGGAGCTCAAAACAGACAGCGCAACCCAACGTCTTCTATAATTTTCGTTAAAATTTAAACATTTATTTAATTCATTTAATTTTAATCATTATGTATTTTTTCAATTTTATAGATTAATTTTACATTTTCAAAATTAAAAGTCGTGCATCACGTTTTGAGACATCGCGAATCTGCAAAAGCTACTCACAGCTGGCGTAAACAGCCGAGCGCCAAAATAGACTGCAAGTTTTGTATAAATAAATCAATATAATCGATTGTAAAAAGATAAATAATATTCTCACATGTCTAGTCTCTAGAATTTTTTAAAGGCATCAATGAGTCTCAAAATCTTCGTTGGGAAGATAAAATATATTTAAAAATGAAAAAAAAACTGGGTGCTACCACAACACATACTTTCTCAAGTTATTTTTAATAAAACCCGCAATATTATTCTACTACATATAGCGACAGGAGTGTTTTCAAATACCAATTTTTTTTCACGCCGTGGGTCGAACTCAGGTCCAAAGAATCGTCGTGTACCTTCCACGCCACTCTTCGTACCAACTTGGGCCAAACCTAAAAGGCTAATAAAATGTAATATTTTAACTGTTTTTTGATAAATAAAATAAATATTATATCTCCCATTATTTACAACGTGCAATTTTCGAAATTGTAGAGAGATCAACGAAAATGAAGGGGAAACATTCTTTTAAATGTCAATGGTTTTAGCTAAAAGTTAGTTTGACATGTATTTATTTCTCATCTTGCCATATCTTGACTTCACCGTCCACATTTTATATAACGTCTCCGTCTGCTCACCAGTTCAACCCGGTCCCCTGAGCGGAACTGACCTAAAACATTCCATAGAGCATTTCCGCGTCGCCGTTTCGCTCGTCGTAAACAGCGTCTTCGTTCTGCACTGATAGCCGTCCCGGGGGCCGATTTCCGGCCCGCAGCTGGACGCGGCCTCCTTGCCGTGTCGGGCTTCCGGCGCCCGCGTCCGCGACCTCGCTCGCTCGCGGGGCTTTATTGTCGCGCGCAGGCGGCGACCCGCCCCTGCCCCAGCGCCCGCCCGCCGCCCCGTAAAAGTTACGAGCCCACCACCGCAACGACTCCCGCTCCGCCCCGCTCACCCTCCATCCCCCAGCCCCGCTCTACTCCTGTCCGCTCTGCCTCCCGCAGGTTTCTCTTTGCCCCGCCCCGCCCTGCCCTGCCCCGCCACGCCCTGCTCCGCTCCACCCTGCCCTGCCCTGCCCCACCCTGACTCGCCCCAGCCTCACTACACCCCTCTACACTCTTCCTCGAGGTCACCACTTCCCCCAGCCATGCTCTAACCTTCTCCGCTCCGCCCCGCTCTGCCTGCCCCGATCCCTCTCAGCCCTCCCCACCCTGCCTGCTTCCCATCCCAAGCGACGAGCCCTAAAACGCTCAGCTTAATACATTTTCATAGACGGGACCTAATGGTGCGCCGTGGCCAGGAAGATATCGAGGTCGAAATAATTCATTGCGATTTTTCAAGTTTTTTTCTTTCGGATCTAAGTATATGTGCGAACAGATCGAAGGGCGTCCGTTCAATCTTGAAAGTTCACTTCGCACTGAACTACGCGGATGTAACATTCGCGAGCTATGAGGTACCAGAATAAGTCAATAAGGATCTGCACTCAATGTTTTTAACATCAGTACAAAATTTGAACATCAGTACAAAATATACAATGAGACCATTTTTCGACATAGGCACCTTATTTTTCAGTGCTATTGGTTCATCACAGTACTGACTGCCACAGAAGAAAGATTTTCGATTCAGCAGCAAATCATATACGCACTGCTTCCTCGCTTGTAGGTAGGAAGCAAGAATTCGGGCTCTTAAACGAGTTTTAAGTGGACCAAACAGGTAACAAGATTCAAGCAGTAATTGGAATGTTCCAAATTTTATACAAATTTAGAAGAATATGAGCGGCGGTATGTGGATGCAACGAGAGAATGTCTTTCGACAAACCATCTCGGTGATATGCAGAACCCGGCGATCCATATGATCTGCCACTTCATCAATAGTCACTCCTCGGTTATTCACATTCAAGGCACGGGTTTGCTCAATATTGAAATCAGCAGTGGATGTGGGTGGGCACCTTGCTCTTTTCTTATTCTGCACGCTTGCTTGACTGCTTTTGAACGGTTCAGTCCTTCAGTCCTCACGGGTAAACTCTTCGCAAAGGAAAAAGAACATTGCACACACATTATGTTAAAAGTCTTCTAAGGATTTCAGGTTTTGGCACACATTCAAATCACAAAAAAAAAGAACACGAAAGCTTGTTTTTATGGTGAAAACGGAGAGTAGTGGAGTCATGTTTACAACGCAACAACCCCAGCAAACATAAGATGATAACGCAGAAACTTACCTTAAGCAACGTCAACGTTGCTATATTAAAGATGGTAAGTGCACAAAGGTGAACAGTCAACTTTCGGACGATTAGAATGAGGCGAGATGCTTACAGACTTGCACTCACTTTTGTATCAGTGAAAGAGCTTCTAATTAAAACTTACAAAAATGAAATAGTCCGACATCTCCTACGTAATTACATACAATATACATTCAGCAAAGAAGAGGTAAACATATCGGCGCGTGTGAAAAATACTTTCGGAATAAATATCTGAGAAAATATCTCCTAAAAGGTAAATGCAGCACGTGGCGTTCCGTCACGACTGGTATGCGAGCCAATGGAACGTTTTGCATCAAGAGCTACAAAAGCACTGACACTAGTATTTATAAGTGCAGTGTTTCAGATTATTTCACGGTGGTTATTTTTTTTCGCAGGAAAGTTCCGAAACCTTCGCATATCAGAAGGAGGAAAGAGAATTCCGTGAACTCTCCAACTGACGTCTTGTAAAACGAAAGCGAATAGAAAGAAAATAAAGAGATTCGAGATACTTAGTACGTCGTTTTATGAGATGGGAAACACAAACATCGCAAACTAATCAAGAAACCTCATTCGTAAACATTTCGCTTCCGCCACCCGCGCGCGCGGAAGGTCAAAACAACGCGACAGAGAAGAAAGTGCTGTGGAGATGAGGCACTGCGATCTGCCCACACAAAGGCCGCCTCCGCCCTGGGAGCCCAGCGGCCCCGATCGCAGGCAGAGCACAGGCGCCCACGGCTGCCTCCGCTTCTGCCACTGGGAGGCAGATTTGCACGGCGACAGCATTGTACAGGTGTCTGAGAAGGCACTCCCTATTTTTGGATAGCTACAATTTCTTCACTTATCAACCAATATTTTTACAACTAAATCTGATAGAGTAGTCCTTGAGGTTTTGTTTAACATGTTCACTCTTATGTTTCAGTTGAAGAATGCCGCCTTGGTTGGGTGTCGAAGAGCGGTCTGAAATTCGAACCATGAGCTCGTTATGAGGTGTGGGGATCTGCGGTGCAAGTACAAAGGTGGAGGAGGGGTGAACGGGCGATCCATGCAACACTGGATGCCAAAACATTGCCATTCCAAATTACTAACAACAGGGATTATCGCCGACACAAGGAGATCAGAAAGACCATTAACTTCGAGGAAAGAAGAGAACGTTAGCAGAGTTCGTGAATTGTTCTTGCGGAGCTCTAAGAAATCACTGTATGGCCTGTAACTGCACAGTGTAAGAACCCACAGCTTCACTTCATGCAGGAAGGAGCATCTGTACATTTTGCAAATGCCTGCGAATGGTTGCATGATCATTTCCCAGGTCGTTGGATTGGCAGACGTGGTGCACATGAATGGTCTGCCCGCACCCCTGATTTAAGGCCTTGCGATTGTTTCCCGGGGGGGGCTAAGGAAGGGGTTTCCAAGAGAAAATCAAGGAACATGGATGAATTTGAAGCAACACTATCTTATGTTTTAACCAATGTCCCATGAACCATGCTGCGGGCAGCGAAGTACCCGTTCGTTTAAAAAACTTCACTGAGAATGCTGGAGCTCATGTGAAGATTTGAAAAGGTGTTAAACTAAACCTCAAGAATCACTGCTTCTAAAACACTAGTTATAAAATAATAAATAAAGAAATTACAACTATCCAAAAATACGGGGTAACTTATCAGACATCCTGTAGATCTACGCATGCGCAGTTCAAGCTTAGCACCACTTTTGTGCATCTGCGCATGCCCACAAGATCAAGAGTACAGGCGAGTGCTGCTCACTAGGCCGTGCAAAAACTCTCTAGTGATACATCAATAACAAAGCATCGATGTTGAAAATTGAAACTTCGATGTTAATAATTTATCGATGTTCAATGTCTTAAAGCTGGTTTAGTAATCCCTAACATTAAATTCGTGCGCTACAAAATTTAATTTGACAGTGACCCATTTTATTAAATTATAATTAAGAATTATGTGAAAAAAGTTAGAAAACGCCTCTGCATTTGTGAAATACGAGGAAAGACCTAGCAAACACCAGGGTGTTGGGGTTATCTCGGGTGAGAGATATTCTGTTCGTTGTAGGTACGACAAACAACGTTCGTTTTTGAATCGAACATAAATAGAGGTACCATCAGTTTAACTTTTACAAAAGTTGAAAGATGAGAAGTTTTCATTCACCAAACATTGAACAGAAAACATGTTAAAAAACATCGGCTTTAATATATCGATGTTTCCGTAAAAACATCGATGTTTTGAAAACATCGCCATCGATGTCGCGCCCCTCTGCCACTGGCGCTCTCTGGGCCGAAGACTCCTCGGACGAGAGTGTGGGGGCTCCGTTCCAAAGAGACGATGTTAGCACTCGACAGGCAAATAGTCGAAAACCCGTTTTATTAAAATTTCCATCTTGGTTCATTACAAAATGTTTCTACGTTTATGTAACAATGACGGAATTCTCTTAAGTGAACCGAAATTTGTTTGATGGTAGATTGTGATATTTCAAATTGTGCAAAGTAATCAGAGTATCCCTTAATTCTAATGTACATAGATATTTTCACCCACTGATACCTGTTTTTCTCATGTAAAAAACTGGCGAGCAATATTATTCCGAGAGACAAGTAGCCCAAATAAATATTTCTGATGTTGGCAACATTTCTTGCTAGATACTCCGGGCGTAAAGTATACCCATGTGTTTACGTCCACGGAAAGATATTGCCCGCTGTTGCTGAGAGTACAATCGCATTATCTTCGGAACTAGATGTTACTGCAAGAAGAAAACGGTGACCAAGGCTGCATGTTTAGAAAATATTAATAAGTTTTAACGCATATTTTGCATTGTAATTTACGTTTTTCGTAGAATCATGAGCAGAAAAGTTTTAATACAACATAAGAAGTACTAGTAAGAATTCTAAATCCACTAAATTGGTGAAGATAAAATTATTAAAATTTTCAGTCAGAAAGAGACGCATTGGAGTCTCATTCATTAATCTTTTGGATTAAAAATGTATTCAATTACCAATAGAACGTAACATTTAAAAACCTTTGGTCGAATTAATTATGTTACACTTTTTAGAAAAGGAAATTTAGACCTTACATTTAGAAAAAAACGAACATTTGGGGAATTAATTTGTACGAATTAGTCAATTGTTTAATTTCAAACTTTTTCCTCTTTTTGATAACTGATCAGTTATCATCACTTAAACATAAATTAATTTAACATCGGAATAAAAAATTCAAAATATAAGATATTTGCTGAACAGTGCTTCTTTGGTTCACTTGTTTTAAGTTTCATTCTCACAGAAATCTTAGGCGCAATTAACTTAATTTTATCTGTAAAAGAACACTATGACATGCCGTGATTCATTCTTTCACATCTTATCTCCTCGAATATCACGATGACTTTCATCGCGCGGCGAACATTCCACGAGGTTGCGCTGCCTCCACCATGTGGCGGCGAGGGTGGGTGGCGGTCCGAAAGGTGCCGGTTGTGACGACATCGGTCCCAATTCAGCCAACGGAGCTCGCTGACTGTGAATGCCCGGTCCGTCCACACATACATTCGCACAATCACGGCAGAACACTGTGTTGTACTGTCAGTCACGTTTGTGAAACTCGAAATATGGCAGTAAAATAGTATCACGGCGAAGCGAAATAAGGGAACTTGCTTCTAAGTACGTTTATTCTCTTACAGTATGACATTACGAATTATTAAAATATCATTGCACACACTTCCAATGTGTATTTGTGTTCCTATATCGACTACATCAGTGTGGAAATAATCGCAAAAAATAGTTATGTTTGGGATTTATTTAAAAGTCGTGTAATCGCAATGTTTGTAACAATATGGCAAGTTCTTCCTATTTTGAATTCAAGGGGGAGTTTTAGGAATGAGATGGACCAAATCGACTGGATGTTGTGGGTAGGTGGGATTCTTAAATGGGCCACGCTTTCCGGTGCCCAGTCCACCACGAAGGAAGAGCGCGGGACTGGAACGGCGAGCCACAAGAGCGAGTCTGGGCACAGTCACTAGCGGTATTGTTGTTGTTGTTGTTGTTGTTGTTTGGAACAATAAACCATTGTTATTGTTTCATGTTATGGCTACTTATTTCATATTTCAGTGGGAGATATCGAAGCCAATTACTGCCGATTAATCTATGTATTAAGTGGTTGATCCAAGATCTACAGCAAATTTCGGTTTGCATAAAAGATGAGGGTGGCGTATTTTGGAGAATAAAAGTATACCACAATAGATCCTTGATATCTCTTATTTGAATGAAAATAAAAGTTCGTGTTATAATGTATTCTGAAATTAGGAGGTACTAATTGTTTATGACATGCATGTGAGGAATATTAGGGGAAATTATTTAGGGTCGAGTTATTCATATTTTATTACAGCATAATTGAGTCCCTCGTACATCACAACAGAATATCAATATTTAAACTTCATAATCACACTCTTTCAGTCACTCCGACAAAGCTCACGCTTCCTCCAATGGCCGAAATCGCGCTTCTCTGTCGAGTTGCCTTCAAGTCGGCAGCGCCCTCTGGAGCAGGGCAGACGTGCGCTAGCAGCTGCACAGGCGAAGGCCCTGCACCGCCCCTGCCGGCGTCTGCGGGAAGCCCCCGACAGCGAAGGGGATTTGCGCAGCGACGGGCACCGCGGGCGAAAACGCCACCTGGGCCTCGTCGGGATTGGAACCCGGCGCCGGCGCCGGCGCCCGCTCCGACACGACACGACACGACACAACGCAGCCAAAACGACAACCGCGCCAGCGCCAGCGCCGCGAGGGCCAATGAAGGTGAGATGGGATTTAAGGAGTGAACGTCTTAGGAATGCTGTGAAAAGCTGTAGAACTAGGCTGGATTCTCGAGGAGAGTCCTAGCAAACGGCTGCTCTCTGGTAGTTTTCGTCGACTGATTATTTCGTGTTTCTGGGCGCGTCAATTTCTATGGTCATTCGTCCCTTACGTGTAGTGCAGGCTTTTATCACCGGAGATGGCGGTGCTATTTCCCGCTGGATGGAGACCCGGCGCTGACCTACGTCGGATTGCGAGGATTTTCCACAACCAGGTATCTCCCCCAGAGGGGCGCCGACCTAGCCGGGACAAGCTCTAAGCTCCCGACCAGTCTCCCGGAATATGTGGTAGTGTAGTGCATGTTAGTGTAAGTGTGTATGAGGTACGTGTGTGTAAGGGGAGAGGACAGGACAAGGGAAGGAAAGATCGCGCGCGGTCCATGGCCCGTTTGGTAGGGTACTGCTCCGGCATTTACCTGGTGATGATTGGAGAAACTACGGAAAACTACGCTTCAGAGCAGTCAGCCGGTAGACTTCTTCACTAAACTGTGATTGAACTCCACCTATCAATGTAGCCATTGCCCGCCCCCGTCGCGGGTGGAACTCTAGGACTTCCAGTGGTCTCAGGCACTGCATTGACATCAGCCGATGCCCTGAGTCAACGTCTCCGTGGTTTATTTCATCAACACCAGACGAATGCCTGAGGAGGAACTTCAACGGGCCACGGACCACGCGCGATCTCACCTTCTTCGTTCTTGTCTCACCGTCCCTTACATACGCAGACGTACACTTACGTGCACCACATACATCAGCGGCTTAGAGATTCTTCTGCCTGGGGCAGTGCCAGGCTGGCAGAGATACCTGGAGTGGGAAATCTTGCAAGCCGGCGTGTATTTCGGCTCCGGATCTAACGCGGGGGAGGAACACCACCATTGTAATGGCGGCTCGCCGCAAACATTCGGGACATAACACGCAATATTATTACGGGATGGTCAAAGTTAACGCGCCCGGACACAGTAAATTCCCAGTCACTCACTCGCGCATTAATGCAGGATAACTTTCTTGATATGCTCTCATAGTTTACAAAACGAGTGCGTTTGTAATGAGCTCCGAAAATGCCGGTAAAACTGTGTTGATATATGTACACCTTGTTTTCACTTTGCTTTATTACGTTTACGGGCTATTACTTTCAAAATTTTTCGGATTTCTATAGATAGATTATTTATAATCTGAATTTACCATTAACTATTTTGAATGACTTCGCACTGGTCGAAAACATGTTATATCACAACATATATTTAGCAGTATTTTATTGACAAGAAACCATACCTCGCTCCACTAAACTGCAATTGTATTCCCCCTCATTGCCTCTGATATGAATTGGGAAAAGAAATTTTATTCCAAGACTGACTACTACAAACGAGGAGGAAATACAGATTTTTCAGATTTACAGATTTCAGATTTACAGATTTCAGATTTTTCAGAAATACAGACACCAAGAGGAAATCATAAAGGGACCTAAAGGGAATTCATTTTCTTGATATTTGGAAATTTATTTGTAGAATTTTGTGTAGACACTTCCACTGTTAATTGCTTTCTAATAAGTAAGAATCCTTAAAAGGTATTTAGTGAAGCTTCAGTATTGATATAAACAACTGCTGAACACTAAGCATACAATTAAAATATTAAACACGTCTTAACACAATATCTTAATGCAACATCTGAACTATCTTCCGAGCGAACGTCTTTCACTGTCGCCATTCAACGTCGTAATAATAATTCAACTGCTCCGAGGGGCTTCTGTCTCTCGGATCCGAATTAATTTCATCGAAACCGGCGAAGTTGCCAGACGTTACTCCAGGAGACAGACGTCTCTCTCCCCCACAGACCGAAAGCGACAAACGGAATAGCAGCAGGAAGAGAAACGTTGATACAAATCAAAACTCTTCTAGACGGAAATGAACGGGATTGAAGGAAGTGCGAGGAAATGGAAGAGGAAGGAAGGAAGGAAGGAAACAGAAAAAAAGGAAGCAAAGCAAACACAGAGGCGGGTGTGACGGACGGGATGTCTGAGGTAAGGCTATGTGGAGGGGGAGTGACATTTAAGAGCCACCGCCTTCGCCGCGCCCGCCCAGGAAGGGCGCGCTATTTCCAGAGGGCCTGGCATTCCCAGAGCTACAGGAGGCGCGCCTTCGCCGAAAGAACGGGACACACCCCGCCCCCACCCGCCCCCTTCGTTTTATATCGTTGCAGCCCCGTTTGCTGCGCAGACGTAAACGTTGGCGGATTCCTACGAAACGCGAATACTCACAAGCGGCGGCGCAGACAATTCCCACCAGTAAACATCGATCGATCGATTGATTGATTGTTAGAGATTCCGGGCGCGGGCTACAGTCGTTAGTCCCGAACGTGTAGTGCGTGTTTTTGCTCGGAAGGTGGCGGTGGTCTTTCCCCGACCCGCTGTATGGCGAGATCCCGACCTTGTCCGCTAGCGGGGTTTTCTCGAACTAGGTATATGCCACCAGCGGGGCACCGCCCCAGCCAGGACAAGCTCTAAGCTCTCGACCGGTCTCTCGGCATGTGTAGTAGTGTACTGCATGTTAGTATAAGTGTGTGTAAAAGGTGAGGATAGGACAAAGAAGTGGAAGGAATAACCGCGCGCGCGCGCGGTTCGTGGCCCATTTGTTAGGTACTGCTCCGACATTCGTCTGGTTTGATCGGAGAAACCACGGAAAACTACCGATCAGAGTAGCCGGCCACTAGAATTCTCCTCCAGACAGCGACTGAATTCGACCTAGCTGAGAAGCTAGTGTCGAAAACCGTGCCACTACTCGGGACTAGAACCTAGGGCCTCCCGGTCAGAGGCGCTGCAATGACATCGATTGATGCAATGAGTCACCTCTCCCGGCGCGAGTGTCAAGCGAGATCTGATCGAGCCGCGTTTAGAGTGGTCAAAGTGAATTAGCATGTTTTTTTCTGGTGGTTTACGTCAACTATGGTTTTCGTTACCTACCACCCTTACCATTAAAGCATTCGCCATTTCCCTAACCATTATCATTACAATATTGATCACAGTTCAACGTGCTCGGTATGAACGAACGATTCAACGTGCCCGATATGAAGAAAAAGTCGCCAGTTCGGGACTCAACAAAAATTTGCTCCGAACGTGAGCCGAGCTAACCATTCTATCGGACTGGATCTGGAGATCTTAATGTGCAACAGATCTTAATGTGACTAATTTTGCTCAACATTATAGGCATTAATTTTTTTTCGGATTCACTCGACATTCAGGTACGGCTTCACTGTGAGATTTGCTCATGTGCCGTTTAATACCGCGTCTGACAACTGCGCCCCACTCCGGCCATAGAGTGCCTTCGTCTTCATCTCGCAGCCTCTGAATTACAGCTCCTTCCCCCCTCCCGCAGCAGCGGCGTCGTCGCCGGCTCACCGCCGCGCCGGTCTCTTCATCACCGCCGCCACAGGTAGTCGCGACCTCCGCCCCGCAGCCGGCGCGGCGCCCTTTCAACGCGGCGCTCGGCGCGCTTCATTTTAATGCAAACAGCGGCGCCACGTCGCCGCTCCTCTCATCTCCCCCCGCCCCGCCCCGCCCCCCGCCTCGCTCCGCAGTGGACAGTCTGCCTCGGACAGCCCCGACCCGCTCCCCTCCACAGTGGCCACCCCCGGCCTTCGTTGGTTGGTTCTTAGTAATACGGCAGCTAACGAGGCCATTAATCTAGTAAGTGTAGTACATGTTTTTCTCAGGAGGTGGCGGTGATCTTCCTCACTGGATGGCGAGATCCGGGGCCGACCTACTGTCGGTTATCGGGGTTTCCCTCAACTAGGTATCTCTCACCAGCGGGGCGCAGCCCCAGATGGGATTAGCTCTAAGCTCCCGAACGGTCTCCCTCACGTGTGGTAGTGTTGGGCATTTTAGTGTGTGTGCGTGTGTGTTGTGGGATAGAACAAGCAAGAAGTAGGAAAGATCGCGCGTGGTCCTTGGCCCGTTTGTTAGAGTACTGCTCCGTCATTCGCCTGGTGTTGATCACAGAAACCACACAAAACTACTGATCAGAGCAGCCGGGCACTAGAATTCTGGGCAAGGTGGGGCGGTCCCCCACTGATGGGAGATACCTGGTTAAAGAAAACCTGGTCGGCGCCGGATCTCGCCATCCAGTGGGGAATGAACACAGCTACCTCCCCAGAGAAAAACATGTTCTACACTTACGAGACTAGTGACCTGAGTAGTTGAGGCGCCCGGAACCACTAACAAGCAACGAACCAACCCAGCATCCCTTCCTCCGTCCAGCTGCTCCGCTCCGCCACTCGCAGCCCGCGCCCACCGCCGCGCTCGCCCCGCGTCATCGGCACCGCGTCCTCTCATCGTCATCCCGGGCGCTGCAATTTACAGACTAATATCACAGCGAGGCCGCGCCCCCCCCCCGCACCGGCGCGTAATACACCACTCACGCCCCCCGCGCATAATGAACGTTGCTGAAAGCCGATAACGGGAAAATATTATCCCCAATTAGAAGCGGTGGGTGGATGCACTGCGCCGCTTTGGAGTTGCCCAACTCCTTTGCCCCGGAAAAAATTCAAGACCTGTTTTCGAACGACGAGGCCGGACTCTTCTTGGCTCCGTGTTTTTCTTCTTTTGAGTTTGGAGAAGGAGAACAGCAACATAAGGAGCATTAATGCGCTCTAAGAAAATTCCGCTTTGGGAACGTGAGGGATCGAAAGTAAATATTCACTTCAGTTCGGTTTCAATCTTCATGAATGAACCGAGTGTAGGTGGGAAGCGATAAAACAGACCCCCTGACAAGTCATTGATTTGGGTGTTTTGGCAGAAGTTGTGGTGAGATCGCAACTTCATATTTGCTTGGTGGTCCCCACAGAGGCGGATTATGGATATGAGCTGGACCAGTGGCGACCACTGCCTTGAGAAGAACTTTCGATATGATGTTTTCGTTGTTTGCTCTGATCAATTTAAAGAGGGTGTCACAGAACTATTTAAAACAACAGCCCACAGCGCGGGCGCGATTCATCTTTTTCCATCCTATCTTCAATAACGATCTTGGGTTCAGTAAGAGATTTCTAGTTCTTCACGATCTCAAAGGACTCCAACATAGCATCGAAGCTCTCCCGCGACACACTTCGGGACAGATAACTTGATTTAATATGAGGATAGTTGCACTCTCCAAGAGCGGCCACCGATGTTTTTTCAGGTTTACACTCCTCCCCCGCTTGCACGTACTGGGGCAAGTTCCTTCTAAAAACCACGAGAAGCGCACTGCCACATCGAAGCCAAGGGCCAGATTGGGGACCGCCCGTGTTGTTACATTCGGGGGCCATGGAACCCCGAACCCGTATCCCGATCGCAAAAACCTTGTGCTGTCGATGAAGGGGTTGCCGTTCGGGACTTTTCCATATCCTGCCTGTTGTGTGTGTGTGAGCAGGTGCCAGTGCCCAGCGAGCGCGTGAGGGCAGGGCGGGGCACCACTAGGCTGCACCGCCCTCCCAAGGGAAAGGGGTCGATGAACTCGACAACGAGTCGCATCTCGCACATCGCGGAAAATAATTCCCTCCGCCGAGAACGAGCGAGGCCTTTGACCCCACGGCCGCACGAGCCAAGAAATCTCCTGGACGCTCACAACGAGCGCTGGCGCCGAGCGCCGGATTCGCGAGGCCCCGGATTACTCTGCTTTATTCTGCCGGCAGACACTAACAGCCGCCAAGGGGCGGGGCGGGGCGGGGCGGGGCGGGGCGGGGCGGGGCGGGGCGGGGCGGGGCGGGGCGGGGCGGGGCGGGGCGGGGAGGGGCGGGGCGGGGCGCGGCGGGGCGGGGCGGAGCGGGGCGGGGCGGGGCGGGGCTAGGAGCGGAGGGCGGGGCGGAAGTAGGGTGCGTTGCCAAGGGCTGCGGCCGAGGGCGGAGCCTGCTTGTGGCCCCACGCGCCAAGGCGGCTGCTCGCCCTATTCTGCCCACCGCCGCCGCGCTCCGGAACGAGGGAGCCGCGGAAACAGCAGAAAGCGAGTGGCGAAAAGAAACGGCCCCTACTGATTTTTACGGCTTCCTTTGAGGAACAATAATAACCCGTTTCGTTCTAAAATACTTGGCCGTACATTTTATCCGACGCAATAACTTGCAAAGTCATAAGAATTCCCTTGTTGCGTTTTCTTCGTTATTATGATGCCAGCCTAATGACCATACCAGGAATAGATAAATCAATCTTCTGATGGACAGGTGATTGATGGGGGCAATAACTGAGAGGTAGAGGAAAACGTGCCGCGAACCCACTTTGCCCTCCGCAAATTCTTTACGGATGGACCCCTGCAGGATGCGAACCCCTGTCCCAGCGGTCACGAGGAGTAGTCTGCCCACTAAACCAAGACTCGCTCCTTTCACGAGAAATTTAATAGTGCTGGTCGCTTAACGCAGGTGACAAAGAATTCAATGAATTACCATTGAAGCAATTGATCGACATGAAAGAACCAGTCTGGAAGAACTGGAATGCACCAGTTCATCCTACGAATTCACAACGAAGACCTCGGAAAGGAAATGTGTAGTCGCACTGTTGAAGAGATTTCCACGAGGGGGATCGCCCTCGACTGGACCTTGGCGAACAACGTGGCAACAAGAGCCCTCGAAGAGAGCTCCCGGCGGGATGCAAGGGCGAGGGCGACCGGCGCGAAGGGGCAGGCGGGGGCGGGGCGGGGGAGGGGAGGGGAGCGAGGGCGAGGCGATTAAAGACGGGAGGGAGCACTAAATAACGCGGGCGGGGACCGCGTCCTCGCCACGCCCCGCCGCTGATGGCCGTGGGAGCGGGGGCAGGAAGAGGGCTGCGGTCCGCAGCGCGCCCTCTGGCGGCGAGACGGCGAATTACGACCACAGGGCTCCCTCCTTCGGCTCCGGCCGCAAGACGCCGGTCTTCGCTCGAGCCACAGGGTAACGGTGGCCCCCCGTTTCCAATACCAAGCGAAGGGAACACGCAAAGATATGGCCTTACTACTCGGTCTCCTAAAAGTATGAACTAATTCTAATAATAAAGTAATATTTCACTCTTATTTCACTTTTTATGTAAGACTATTTAAATGAAATTTCAAGTGTTGCCAAATTTAGAAATGAAAATCGTATTTTTTTACAGATTTTATTATATATATGAAATATATCGTGTGATTTATATCGTGATTTATTTCATCTTCATCTAAAACAAACAAAAAATGCTCTTTATAAAATAAGTAATTTATTTGAAAAGTACCTACGAAGGATTATAGAGAAGATGGTGAATTCTGTTCAGAAGCATTTCAGAATGAGAGGCGACCAGCCATGTGATGATTTTTTAAAATGTTACTTATTTAAGGTCGCTTTTCAACTCCTAAGGTCATATAGCGACCTCTGTAGTAAGTAACATTTCGGGTAACGGCGGTGGTGTACGAACACACCCAAACATCCGTGGCCCGGGCGGGATTCGTTCGCGCGACCCTTTAAGCAAGAAGAGGCTGCGGCATCTCAGTCTCTGCGACCACGACTATCCAGGACGGCCAAGTATTAACTGTTTTATAATAAATCAACAAAGATAACAAGAAGGAAGTGAGATGCAGAGAAAAGATAAAAGGAGAAGAAAATAGACAATCACTGTGTGCAACATAAAGAATGTGGGCTAAAAGAAGAGAAAGAAGAATGAGAGGAGAGTGTGCATGTAAGTCTTATTCGCCAAACGAGAAGGACCAGGGAGAATAATTACTGAGACAGCGAATGGGGGAAAGCAAAAAGGGAGATATTAGATTACCGCGGACTCCAAGCAACTCATTTCCGCGTATAAATATATATGAACATTAAGATAATCTCACCCTGGAATTATTATGTAATGAAGTTCTTTTTCATACTTATCGCGATCATTATTCTTGTGACTACATCACAGATTTTAAACGAGATTATAGTATTTAAAATGTAATAACTATTAATAACTTCGACCATTTGCAGTACCTACATATACATTTTGGGTTATAAATATAAAAGAAAAATCTTGCATCCAACGCACATTAAAGGAAGACGTATCTATTTACTATAACACATGTACCCCACAATTAAATTCAGAACGGGCATGGGCTGCTTGAAGCAGCGTTTGAAGTCCAAATGCAGTCACCTTTGCTTCTATTCTGCGAGTGTGCGTGGCGATTGGAAAGGTTTGAGAACGCTGCCGAAGAGAAGTCGGGGGGTGGGTGGGTTGGAAAGATGATTAAAAGACTCGGGACGCGCGACTAACGCCTGCCTCGAAGGCACCCACTTACGTCGAGGCCTGAGTAATCGTATTACGAGCCATTTGTCTTGAGCCGCCGCCGCCCGCCGCCGCGCGCGCCACCTTCGAGGAAGCCACCAGAGCGTAAACACGCGCGGGGGGCGTCTTCCGAGTTAGCACTTGACGCGGCTGCCACCTGGCGGCAGCGCCTTCAAATAAACGCCCATCCACGCCCAGAAAGGTGTGGGAGGGAAGAGCAAATATTTTCGTCCCGGTCGCGCTACCTCGTCAGGCCCAAGTGCGAGCAACCGAGAGGAGACATTAGGCTTGTATCAATCATAAAAGTTCTCAACTCCTAATTGTTATTTACTGTATGAGTTAAGAGCAGAGGATAATGTAAATTTTGTGACTGGTACGCAGCAATCAATATTGCAAATAAAGTACATGATACCGCAGGTGCGTTTGATGAAAGATACGTGTGCATGTAATAGACATTTAGGGGACCAAAATTATAGTTGTGACCTAAAATCAAATGATAAGAATGACTACCCGTCAGCTTGTGGACCGTGGATAAAATATTATGTTTTTGGGTAGTAATCCCTACCTCCCTGGTGGCACAGACAAAGTAATCCAAATGACTATCGCAAATTTAATAATAATGAAGACACTTTACATTTGTTTTAACATGTGAATGGCAGATTTATTATATTATTTAGCATATCAAAGAACGGTTTTGACTTGGTAAAATAACACATAATAAATAAAACATTAAAAGACAAATTAATTCACATAAAATATCAAATTATTAAACATTAGAAAAAACATCAAATATTTGAACTCTCTGAACGTTTTTTAGTTGGTAAGGTAACAAATAATAAATGAAACATTACATGACCAATTATTACACATGAAATATCAAATTATTAGTCGATAGATAAAACACATTAAAATATTTGAATTCCCTAGAGGATACCAGCTGGTTTGGATGCAATACGTGACGCAATGTTGAGTGAAACATGTTACGGTCCTCATGTACAACCAACGGTTGATAACTGCTCCCCACAGCTTAGTTATTGCAGTCTACAGGCTGAGAAGGCACAAAATGTCCGCCCAAATTCAACATGGCGAATACTAAAATAATTACGTTCGCCCGCTTACCAACACTGTCAGCACTGAGAACGTTTTTAACACTGCTCACGCCGGAAGGACTCAGTCGGCTATTGTCATCGAAATAATCCACAAAATTGAAGATTTCTTTGCAATGAGGTAACGCCATGTCCACGTGGCTGTTTATTACCGAACACTCCAAACATACAATTTGTCTTCCGTGACGAGAGAAAAACATATCACCACACATACTGCATCGCCTTCTCTGTAGTATTTGACACCGCTCGGTTGTACTCGCAACATGGACGGCCACGGATTAAAACTGTGGAGCGAACCGGCGTGCCTGAACTGCCTCTCTCCTCGTGTGACCAACCTCAACTTCCGTCAGATTGTTGAAGACCCAGAGCTTGCCCGGAAGAGATTACTCTTCACCGGTGCCAAGGCTAAGTGGGGGAAAGATTGTCAACTTTGCTTTACCCAACGACAAATGTAATAAAAACGCATTCTTTTTTAAACAGTTTATAACGTTATCAATGGCTGTAGAAAAAGACAATTGGATTTGAGTAGATTGAGACAATTTAGATTTGAGTAGATTGAGACAATTTAGATTTGAGTAGTGCAAGTTCTAAGTGTTGGATTTCTGAGAACTGGAAAAAACTAAAAGAAAGATATATAAAAGTGTTAATGCTATAAATACAATTAATAGACGAGAAATCAATTTCAAACGCGTGGTAGTGTAATTTATGCAAGAAAACTAAACACAAATCAAAATTTTAAATATGTGTTGAACTGCAGCAACGTGACATATTTAATTACAATGATACTGATAGGAAATTATACAATTTACTTTCTAAAAAAGCTTAGAATGTAGTGAAAAGAGCGACTGCATACATCGCAAAATTTATACCTATTATTTTCGACAATATGACTCCATCGTTATTATGTGGAGAAAGGTAGAAATATACTTAGAACCAAGAAAAACCCTAATGTTGCGAAAGCCTTTGCATCAACAGCGGCGCGCAAATCGCATCGGTTACTTCATGATTGGAGCCCACGCCATCAGCTCCGATCGGCGCGATATCACATTTCCTGCTTATTTGGTCAATGTGCCCCGCGAATTGATCGATCTCAGCCGGCGGCGCGACAGGCAACGGGGGAAGGGGGCGAAAGCGGCGGAAGAGACCATATCCGCCCGCAGACTGCCTTTACTCCCTCTAAAGGACTCCTAAAAAAGACCCCAGGCAGGAACGTCAAGTTCCGAGCCGTAGCAGGCCTGTCTCCTCCCAAGGAACTCATACTTCCGTTCAGCCTTAATGCACACAGATGGCGCGAGAGGGGGTGGGTAGGCAAAGCACGGAGCGGGCGGGCGGTCGCTTGGTCAGGAACAGATCCCTCTTTCGTGACGGCGCGCCGCGGCGGCGGCGGCGTCTCGTGTCGCTCGATTGAATGGGAATTGATCACGACACCGCAGGAGACACCCCCGGTGCTCGATGCGGCGTGACAGCGGCTGCGCCCGTCCCATGGGAAGCCAGAGCCGGGGCAACGGATGAATCTTATGCACGGAGCACCGGGAAAACGACCAGGGGTAGTCTACGAGAAAAAGTAATTATGTGAAACATAAAACGCTACTCTTTAATTTAATTCTCAAAATACGAAAATGAGGAAAAATGGATGGAGAGTGTAACACCCAACGAAATATATTGACAACACTATGTTTCCCTGGCTTTCAAAAACATATTGCATTGAATTAAAAAACTCTGCATATATTGTTTCCTTCACATATTCAAAGATGAATATTTACTTTTATTACTGAAATTAAATTAACTAAAATTACAGTGTTTTTAATTGTTAAAATATTCTAAACATAATATTTTACGTACTGGGCGAAACTGAATCCAGTGGCGAAGGAACCATAAGTCACAACTTAAGGCCAGATGCATTACAATATGACGCCTTTTAAGAGAAGGGCTCACAGAACAATGATGAACACGAACGAACTTTAGACTTTATAATTCCGAATAAGAATACTTGTGTTGAATTGAATAAATAATAAAGTGCAACAAGAAAATTATTTACTTTCCGAAACCTTCTGTTCTACTGTGCCCGTCTCATAAAATGTGACACCATAAGGCGATTCCTATTAAAATGCCTGTGACCGTAAGTTCTGGCTTCCCTACTTGGCCTGAAATGGAGGCCACCCGTTCGATTTCATTGAACGTTCGAACGCCTACGTGCCGGGTGTGCATGTGCGTCTGTTTGGAACCGCCGAGCCAGAGCCCTGGCTCTCACGCTCAGGCTCTTGGGCTCTGGCTCTTACGCCTTTGCCTCCAGTGACTCATTTTCTCAATAAATTCTACTGGAGGGCATGTTTCTTATTTACGAAATAATTACCGCAAGACATCTTATTACTGTTAGTCATTCGATAATTTGTAAACGGTTTTCTAAGCAAAGGCTGATAACTAATCAAGCTTTGGAATAAAATGTTGCGATACGAATATCGTACAATGCTTTTATCTTCCTTAAAACTCCAGAGTGCTATGTGATTTTCGCTTAAATTTGAGTTTTCATTTTGTAAGAGGTGACACATTGATGTTCATGGTAAACGCTGTCATTTCAAGCTTTAACACACAATTATTTTCGCATACGTGCAACCTAAAAATGCTTGAGTCTTTGCAACATTCAGAATCAAGCGTACGGAAGGAACTTCACGCTTGCAAGAGGCCAATATTAGACCTTCTGTATACAAATTCGACCGACTATTTCAGCTTTCAAGAAAGATTTCTTCGAAAACTAACGATTGTGGCTGCGTAAAAAGAGGTCCCTGGTTTATTTCCACCGTTCGTCATCTCGTCTGTCAGTTCGTTTGTTTGTTACGCAGTTCCAACCCAAACGTAATGTTTCATTTTTTCGAATTTGGCGTGAATATTCCTTCAGGTTATTCAAAACTATGACGAACGGTGAGGAACAATCCTACTTTTGTTTAAGCCAGGTCTACTGTTCACAGAAGCACTAGTTATGTTGAGTTTCTCCAGAGCAGTTGCCCTTGCGCGGCCTTGCAAGCGAGTGTCTTCCTCAGCGGGTCGCTGATTCGCGCTCGCTGCACGTGTGTGTGTGTGTGTGTGTGTGTGTGTGTGTGTGTGTGTGTGTGTGTGTGTGTGCGTGCGTGCGTGCGTGCGTGCGTGCGTGCGTGCGCGCGCGCGGCGTTTTGGGCGCCCCCTCTCTGTGTCACCGCACGCGCCTACGCGCTCTATCGACCCGCCGCGACGCGAACTCTGCGAGTGCGCCCCTGCTGGCAGCCGAGTCCGCTGCTCCGCGCGACTTTGCTGTTTGGCGGGTTGCAGCAACCGCAGATCCTCAGGCGCTCCACTGGAGACGATTTTGGAGCAATACTTGGCTACGCATTTCACTTTCACTTATGTTTCCATTGACGCTGAAGAAAACATACAATACGTTCATTTCGTAAAAAAATAATGTAACCTCTACCAACAGTCTTCATTAATGAATATCAGAAATTTTCAATAAGCCTACTTTTAACTTAAGAAATATTTAACCACACATATATATGCAGTGGTTTTTTTATCGTTCGCCGAAGAATCGGGCCGCGTCGCCCGGGCAATCGAGGGCTCACTCGCCGGGAGAAATGCTGATTCACCGCCCGTGCTGCCATACGAGAACTATCGCTACCGCGTAACTTACCTTAACGAAGATGCTGAAAGTGGTGTCCTTCGGCTCGAATGCATTCTTGGCACCTCCGGAATAAATTATGATTAACCCTTTGAAGTAAATCTCGAGGAATTGCGGCGATTTTCTCTTCAATAGAGCGCCGGAGCTCTTCCTCCGAATGCGGGTTTTCTGCATATACCTGATCTTTCAAGTGTCCCCAAAGGTAAAAGTCACAAGGAGTCAGATCAGGTGATCTAGGAGGCCATAACCCACGACTAATTATTCTATCATCATTCTAAACATTATTTAAGAAGTTCATGGATCGACCAGCAGTGTGAGCTGTTGCCGAATCCTGTTGAAAGTAACCATAGAACCTCTCTTCTGGTGTCAATTGTTCGAAGAATAATGTCAATATCTGATGAATGTAAACATCAGCAGTAACGGTGGTGTTGAAAAAAATAGATCCTATAATTTTTGTGGAACTCAACGCACACCACACTCCTATCTTTACGTCGTGAAGTGGTTCTTCATGAAACAGGTGAGGGTTTTCTGCACTCCAATAGCGGTTGTTTTGGCTGTCAACGTATCCACTCAGATGAAACCACGCTTCATCAGAAAAAAAAAGTGAAAGCAGGATCAAGATCACCGTCATGTACGCTCTGCAAAAAATATTCCGCAAAACGTACTCGGGATTCTGGGTCACGAGGCTGCAACGCATGAACAACAGTGGTCTTGTATGGCCGAAGCTTTAAAAGCTTAGTGGCTGTTCTGGCTGAGCTCGTGGATACACGTGCCTGTTGTCCAAGACGCCTCAAAGATTTTCTTGGGGATTGTTGTAACCTGGCAGAAATTTCTCTCACCTTCTCTTCTGTCAGGACATGGCGCTTTCGACACTTTCGTTTGTCTATTAAAATTCCCTGGGTGCGAAGTTTCTTAACAATCTTCAAAATTGTTGACCGATGTGGAATATTCATGCCCGGAAATTTGTTAATAAAACGCTTGCGGCACTTACTGGCGGACTTAACTCGAACGAAGGTGTCATAAAGAAATATTCTCTGCTTCAAAGAAAATTTCATATTGCACAGTCTAGGGGCACTGGTGTATCGGCCGGTTGCGCCCAGCGACGAACGCGCCGGATGAACGGGGGCCTTGTTGACAAATCGCCGGGCAACCGAGGGCTCGATCGCTGAGGCAAGCGGTGCGTCATCTTCGGCGAAAGATAAAAAAAACACCCGGTATATATATATATATATATATATATATATATATATATATATATATATATATATATATATATATATATATATATATATATATATATATATATTCAGCTGAAGTTTTCAAAGCAAATAATTAATGTTAACCAAGCTACTACAATATAAATCAACCGAATTTTTTGCAACATTTATATCGAAAAAAGATTAAGAGAGCATTCGAGGAGGATCATTATGCTTCACTTTTAAATCGTAGGGTATTTCTGATTCAATACTTGCGTCATATGATTTTGAAAATCTTTGCGAATCGCACGACATAATTATCTTGTTTCGCCCAAAGATGCATATCTGATTATTTTGGCGGAGTCATGAGAAAGATAAAGCCCGGGGCCTTGGATGGCATTCTGGAATTTTGCAAGGACGAGTACCAAGCATCGTGTGCACGTGACTAGTGATATTACAAGCACACGATCAATCTACACTAGAAACTCTCTAAAATGAGTTAGCATCGTACGATATTTCATCATTAGAGTTCCACAACAACTTCAGCGACATAGCGAATTCGTTCGAAGTTCGAATGTTGACATAAATTACAAACTGATACAGAATCATTTAAGCAAAAGGACATTTATCAAAATTCGCTTAGGTACACATTGCTTGTGATTAATTTTGTAATTATTAACCATTTATTCTCTTTAGGCAAATGAAAAAAGTTTTCCCGTTAAAATTCCATTGACTTTTGTTTGAACATAATTTCGAATAATAGTATTTATTTCTGAATAGGAGCCTCGTCACTGCATCTTAGATCTACGAGACAAAAAATTTCCTAGAGCTTTTACATTTGATAACGAATTTTTAATTTCTCGTATACGTACGTATATACGGAGTAATATACGTAGTATAGAGAAAGTTCTGTAATGCTGCGGAAAATCGATTTCGAGATTTCAATGGAAATACACGTTGTGGGGTCCCCTGATACCAAAAAAGTAATTTTTTTAAATGTCCTTTCGGCCGTCTGTGAACACTACTAGAGTCTAAACCATGCATAGGAGTTTTTCCAAATTGAACAAAACCCTGCTCAACTGGCTCCAGTTGGTTTGAAATTTTGAAAAATATTCTTTAAAATTTGGGGGTACTTTACATGAAGACCCCGGGACATTTTCAAAATTTTCTCAAAAACGGCTTCAATTTTTTTCTATAAAATTTCTTGTAAAAATTGAGTAAAATACACTTATAAAGATGGCATATGTTCGATTTTCACGGTTAACTGTTGATTATACTCCGGTTTAAACTCCGACTTAAACACAGTGGCACGTGAAGGTCACGAGCTGGAAGGAGAAGGAGGAGCATTGTCATCCAATCGGGAGTTCCAATACCAAAAATTTAAGTCGTAACCAAACTCACGATTGAATGATATTCTCCCCCCTCTCCGCCCCACTGGTGACCTTGAAGTGGTACTACGTATAAATCGGAGTGTAGAGCCGGCTCTTACAAGGTAACGCTTTTATTTTTCTTTCCTTCGTTATAATTTAGCGCGAAAAAGTACTGGAATCACCTCAAGAATTTTCGGTCGTGTAATTCGTGTTTTATCTGCAAGTTTGCACACAAGTGCGGATTAAAGCATATTAATGGTTTGAAAGCTGACAAAGGTGAGGAGATACAACAAAGTAGTTTTGTTCACCAAAATCAAGATATCTGTCTGGATGGATGGATGGATTTGTCACTCAACTTTCTCACATTAACCCTGACATTTCCCAGTTACACTAAGATAATTGTACACTTAAGGGGGTTAATTGAATGATAATTCATATCTTATGTATTAAGACAGTCGTATTGTATCACAAAGCCATCTGATGTCATAAATTACTATCCGTTATCTACCACATTTACATTAATTCCCATTCTATTACCCTTTTTATTCTTAACAATGCTTCGATACACATGAACATTGCAACAAGCAGTGATCCTGTTTGTAGCATTTGGAAGCAAATCATTCGGACAATTGATGGCTATGACAATAGAAACAAGCAGATTACTGGCGTTCATTGTTTTGAGGTAGATAACGGTGACGCTACTTCGCCATCAATTTCTGCAAAACAACCTAGGCTAATATTTCAAAATAAGGGCAACCATTTTAAGTTTGAATTTAACAAAAGAAGGTATAAGCTTTCAATTTAATGAAGAATAATTTCATATTTCGCGGTTTTCCTGCAAAATCTTATTCACTTCATAATCCTTGGGAATATTTTCAGGCGTAAATCACGAGAAAACCGTAAAATTCATTGGAAATGTTCTAATAAAATCACTTACAATTCTTCCACATATCTTGCAGACAACTCAATGTACTCCAGAGAAGATACTCACCTGCAACAAACAAGAAAACATTCTTATTAAGTGTGCTCGAAAACACCATAAACAATATATACAAAATAATGTGACAATACATGTGTTATAGCCACTGATGAATACCTATAACATAAGGATATGAGTCTTATGTTTGTCAATTGATATGAATTCACGATCAAAACGAAGTTATCAAAAGCACATTTTTAAAATTAAAAATATTCTTGATATAATAACTAAGCTGTTTAAGTAGTTATTAATGACATTAAAATGTTACAAGAACACAGTTATTTTTTTAAAATTTTGGTGTCGGTCAATATAATTAGTCAAATAAGTACAAAAATATAATTTCAAATAAATAAGCTCTTTCACAGCACGATCCCCTCCCCAAGCATGATTCGAGTGAGTTCTCACTAGCAGAAATCATTCTGGATAATCTCGAAGACGCGATTTAAGTTGTTTCGCCTCAACAGCACTTTCTCAACTCAGTTCGCGCCTCAACAGAGCGCTGTTGCTCGCTCAGGTGGAACAGGGCCTTTCATCTCCCATGTGACGCGGTGGAGACCATTATAGTGGCGCGCTCTCCTGCATCACCTTCTTACAGCAACTAAAATACGAACTGCGGCCAACTATACTTAAAACGTGCGTGACTGCTACGTGGGTTCGAGAGACGCAAGCAGGCGCGTAATGTTACCAAAGATGGCGTCGGTCTTCGCGCTTTCTTCAGCGGTGTCTTATATGTACGTTACGAATAATTGATCATTTAAAAGACCCTTTTCGTATTTCTCACAAATTAGACAATTTTTATGTGCGGAAGTTGGCGAGCCTAATCTGCAGCTGGACTCCGCGATACTAGCTCCTCCTCCTCCTCCTCAAGAATGCATGAACCCGTCTACTTAGCACGTCACGACCATATTAGGAAAATACGTCCAAGGAAACAGAGAACTGATGTCGGAAAATACTTTTTTGTAAATAGGACTATTGAGTCATGGAATAGCTTGCCTGCAGCACTAATGGAGATTTTTCCCAGAAACATCAACTCCTTTAGGTTAAGATTAAATTCTGATAATTATGTAAGCGATCAGTAGTCTGTGAAGGGCTTCTGCATTTAGTAGGAATGCCTTTAATGGAGTAATTTTGTTCTGTATATTGAATTGAATGTATTTTTAGTATACATTATTATTTTATATTATTAGATGTATAGTAAGATTAAAGAATTTGCCACCTGGCTTAATGCCCAAAGCAAATTAAATAAATTATCTATCTATGCTATAGTAGCCCCCTCCAGCTTTGTCTCCGCTTGTGATGCAGAGTCGCGAGGCCCCGGGCGGGAGGGCGTGCGTGTGCGGGACGTCGAGCGCACGCGAGCGGCTCTGTCTTGGCGGCGCCCGCGGCCACACCTCGCCTCCCCTCGCCTCGCGTCGCGCACGCGGCTGCCGGAAGTCGCGACAAACGAGCCGTGACGTCACGGGGGTCGAACCTCGCACGCGATGCAGCTGCGCCCGGAGGCGGCGCGGAGACACACAGCAAACCTTTTCAATAAGGTGCCGGTTGCGGTTTTTTATTACAAAGTACTTCGATTTTGATTCCCATTTTGGAACGGTTTCAAACTATTGAATTAAATAATTTCGTAATTAATGATAATTCTACAGAATGAACTTCGGTAGTTATGGCAGAAATATTGTGAAAATCCATATGGATGGGTGAAAAGATGTAATCTTCCACAATAAATAGACTTACATATGCGCATATAAGTATGGTGAATATCTGTGTATCTTAAATTTTGGGTGTATTAAAACCATTTATTGAGGGTTGTTTCTTCTTTTTACCTATCTAATTCTACAGAACTTCGGTATACAGAAATATTAAACGATTTTTCCTGTCCTGGACAAAACTTAAACATTTTAAAATAAATAAAGAAATAATAATGAAATTTCTGTTTTGAGAAACTGAAACATCCGCGGTTTACAATGTGATTTACTTCTTGAATCATGAATCCAGCGTAAAGAGTTACATGAAATGACGAAAATCTTTTAAAAACCGAAATCACAACAAACTGAAGTTTTATTGGATTTCAGTTCTTAAATAATATTAAAAGAAAAAATAACGTTTTTGTTTCACTACCATTATTGAAAAATGTTTCAGTTATGGTTTCGGTTCGTTGTCTTGCGAGGAACGCAGTCAGACGTGACGGAATAGTGACGGACCGAATCAGGGGCGCCAGGCAACGCGAGGCGAAGCAGAACTGAACACGAAGAGGCAAAACAAATGGCACTAGATACAGTGTGAGGGGCAAAGAGATGGCGAGACAGAGGTGGAGGGAGGTGCCTTAATCTTTGCTAGTAGTGATGTTGATATTCCGGTTCGTAATCAGTATCTTAAAATATCAGAAGATTGAGTGACACTTCAGTTTTAAACGAGTCCTTGTCTTGGAGTTGACATATCGCAGTAATAATTCTGTTCCCCGTATTGACAGCGCATGTGCGTAATTTAGAAGCTACACGGCAGTGAAGAATATTTAAGCTTCATTTAAAAACTCCAATAAACCCGAGAATTGAAGGTTGGTAACGTACCCAAAATTTAAGATGTGAAGATTACGAAGCGTAATTGCTGTATGATTCCAGGTTCACCATATTGCCGTGCGTAGAAGCACGTCTGTCTGGCGATGTGTGTGTGTGTGTGTGTGTGTGTGTGTGTGTGTGTGTGTGTGAAAGAACGAGCATCTAATCACTTGTCCAACAACGCAGTGCGCGAGTCCCTCTCTGGCCCTCGCAGCGCACGCGACAGCCGTGTCGCTCAACCGGGGCGGCGTCGGTCCACTGGGCCCTGGAGGGCGGAGGCAGAAGCGGGGGGGGATGCCACGTGCCGTCGCGCTGACGTCGTTTCCGTGGCACGTGAGCAGAGGTAAACAAAAAGCCTGCCACCGCGCCGCAAAGGGATCGCGTGGGAGGCGAAAGATGTCGACTGTGACAAGTTGAGCCCGCAGTTCATTCAGCAGGAAGAGGAGGATGGAAGTGCAGAAACAGAATAAGTCACACAATGTAATTCACAAAGCGATGGTGAAATACAGACTTCCAAAAAGAACACAGGAAGAAAATAACATGCCAGACATAACTGTGAGTAATAAAAATATAATGTAAGAGTTTAAAAATATAATGTAATTTTGAAGACTCAATGGAAGGAAGATTCAAAAGAAGTGTGGTGGAAACTGGAAAAGACAAAAAAACTAAGTTGAAGAGAACACAGAAAGGACGGTCAGAGGACAAAACTACAAAAAAAGAAGAAACTCAGAGAGGAAAAATCATAAGACAACGATATGCGAACAACAAGATGTAGACTAGAGGAAGAGAAGAAAAAATTAAAGTCACCGAAATGAAGTTCTTCACAAGGAGGAAAAAAAAAGGGAGAGAAGAGAGGAAGAAGAGCCCAGACCTAGTAAAGGGGGAATTAAAATCTAGAAAAAGGGAGAAGTACGATTCAAGTTACAAATACATTTGTAAACTAGAAGGAAATGGAAGCGAAAGAAGAGAGCTGCAAGAGAAGAGAGAGAACAAGAAAGAGAGCGGAAGGGAAAGGGAAGTGGGGAGTAACGAGAGCAGTGAGAGAGAGATATAGAGAAAGAGAGCGGGGAGTAGTTGAGTAGGGAGCTGAGAGAGAGAGGGAGAGAGTGAAAGGGAAAGGGGAGCGTGGGAATAACGAGACCAGAAAAGAGAGAGAGGGAGAGAGAGAGAGAGCGGAAACGAAAGGAAGACGGGGAGGAGAGAGACAGAGAGAGAGAGAGGAAGAGAGAGAAAGAGAAAGATAGAGAGAGAGCGGAAGTTAAACGGAAGCGGGAAGTAGCGGCAGCAAAGAGAGAGAAAGGGAGGGGAGGGAGGGAGTGGGAGGGAAAGGGAAGCGGGGAGCGAGCAGCGAGAGCGCGCGGGGTCGCGCCCCACATCTCCGCTCCGATCTGCGGAGGAGAAACGCGTCCGCACGACCGCCGCTGCGATTTATGGGGCGCCCCTCCCCTCCCCTCCACGCCCCTCCACGCCCCGCCCCGCCCCGCCCCGCCCTCAACGGCCCTGTGACGGCTGAATGGAGAGGGCGCGCCGGCTCTCGGGAAGCGAACGAGGCTGGGACGAGGCAGATACGAGCAACTGGGGAAGGAGATGGGGAAGAAGAAGTCTCTGCAGTATTGCAAGGCAATAGAAGACACGAATGGTAAGAAACAATACAAACCACAGTCTTCTCAAGATATATTTAATTAGTATCTCGAAGGGTACATTATTTGAATAGTGTACTCCTTGCTTCGGTAAACATTACAATCGAATATTAAAGGACAGACAACAAGACAGTTTTTGAGGTAGTATTTTAGAAGCCCTTTCAACTTCCTCTCATATATCCTATTTGCTTCGGGGCTATAAACATTAGATATGTGATTCTTTCTTTGGAATATATTTTGAATTTTTTTACTCTTCAAACAAACCTAACAATGACACATTAGATATAGTTAAATGAAAACTTAACAATAAAAACAGGGCGATATTTTTATTTTTGAATCAAATAATTTCTGCTTTCCACAATCAACGTAACTCAGCACTTCTTAGGAATGAGGGAGACCTTCGCACCCAATGCAAGACGCCGCAATATCAATTCTCTCCGGTCTTCGCATCTCCGAGGGGCTCGAAAACACAACTTTAGCGGCCTCCCCCCCCCCCCAAGGGTTCTCGCCGCAGGTATCAGGGCATCTCAAGCAATTACATATCAATTAGCATCCGCAAAAACGCGTAGCGCGCGCACCGCTTCCATTACGTAACTTGGTTAACGCTCCGACAGCGCCTCCTGGCGGCCGCGCGCCGTACTGCGCGCCCTCCCCTGCGCAAATTGACTGCTGCAGAGGTATCTCGGTTAATTATGTGTGGGGCCGCGGCAGCAGGTACGTGACGCAACCGGCTGAATAAATTAAAGACATGGGGGAGCGAACCCTTATCATTCGCGACTGCCATCCCGCTCGCCCTCCCCAGGTACCCCCCCCGAAGGCAGCTTCCGCTTGCGCGACGCGGGAAGCGGCGGCCACGCCCCCCTCTCCCCCCCCCCGCCCAACGCAACGCAGGGGGACAGGACGGGCTGGTTACGTGCGATTGAGTCTGCTGGGCGGAAAACTGTCTCGTTACCTCTTATACTAGTTTCTACGGAACCACTCATGTTTCTCGCAACAAGCGACACGTTAACTCAAAAACAACAACCAAACACGTTACCTCAAGATATGTGATACGTTCTGAGTCACTTCTGTTTCGTTCATAACCAAAATACACACCTCTGGGCTACGAGCTGTGTTTTATTGCTTGGTTTACAGAGCGACAGTATGACTCAATAGCAGTCAGCGATGAAACCTACCGGTATTTTTGTAAATATATTTAATCAGAAGGGATGCACATACTATTTCAGCATACTATATCACATACTTGACATACTTAATATTTTACTGAAATATTAAAACTATAATTATCACCACTTACTCATGATCAGAAAACACACTGCACACCTAAATGATGAATTAATATTTGAGAATATGCTGAGAAATGAATCTATTCTAATGAGGAATGAATTGGTGTCTTATTTAGTCTAGTTGGGATCACCCTGATGTTTTGTAGCAAATATGCGACAAAAAATCCTATCGACAGTTTTTCGAATACTACGAATATTAAATTCTACAGCAAGACTTGAAAAAATAATAAGAATAATAAGAACTATTTTTTAAATCTTGATGTAGCTTTCGTCACAATTTTTGATGTATCATTCATGACGTAGATATAAATGGTATAAGAAACAAATTAAATGGAAGCAATTTGTACGTGTAGTGTTTGTGCGAACAACATCCATGACCACATTTTTAATGAAAATCATTACATTTAGCCATGTTTTTAGGAAGCATGGGATTCATTCAAAAGAAGGAACTGGGAAAACGTAGAGACAATGGATCCCCAGAAAATATTTGTATTACTGTTCTCTCAAATTTAAACAATAAAATTAATTTCCTTTGCTGATATTTTCATCTGCTTGTGCACTATATAAGTTTCTTGAAAAAATCGTTCTCAAAATATTGTTCTCATCTAGTGATCTTCGTAATGAGAAAGGAATTAAGAACAGCCATCTCATTACTTCGACACAAATGTTCTCTTTATAAATCGAAACGCAGGAGATTCTTTTATAAATTTAATTCATAGAAATGAAATGATTAAAAAATTACGCGAATGCTTGCTTTGATATATATTGGCCTTCTCTTTTCTGAGAATTGTCTGAAAATAATTCTCAGAAATTCAATTACTAAGTCGTTAACCCTGGCGAACCCAATCTTCAGCTGATTGCAGCGAAAGGATGATTTGGGCGAACGGAGTTCTTGTAATCGCCTTGCACCTCATCGAAATCCAATGAGTTTCGCGACGCTGCGAAGAACCGCTTCAGAGGCCCATCGCGGAGGAGTGGGGCGGGTTAGACACGAAGCACAGGGATGAAGAGACGGTGACGATGAATGTTAATATTCAGTCCCTCCGTGAGTTGCTCTGGGGTAATTAATATCGAACCCTGATAATTAAATTCGAAACCAACACCAACAATCGTATGCGTAGTTTATATTTACTGCAATAATTGAGAACTTTCACAGGTGTTGGATAGCTCCATTTACACTTTTTTTTTTCATTCATAAATCATTTTCCATGTTCACTGAATATCTACAGACATAATAAAGAAGAAAATGGGTTTCATTTGAAATATATTTCATAATTATTTATTGAATTTCATAATTATGTATTTACGACATAATTATTTATAACGTAAATTGTTTGATTTCTCAGTACTAATGATAAAATGTAGTATTCGATAAGCTTAATGTTTCTGAAGCTTAAACAAAATAATACATATCAGTCAAATCCATTGTTAGATAAATATCAACAATAATTTACATTGTTTCAAAGTATTAATCGATATCAATACGTGAATTGGATTAACATCTAATAATACGATTTGGCCAACAATATAATTAAACGAATAGGATATATTGGTGACATGGCTTTATATAGGAGATTGAGAACTATCTTCATTTCAAACTCCGTATGTATGATATTTTCGAATAATAAGACAGTAAGAATGAAATTTGAGTGAAAGAAGAGTATTAAAAGGTGTATTCAATTTTTTGTCATTTTTTAATGAAATAGTGTACATTGAGTAATTGCGATTTACAATTGTTTTTCATAAATGTTCATAAAAGAGGTGAGTAAATGTCTCAATAAAACTGTATTAATCTTGTATATTTTTACAATTTATAGAAATTTTCTCAAACAGCACAAACTTTATTTCAAACAGAAGTTCCTGAATTGTCTAAGTTCGACTCTCCCACACACCAGACAGGAACTAAGTTCATCCGCCGTTTCCAAATCTCTCAACACCTGCGCATCCTTCCATGACGAGCACTTCTCCACTCCGCGCGCGCCTAATAAATCTCAAGAGCTGCGTTTAAAAGCGATTCCATAAAATTAGGGCTTTTAGCGGCGCGAGAATCGACCGCGTGGCGACGGGGGTCGGGGGGGGGGGGGCAAATTGGGCCCCTGACTCACACACGCCTCCGCTGCGCTAACTGCCGTTATAAACGAGCGTCGAGGATAAAAATTTCGTCAGCGGGGACAGACGAAGCGCGGTGGGCGTTCGGGACGAGCCCCAAATGGCCGCGAAAAGACAGGAGCTCTCCTCAAGTGCTCTTGAAACTGAGCCTACCAAATGAAACTTGTTGGAGAGCTTGCTAGGATGCCATGTATATGTATTAAGGGGCCTTGGAATTATTTGAGCTGTATTCTCGAGCACCATCGACGTAATATTTTTCTTAAAAAATAATATAAAAACTTACTAAACAAAATCCGTAATTTCTTTAGTTTATATTGAGATTTTTGCAATGCAAAGCCATACTTTGGTAATAAATTATTGAATTGAATCTAATATTTCTGTGGCGTATTAGTTACGCGTTGAAGCAAATGGAAATAAATATTTGCTTATAAAACGATCTGTTTTTAAACATTCTGTAGAAAATTAATTCTTGCAGTGGCAAGAAGTATAATAAGCGCGAATGGAGTGAATTGCATCGCTTAATATTTATGCATAATATTGGAATGAATAGGCAAAAAATTATAGTTATAGTTAGAGATCGCATACTCATAAATTTGTCGTAACTTCAAATACATAATTGAACGAAGGTCACGTAAAATTCATTACCGGAAAAATTTCTCCATACTGAGTGATGGGCCGTACTTTTGAATATTTGCTGGAGGTCATGTACGCGAAACCAGTTTCTCGGACACTTTCCGCAGTAACGGGTCACTCGCCTCGCCAACTCAGCGGTTGCGCCGTGACTCCGCAAGGCGCCACTAGGATGTGAGGCGTTCAAGGTACACGCGGGCGCGTCGCGCGGGTCGTGGGGTGGGGTGGGGCGGGGAAAGGGCGGGTCAAGGCGAGGCGGGCGGGGCGGGAGGGGGCGGGGCGGGGCGGGGCGGGCGGGGCGGGGCGGGCGGCGCCCGGAGAAAGCAGAACAATCGCCCGGCGCGGCCGTATGGCGTCCGGCCCGCCCCGCCGCGCCCCGCCCCGCCCAGCGCCCGCACAATGGCTGCGTGGGCGACGAGCGCCGCGTCGGGCGGCGGGGGAAATGGGCCCAGGAAGAGACGAGAGGGAAATTAACTATATTTAAAAAACGCATTTTTAAATACAAATATGGAGCCTACGCGCACAAGATTTTTTTAAAGATAAAGACAGTTTTGAATGACAGACGAGAGAATCCTTGTCGTAGGAAGGTGGGACGGGTATAGCTTATGGCGCGACACAGTGGAAAGAATCAAGGAAATGAAAACGTCATGAACAGCAAACATCCTCGAATGCATGAATTAGGACTTACTTGTTAATGGGCGAGTGACCATATGAAAAGGAGAGTTGGCGGAGTGAGCTGGGTGCAAAACGGACGGTAACGCCGCACTGCTCAGAGAACGGGGTAAAGGGAGCATGTTGACGTCGGTAGTTTACGATTAACCACGTGACGAGTAACGGGACGAACGAGTGCAGGAGGCAGAGAGAGAAAAGCGAGCTGAGCGAGTCGCAGCAATGAATCGATCGAGCGAGACGGCTCGAGTGGGCGGAGGCGATTGGCTGCGGCGGGCGGCAGCGAGCAGTTTGCGGTGAGCGCATCGCCCGGAAGACACGCGGTAGCCGACAAGGCGCCCCCGAGGGGCGTCAGCGCTATTGAATGGTTGAACACCAGCTGCAAGGTGAAGACAGGACCCCGCACCCAGAATCTGAGCTAGAAGTCAAGCGGACGTGGCGTGAACAGCTGGGTGAAGGGATCATGTTGAAGCAAATAGTTTACGGTCAGCAACATGACAAATAACGGAATAAACGAGAACGGGTCGGAGGGAACTGATTTGAACGGAGCGTAACAATGAATCGGTCGAGCGAGGCAGCTTGAGTGAGTGGGTGGTGACAAACTGTTGCTGCGGTTGGTGCAAGCAATTTGTGGTGAACGCATTGGCCCGAAGAACGAAGGAACAAATGCGGTACTGATCCACATCGCTATATCGGCTGACCACGTGGCAAATAACGGAAGGAGCAAATTCATAAAAAAGCAAGAGAACCGCGTTGAAATCACCCACTGATCAAGTGAGCACCAGTTGGCAGCAAGGCACCGTCCTGGTACAGCTTTTCGGCAGGAATAAAAATTATCCCTTCATAAAATTGATTGATAGGTTAGTGACTCCGAGCGTATCAACGGCTAAGGTCATTAGCTTCGTAAGAGTAGGGCGTGTTTTTGTCACGGGAGGTGGCGGTGATCTTTCTCCGCTGGATGGCGATATCTGGCACCAACCTACACGTCGGCTAGCGGGTACAGTATCTCCCACCAGCGGGGTATCGCCCTGCCGGGGCAAGCTCAACGCTCCCGACTGGTCTCCTGACGTAAGTGGGTATGTAGTAAATAAGTGTACATGTGTGTAAGTGAGTGGGTGAAGATAGGACAAGGAAGAGGAATGAAAAGTCGTCCGTGGCATGTTTGTTAGGGTACTGCACCGGCATTCGCCTGAAAACCACGGAAAACTACCGAACAGAGTAGCCGGTCGTTAGAATTCTCCTCCGAATAGCTATTGAATTCCACCTAGCTATGCAGCTGGTGACAAAAATCCCGCCACCATCGGAACTCCAACTCTAGGACCTCCCAGTCAGAGGCACTGGAGTGACATCAGTTGATACCCCGAGCCTCCTAAGACGGTTCATTCATAAAAGATACGTTTTTTAAAAACAGTCCTGCCTTTCATACAAAATCAAACGTTTCATCAGTGGAAGATTTCTGAACGCACCCGCCGCTTTTCCGACGGCAGGCAGTTTGCGGGGCGCGCAGAGATGTGATAGCAGATGCGGCCTCCGCGAGGCGGCGCCGTCGTCGCCCAAGCCCCGCGCGCGAGGCGAGGCGAGGCGAGGAGCGGAGAACGAGCGACGGCGCGGAGCAGTTTCACAGCGGCGTAACAGCGTCGCAGCGCGAGGCGAAGCGAGGCGAAGCGATGCGATGCGATCTGCGCGCGCAGTCACTTGATACGCGCGGCGCGGCGCCTCTGTCTGGATGTTGCGGCCGCTCCCCAGCGGGAATTCACCACTCCGCCACTTTCGCCGCGTCGCTTCTGTTTCCAGCGCCGCTCGTAATTATTGTAACGATGAACTTCCTCCCTCGGCGCGAGAGGGCGTGGGAAACTGGGCGTGTCATGGCGGCCGATGCAAGCGCTCCCGGTGCGACGAAAAACGGAGTCACGGCTCTTGGAGTATTAGGTTCGTTCTATAAGGCAGAAAGAGGGATGCCTGTTTGAAGAGAAACCGTAACACACATTACGACATTCTAAAAGATCTAGGGTTTGAAATTAACACATACACACACACACACACACACACACTCTATTTTTAAACCATCAAAACCTAAACAAGAAAAATAAGAATGAGAGAGACAATATGTAGGAGAACCAACTGATCAAAACATATTAAATTTAAGATTTAAAATTTTCTGATGTGGAAAAAACGTTTCTTCCCTTTTTTAAATTAAATTAATATTATTTGATTCTAACTATCATCGATGTACATTCAGAAAGTTTAAAGTATATGAATAATTGGATTCATTGTAAATTAACATGAATTGGCATGTTAATATACTGTGATATAATGTTACACATACAGTATTTAAAGTTAATATGGATATTTTCTTTGTTAATTACAAAGCGTTAAGTGAAACGGCTATCATACTTCAGCCAATGTGCTTCCGTGAAAACAGCATGTTAATATCTGAATATTCAACAAAATATTAAGTGGAACATCTTCGACTTTCCTACTAAGGAAAGTGTACAAATATATCAGTATGTCTTAAAATATAGCACGTAGGAATTAGAACACGCAGGCTATCTAAATGGTGTAACCAATTGAAAGAAATACTCATCACTGATGAGCAAGGTTCTTTAATTAAGTAACATTACTTCGGTGTTGTGGAGGCAAACGCAGGACGCTCAACTCCACAGAAATGTTGGAAGTCAAGTCCCGTCCAGCAGCAGTCGGATTTCCAAGGGCGGTCGAGGTTTATCTGCAGCGATATTGGTGCAGCGTAGACTAATGCCCCCTTTGGAAGCCAACTGTTCCACTCCTGACTGCGACGTGGAGGAGGCGGTGACATGAGCACGCGGACGGAAGGAAACGGCAGGGGAGGTTTCCAAATCTACCCATGCACAACATTTCCTAATATACACCTTTCTCTCGCTTCAGGTATCGAGGCAACATAATGAGAACCCTCATCACACACATGCATAATAAGATCTTAGAATGTCTCCAAAAAACAAACATTATGTGACATATATACGGTACTAACGTGTTCATAGCCTTGAATGATGAAAGCACTAATAACTGGAAGTGAACGTACAAACCGAGGAAAGAAATTCTATAAGAAGAAATATACTTCCCAAATCAATTTTATTTCATATTCCTAATAAATACAAATTAATAACACATCAATAAGAGAAACCATATAAAACGTTCTGAAATAAATAGTAATGTTCGGACTGATCATTGAAGTACTGTAATTCAGCGTTTATAAAATGAAATTGCGAGAAGAGTATTCTCCCCCGGTTTGAAAGTTCTTCATTGTCCACCACAAGGACACCGCTTTCCTCCAGCGACGCACAGCAGCCAAAAGGCCGCCGAGCTTCCAAACGATCCATCAAACGCGCCCGAGACAGAACGGGCATAACGGCACGGAGCATAGCATCCGCGGCGGCTCTCGGCGAAAAGCGAAATGCTTTCGGGGGCGTCCGCCAGGGGCGCGCGACGCGGCCCGGTTTCGCGACCGCCGCCGGAGGAGGACGGACGTCGCCATAAAGTTCCGCCGGCCATTGTTGCAGGAAAGGCGACAATTAACCCAATTCCCGAGCGCCTCCCCGCCCCGCCCCGCTCCGCGCGCCGCGGGGAGTTTACGGGCGCTAACGGAGGCAGCGTCCGCCGCCGCCGCCGCCCCCACACAAGGACGCGCCTCCACTCGCTCCGAGAGCGAACGAAGCCCAGATGCGCACACCGCCATGCCATTCAGCCAGCTCCAAGGCGGCTCCTCTGCCACGCGCCACGAGCAAAAAATGAAAATGAAGGAGATTAAAATGTTGTTGTTCGACTACAACTCATTTTATAATAATAATATATTATTATTATTATTATTATTATTATTATTATTATTATTATTATTATTATTATTATTATTATTATTATTATTGGCAAATCGGCCATTTCTGACCACGCTAACGATAAACGTGTGTAACTTTTAGGATGAGCTTTTCAGTTGTATCTCTCGGTACCACAAGGTTGGGTCAATCACAAATACGACAGTGCCTACGCAGGACTCGAACCAGCAGCCTCCTCGGCGCAGACGACTGCCGCAACCGTCTATGCTACGGGGCCAACTATCATTTTATTATTATTATTATTATTATTATTATTATTATTATTATTATTATATTATTATTATTATTATTATTATATTATTATTATTATTATTATTATTATTATTATTATTATTATTATTATTATTATTATTATTATTATTATTTTGCGTCAAATAAATTTAAAATTTACAGACACGTTCTCAGATTCGTTTCTAGTAACAAGGAAACGGAAATTAAGCTGATTGAACGGAGTACTACTAGCGGCGTCTTTCCCAACCTAGGCCGAAGAGCGGCGACGGGCGAGCGGTCGATCCTCCTTTGTTTTGCGGGCTCCGGAAGCGCCGTGTCCGAGCGTTGTGCGTTTCCCACATGCTGCTTTTGCCACTTGCACAATTCCCATGGCCGCGGGGTCTCAAGAGGAAAGTGCACACAATTGTGCCGGTTATTAGAAATGCGACTCAGCTGCTACAATGGACATTACAACATTTCACGAGAGCTCTCCTGCTCCCTAAGAAAGTATAAAGCATTTTCAGTCAATTGAATGTAACTCTACTCCCACGATGAAATGTAGATCCAGTTATCTCATTTCCGAAAATTTGACCTCACCGTATCTTAGAAACAGCTTTCATTGTCCATTGCTTTCTCGTCACATATAACTGCTACAAAATTTGGAATTGGAAAAAATTTGGAAAAAAGTTTGACAAGTCACTTTTTGTAATACATCATGTTAATGGAAACTAAAGAAGATATTCATGGTCTGAAAACCTTGGCATAAAACACGACACGTGTTCATGTGTTCATTTAATTAAAAATTGACAGTGCTCAAGAACCCTCCCATAGTTAAGGTAGAGGTCCCGAAATTTCATACTATTTGAAAACCTGTTGATATTTCGATCGTACTCTTTTGGGCGCACAACGCAACAGGAGGCTACAGTTGAGTGTGCCACTGACAAATGAGGTCTATTAAGCGCTGAAGTCCATTACAGTGGTTAATAATCGCGAATCTTTCAGGCTGGCAGAAACCGACAAAGCGCGCGGTTCAGAAAAATTATGACGAAATGAACAGCGGGAAGTGCGTCCCCGAACGGGGTAAAAACGGTGCTGAAACGCTTTGCTTGCACCAAATGACCGTGAAACGTGCGCGCGCGCGCCCTCCGCTGTTTTGCGATCGATCACGTGATCGGGGGGCTGCCGGTCCGCGCCCGGGGCTTCCCCGTCGCTTAGCGACCGCGTCATCGCCGCGCAATCAGGCCGCACTTCGCGCGACGCTCATTGCTCTCTGCCGCTGCCTCCAACCCGTCGATCGCGAAGTGTCCTACGCCACCCAGAAGGAGGTGAGAAGAAAAAAACGCGTGCGAAATGAATTCATTCAAAAAAATTCTAAAAGACGAAAATCGATATTTTTTGTTAATGTGTAGTATAATTTGGATACTTTTTATAGATTCAGCAAATTACACGATATGAAAAGAGTTTCTCATTATTTTTTTAGAACTCAAGAATTAAATTTCTGTTCCAATATCATTGGTTTTACTGAATAATGAAAAATGAAAATAATTAGGTAAGTTAAATATATTTCTTGACCGACGGCTAACAAGTTAATTATCAAGATAAAACTAAGCGTCATTCATTGCCCTTTGCTGAAAACTCTTTACTGGTGGAAAGGGGGCTAAATACTCATCCAAAAAGAAATGTAGATTTAACATACATTTAAAATACAGTTTAAATACATTTAAAAAATGGAAACACATAGTAGACCAACGTTAAATTACATAAAAACCAGTTCCTAATAGTTAAAATATTTTGAAAGGTTAAACAATTCATTACGTTATTCTGGATAGATTCTTATTTCTTTTTACACAATAGACACTCCAAAATATATTACACAATCGAAGGATGACAATGTATTACACAATCTTCGAATAGGTTTATCGCGTTCAATCGAACTTCGCTTTGTCTTATCGACAAAAAGTGAGACGTGATGGAATGAAAAGGCACAATGGCTGTTCCTGTGCGCTGTATGAACTGCTACTCTTTCTTGCAATTAGGTATTTCACGCTCAGGTTAGAAAGCTCAGTTTAGAAAATTGATTCAGGGGCATTTCAAATTATTGGCAGCGTACTTTCCAGAAACAAGCACACCTTCAGCCATGCCATTTTATCTCTGTGACAACATATTTTATTAAAGAAATGGAAAGGAACATATTAATAAATATTTATACGCTACTTTGCAAAGAATTTGATACCGTGACAACTGGAAATATGACTAATGTGTAATTTGAATATGAGATGTAAGTATATACTGTGAAGTAGTCTTGCATAGCAAGTTCCGATTTCTGTAATATCATTTCCATTGAATTGAAATATCACAAACGTCAAATGCATAAATGTGAAATGCAGATGATTGACCGTACCCCCGCCCCCCAAAAAAACACAAAAAAAGCGCGTTCAAAAACTGCTGGAAATACTCTTCCAGATCACGAAGCTCGTATTACGATCTGTTAATTATATACTTCAATTTTTTTTCATTAAATGTTGTGTAAAAAGGTATACAGTTCCAAGCATTGATCTGAAAACAGCATATTATTTATTTAACGTTTTCCCCCATCTCGCAGTAATTCTTGGAAATATATGTGGTACCCCCTTCATCTGAAAAGCCCCAGTTGGAAGTCACCGGTATAATATCCAAAACACAGCTTCCTCAGTTGGACCACTGACACTGACTCAGTAGCGCCTCCGACAAAGGTACAGGTGATGAAAGGTACGGACATTCATCCGATGAAAGGAAGTATTATAAACAGATGTATAAAACTGGATAGAAAGAGAGGTAATATTGCGTATCGCGCTTTGGTTCATGACTTGGGGTTGCTGGGCTAAAATGCCATTGCCGTCCATTACTTTTCAAGAAATTTATCACATGCATTTCCATTAACTCATGAAGATAGTAGGTGTTCCACTGCTGAGACGAACTCCAAGGTCATATGTGTGACAATACATAGAATAAATAGGCCTATAATTAATTTAATTCACATAATAATTTTTGAAGATGCTGACACTGAAGATGTTGAAGATGTTGCTTTTAAATAGTAGGCTTATTCTATACTTTTTCTGCATTATGTTGGAAGTAATTGAGATAATAGCTTATTTTGTTTCTTAATAAATATTATGATGGTTGAAAAGGTTCTATTATATAAAAACGTCAGAAGTTTTCTAACAACTGATGAAACAATGCGACCTATCTGTATTTAGTTGCACAGATGATCTCCGGAAGAACCATCGGAAATCTGCACTAGCAATATCGCGCGGCAGAACATATTAAACAGGAGAGTGATCACACTTTCCCTTCTAAACGTTACACCTATTTATTAGGGCGTGAACGCACGTTTTCAAAACACTGAAAACTAATAAGAAATCCTATTTTGTAATGTGAACTTATTATGGCAAAACTTTCTTTCAAAATAAATCAAATAGACACTATTTCGAATATGAAATTGTCGAGGAGTTCAATTCAATTTTGAATGAACTTCCCTCGCAGCTCCTGCAACCATCTGAACTTGTACCAAAGATGGTCGACGTCTGTCTTTACAAAACAATAATTTTATGTGACTGCAAATAGATGTGACCTTATTGCATATAACCTGATGGGCACCAGTACAAATATATGCCATCCTCAGCCGTAGGCGCAAAGTTCACCTAGTTGAGTTGTACGAATGTCATCTGAATGCCATCTGAATGTCACGCGGAACGATACTCTCACTTTGTTCACAGAATTCGCACCGGAGCGATCACGTAGAACACATTTGTTTATCAATTTCACCTGGCCGAGCACTTTACGAGTTATTTTCGATTGCTCACTTATCTTCATACGCACTACTTCAAGGGAGATAAGAGATCGGAATTCATCCGTCTGAGTTTGAGCTTTGTTTAAAATTCAAAATACCGGTTGAGAAACAGGTTGTGCATCCAAAGGAATGCCACAAAGGGAACAACAATTAACATGTGCGAGACTGAAAAAAAAGTTATGTTACAGAACGTCTACACGTAGGAACTCTCATTTCCGTGTTCATTTTTTTCACATTATATTCTACTTGTTCCCGTGTGTTACGCGTGCCTTCATTCCGTATTGTTTATAAATGTATCCCATGATGGGAAATCTGTTTATACTTAACCCAAGACAATGCGAACGTTTTAGTGGGTGCGGCTCAATTGTTATTGAAATTGCCTCAACATAGAATAGTATTGTTTCTCGTCCCATTTTATTTTACGTCACTAAAGGCATATCACGCCATTTCTAGAGATTAATAATGTATTGCGACCAGCGGAATAAAAAATCCTATGTGAAACAGAATAATGGATGTGCGTTTGTGAACACGTAAGTAGATACATATCTTTCCTTTTGATGTGCGAAGCTTCATTTGACTTTTCATCTTTACAGCTGGTGCAATCAGAACATAGAGTCCAAAGTGCTGCAGAAAGAATGTAAAATAACATTTGATAAATGATATATATTTGATATATACTTGATAAAATATATAAGTGAAGACCCTTCTATTCATTTTCTACAGTATATTATTTTGATGATTGCTCTCTATTTAGTTCACAATATACTTTTTTAAATAAAAGAATATTCGTGGAAAAATGAAGCTTGTAATTCGCTCATCCAACATCATGCAACGCTTCAATATATAATGAAAAGCCTGTAAAATATTCAGTTTTAGGAATAAAATAAAGTAGACAAAAATAAGTGAACAAATGTATGTGTAAGAGACCGTAAACGGATCGACAAATTTCATTTCCTAAAATAAATTTCACGTTTTGATGTTGTTAAGGAAACAATATTAAAAATGCCTAAAGCAGTGAATGTGGAGTTATGGTAACTGAAGTACAGTACTGGCGGGAGAGTTCTGAAGTGCATTCTAAAGTCAGGGACGAGGGGAAGAGGTGGGGAGGGATGTTTGTGGGAGGGCCGGTCGATGTGAGAGTGTGAAAGAGCTCCTAGGCATATGGTAACAGAGCCGGCTAATGTGTTCAAAGGGGAGTTCCAATCGAAGCGAGATGGTGGAGGGGACGGTGGGTGGATGCGAGGGGGAGGGGATGGTGTGGTGGCAGGGGGGGAAGGAGGCGAGGGGGAGGGGCGAAGAGGGTGGTGTGGTGGGGGCGGAGTTGCTGGGGCGCGGGTGGCGACGCGCAGCAGGTGCGGCGGCGGCGGCGGTGGGGGCGGGGGCGGGGGAGGCCCCGTGCCCCGGTGCCCTTGCCGGGTATCGACCGGCGCAAGGTCGTCATTTGAACACCCCCCCCCGCCTGCTTTTATCGCCGCGTCGCTCGCGGCTTCGATTCCGTGGGCGGCGGCGAACAGAGCACAGCGCCGCTGTCATGCTCTCAAGCAGACAACAGCGAACGGCGGGGAAGACTTGCCCGTGAAATGGATCACCTTCCATCACTTCAGACTGCACCGCTCCTTCTGCGCGAACTATTATGAGATAATTCCAAATACGGAATCGATCTCTATACGATTTCCTTATGTATACGAGACTATACCTCTCACTTCCGAAACTCTCAAGGGAAAAATCACACGTCTCAAGTATGCATTAGAAATTAACTAGTTGACGGTCAGAATGTCCCAGATTATTAACATGACGTTTTTTCGTAATTATTGGCAACTCTGAACAGATATTGCAACTCTCGCAAGGTGCCGTGAATCACGCAATACTTTGAAGAGTCCTTGCTTGGAGTGTTTCTTCCACTGTCAAGAAACTAGCGTAAAAAGTTGTGGAAGAACAGAATATTTTAATTCGCATCGAACAGTATGACAAAACGAATCGAAAAGTATACGATCGAACAGTATGATAATGACAAAACAGTTCCCATTTCAATAATTATTCAGCACAGAACAAGCAAACAACCTACAATTAGAAATAAATAATGGCATGACAACGTTAAAATAATCACAATTTGCAAGTACACCACCAGTTATTACTAAAATCAAGTCAGACAACGGACGCTTCCATTTTAGCAACCCTCCTTTTACTTATTCGAACAGATGCAGCGTTCTACCATTTAAGAATATAATTAAAGTTTGTTTAATCATAAATGTTAGAATTCAGTGCGCAGGATATATTATAATCCGAACTAAGTTATTTCTAGTTTTTCCTATTGGATGGCACAGAGAAAAGCAATTATTTTTCCTCACAGGTCGCGAGCAGTCAGGTGTTCCAGAGGGATCCGTTTCTCGTTTGACGGAATTTCATTTCGTATCCGGACGCTGGAAGAGATTCGCAATCCTGAATTTAATGAATACAAATGAAATAAAATGTGGGTTTGCAGAGGGTCCGTTTGATTTGGCCTTGTAACGAAAAAAGGAAGAAAATTCTCTTCGTTCCGTAATTAAAAATGCCAATGGCGCTTCGGGATGACTGCAATAGACGGATACTCGAATTTTGCTCGGCGAACGGGGCTGAGAGATGCGGCGTAGGGCGTGGAGTGGGCGGGGCGGGGAGGGCAGCGCGCGCTGGACTGGAAGATGTGGATGGACTCATAGAACCGCGGAATAGAAATCGTGAATGCCTCAGACTAATGGTCAGGAATGAAGTATTAAAACAGCATACGCGCACAAAGGTTCATGGATGTATTGGTGCATCCGAGCAAGAGCAGAAGGAGAGATGTAGGATGCAATCAGAAATTAGCGTTTTCCGGAGTGCATTAATGCGAGTTGCTGTGTTATGCAATGATCGAGTGAGTCTGAGTCATTCTTGTGAACGATACGGAGAATGAAGAGATTAAATTGAATCGTAATGATAAAGAGGGAGTAAGAAGTGAAACCAGACGCCATAATCAACCAGTGAATGTCAGTTATTATGGAATTTCAGTTGTGTACTCAGGCAATTTCACATGTCCGAGACTTGAGCCAAGATGACCTGAAGTAGAAAGCGATTCATATCAACGCTTCTTAACTTCTTCTAAGTGTGAGACAGAATGATGTGTTAACGCAATGTGGACACAGAATGCGTGGGTGTGGGTGAGTGAGAGAGGGGTGGGGGAAAGTGGGGAGGTGAATGATGGAACGGGGGTTGCCGAAAGCTCGCAGACGGGGCAAAACCGCTGTCTGCCGCTGGCAGCGCGATCTATATCCTGCACCCCAGAGCCACAACGCGCGAAGCCCTCCCGCCCCGCCTGGGACCGGCGCCAGTTTTTTAAAGCCTTTTGTACGACCAAGTCCATTAGCGAATACATAAGCCGACGGCATTGTCATGCTAATTTGTTTGTGTTCTGTTTGGATAACGAAACGCCCGCCGATGCCGCCGGCCCTGGCGGCCACCCTGGCGAGGGGGGTGGGGAGGGGGAGGGGGAGGGGGGTGGCCGGATGCACCCGGGGCGTCGGCTTCGAGTCTTCGCGGGACGTCATAACTGCGTCGCATACGAAGCGCCGCTCGCGTGTTGGCATTCAGCGCGAGGCGAAACGACAAATCTCTGATGTCACCAGCGCACACCACACTTTGAGGAACCACATGACAATTTTTACGTGCAGTAAGCAAAGGCCGTACACCAACCTCAAGGTTGAGGAAATAAAGACGTATAATACCACTTCATATTGACAAAGAAAGGCGATTACAATATACATTTAAATTTAAGAATATATTTTGTGTTTAGTAAAAACTACTTTGAAAGCTTAAAAATGTTTACTTCATAAAAGAAGAAATGAAATATACAAGATAGAGTCTGCACGGTGCAACGCGTCACCTCTGTAATGAAACGTGCTGAAACGTTGACATGTGATATTCTCTGTTAAATAGCGTAAGTATCAAATGACTGTACATCGCAGACGTGTCAGACTTCTTATACAAGTACATGGTGAAGAGAAGCTGTCTGAAGATTCAAATAGAATCTGGCATATTTCTCGCATATATAGGAATCCATAGTGCAATATCCAATTTGACGTTGTGGCAATCCATTCTGGAGTTATTCGCCGAAAACAAATTGCAATATGAACCGGTCGCACTCGGCGTCGGAAATGAGAACGTCTACGTCAGCGCCAACCCAACTTATTTTCGTAACAAACTCCAGGCATATCAATCGCCCGCACGTCCGCACAAAAATGAGCTGTGAGGGAAGTCATAACCGTTAGGCTGGAGAGACAGCTCGCGTCGCTGCTACGGAGCCACTGTCCAGTCTAGATTGAAATAAATTTCCATCACAAAAGGCCTCTCGTCGTCGATATACAGATCGCTTTTATCGATGAGTAAATATTTCAGGAGCTAAATGACCGTTTGTTTGGCCATTACGCGCGCTGTAGTGAAATCGACAACACAATATATTTGAATCGTGGAGATCTGTTGCCGCAGGCGCAACTCTCGGCCAACGCTCGCGGAACTCCGTTCCTCTGTACGCGAGGTGGGATGGAGGTGGGGGTGGAGGGTGCGGTGGGGTGGGGGTGGTGAGGTGGATGGGGTAGGGGTGGAGTGTGTGTGGGTGGTGGGGGTGGGGTGAAGGGTGGAATGGGCCAGGGTGGGGGTGGGTGGGGTGAGGAACGTGGAGGTACAGAGAAGCGTGCACTACTGTGTCCTGCGATGGTACAGAGCGAGGGAAAATGAGGAGGTAGCGAAGCGGGGGCTTAGGGAAAATGGGTAGATGGACCGGAGGGATGTGTCATTCAGTCAGGGCAGGAGGAAGACAGAGGAAAAGGCGAAGGACGAAACAGGTGTAGGAAGTGGCCTGGTGGAGAGGCGAGGGGCGTGGGCAGAGGAAGGTGGGGATGGAAGGTGGGGGCGTGGGGCGTGAGGTACGGCAATGGGGGATAGGAGATGGAGCGTAGGAGAGGGTAGTGGGGCGTGGGCAGTGGGAGGTGGGGATGGAGGGTGGTGGCGTGGGAGGCGCAGCGAGGCGTATCTCGCCGCTCGATCTCGGCGGCGGCGCCGACGCCCTTTGAAGCGCCGGCGAAGGCGTCGAGCGCGGCGGCGCGGCTCCTAATTAACGGCCGAGGGGCGGGGGCGGGGGCGCCGACGCCGCTGCGGCGCGCGGAACGTCCACTGCGCCACGATGCACCTCGCAGCATCTCTCGTTCGAGACCAGTCACTTATTCCTTGTGCGTCACCACCAACACAATCCTCCGCCTCCGCGTGGCGCTGCCTTGGTACAGATGTTTTTTAAATTATCTAACCTGGGGAAAGTACTTTTCCTACGCCTCTTCGCGATTCTTTCTTCTTTATGTGGATAGTGTACGCCAACATTTCTTTGGTGTTAGTGTACTTTTTCTTACATTACGTTAATACTGATGGATTTTCTTTGATATTGCATGACCAGATGTGTTATTTAGATGATACGATTAAAATACACATTCCTCTACATAATTTTGTTTCCTTATATTGAAGGCCCCAACTACGTCCTAACAACGCTTGCTGTTTATCAGCTAATTTTGTGAGACGAATCGTAGGAATTACAGTTGAGAATAAAAATGATGACAAAATCAATTCGAAGCAGTATTTGATGTGATGAGAATGATTCAAGCTTATAATTTCCGTGCCCGCTTATAATAGGTGTTTATTAACCGAGGAGATAAATATTTTAAAATGTCAATGATTCGAGTATGAATGTGTTCCAACGCGTGAGGAATTCGCAACGTTGAGAAGCCGAGGGAGGCAAAGTGAGTGGCTCCAAATCCTTCGCCGGCGAGAAACGCGACGGCGAAGGAGATGGAGGAGGAAGGCGCGGAGGCGGAGAGGCGGAGGCGGGGCAGCCGGTGAGCGAGGTGGATGCGACGGCGGCGGCGGTGGCGGCAGGTGCTGTGCGAGAGCCGCAGTAGGGGCGGTGTCCAGGGCGACATTTGGGGGTAGGAGGCAGCGGGGATAGCAGCAGGGTAGGTGGCGGGCAGAGGGCAATGAAGGGTATGGGGGAACGGGGACGAGAGACGGGGGACAGCAAGTGGAAGACGGCAGGCGGGAGTTGGAAGGCGTGACGGTGTGAGAGGTGAGGCGCGAAGCGGGTAGCGGGCGATGGGCGGCAGGCTGTGAGAGGCGGCGGGCGGCGCAGAGGGCGCCGTGGGCGGCTGCGTTGGCGGCGGAGGCGGAGGCGGAGGCGAAGGCGAAGGCGAAGGCGTTTCATTAGCGGCCTCTCCCGGGAGCTGCGATCGCAATCTCGGCTCCTCAGGCGCCGCCCACGCCGCCCACGCCGCCCACGCGGCTCCCAGTGGCGCTCGCCTCCAGTCGCCTGCGCCGCGACGAGCAGCGAACTTTCAATATTAACTCCCTTCACGCCAGCAATTACACTATTTACTCCTTCTGCGTGTGTGCACATAATCTCAAAAAAAGATTATGCATTCACAATCAAAAAATGTCTTCAGGCTTATATGGTGACAGACAAAACTTTAATATGACAAGGATATAGCCACAATCACATGGACTTTCTCCTCCTCAGAAGAGAGATTCATGTATGGTAATTGTTGTTACAACAGAATCCCACAAACCTGAATCATAAGTGATTTCTACTTTGCACCACGTCACAAATAGTGAAGAGATGACGCAGGAACAAGTTTCACTAATTCTGAAAACAGTGTTTAATCATCACTCCAAACGCTGACATTCTTAGCGAATGAAGCTATCGAGACAGTTTGTTGGCAAAGGATAGTAGTAGCATAGAAGAACTGTATAGATGGCTCATTAGGCATGTGTTCAGTTACTTCCTTTGAGTAGTTCCCCGTCCACCACGAGAATGCGCCAACTTCGCGAAGTGTGAAGGCATGAACAAGACTGGCCGTTGGTGGGGGAGGGAGGCTTTGTACGAGAAGTCGCGCGGTAGAGAGGAACATGAAGAGGGGGCGTTGTTTCCATGGCGACGACGGGCGCTTACTTCCTTAGACTGTGGTAGTAGCTAGCGCACATCTCGTCCGCTGACACGTTTTCGCTTAACCATCGGGTAGTTGGCACGCACATCACGCCACATGCTAAGAGGAGTCGAACGCCTTCCAGCTCCCAAGCGATTCCTAGGCTCTCCCGTCCCTCGGCCTCAGCCTCCGAGCGGGGGCCCTGAGGCGCTGAGTGCTGAGCACGGCCCCTGCAGCGGCGGCGCGGGGGGGGGGGAGGCGCGACGCCAAGTGCTCATCCCTGGGGAACGCCCACAGAGGACGCGTTAGTCACGACATTCCGTTTAGAAGCAGGAACAGAACGCTTTCAGAAAGAAGGAACTTCGGAGAACCACCGGCAACATGTCTTTTTCAGTGACTGAACCAAATCTATGAGTTTCCTACCGGTTAGATGAACCATGTTTTAACTGAAGGAAGTGTTCTTACCGTACCAACCAGTTACTCTCTAACGATTGTTAACTCCAGGGTTTGCAATTCCCACAACACGATACGGTATTTCATCGAATTCCAAAATGTCTGTGCAAATGCGCATGCGGTGCCTTGCTTATCCCTTGACAATAAACCAAATGTTCACCCCACACCCGACTCCCATAGTTCTTACTGCTTGTTGACATCTCTTTTATTATGCAAGTAGTTTATAATGTTAAGCTTTATTGTATTAGTATATATTTTGAAAACGAACGTCAGAAGAGAATTTTCAAATTTGTAGGAAAGCAAAAAGCAATAAAACATTATTACACGAGTACACAGCAACATCATAAACGAGATGCATATGTTATTATTTTGTATATCACCATCATAAATTTGTAAGGGAATCAAAGTTATTTTTGGTACAACTTTGTGACGTCACGGGTATTTGACACCTGTGCGAAAAACGGTGGTCATCTGATCGGTTTACCGCTACCACCCCAGGATCCTCTCAGTGCAATTGGCTGAATGTGTGGTGCCGCAATTATTCGGGCCATAAACTGCAAATGCGTCATCATCGGGGCCGTAAGACGTCATCGTGTGAACTTCTTGTAACGAAAAAGGTCGTTTATAAACCTGAAATAAATAATAATAATTATTATAAATAATAATATAAATTATTATAATTTATATAATAATAATAATAATAATTATTATTATTATTATTATTATTATTATTATTATTATTATTATTATTATTATTACACTTGACGAGCTCTAAAATCTCTGACGTTACACATGATGAGACCCAAGGCACCAAATGAAAAATCGTATATCGTCGTCCTCCACATCCGAAGGTTGCTTCGCTCCCCTGCCAACGCGCCAGAGGGACTCCTGCAGCGAGAGGAGGAGGAGGACAAGAAGAAGGAGGAGGAGGAGAATGAGGGGACTGAGTTGGCGATGGGGAAGTTGGTTGAGGGGGAGGGCTGAGTGCTTTTCCGAGGGGAAACTCCGCCATTGGCCAGGACCTTCGGATGAGGCGCCCGCGGGGGGGGGGGCGCTATGCAAATGCTCGCCATTCGCAGGGAATTCGAATTTATCTCCCCGACGTATCGCTATTACGGCACTCGCAACCCCACCCCGAAAAGAAAACGGTTGGAAATTTCTCAATAAAACGAAAACATGTGTCGTACGCTTTTGTAATAACACGTAAATGAGTGCACATCAACAAAGGCATTAGCTTGTGACCCCTTGCATGAAGACACCTCGTTGATATATTATGGAAAGGAATATTTGCAATCATGCACACTTTGGCGTCATTTTTACTGACTAAATAAGAACACTAATTTAAATCTAAGGCCATGTGTACTGAGAAAAGAAAACAAATAGTCGTAGGTCAATTACGCGTAGAACAGATTCTGTCACGGAATTCGTCTTCTTTGAACAAGACCTGCACAATTAAATCTTTGAAACAAAAAAATATTAAACAGCACAGAGCTGGAAGATATACATCGCTTACAACATGTGACAATACGGGAGACACAGTCACTCAAGATGCATGCCTAAATCTATCGATATATAAGAACTCGACATCTTCCACTTAGACCCAGCGGATATTGTATAGTCGTTGGATAGTTATGGCCTTTCCTTTCATGGAACAAATTTCCATGACTTTTCTCGAATTTCTAGTGCATTTTTAAACATTTTTTCCTGATAAGATTTGTAGTTGCACACTACATACAGAAAATATTAAAGCTACCTTGACACTAATTGGCCATCTCTCCTACTTCGTTGTGACAAAGTACAAATCATTTCAACAAATAAAAGTTGAGCAAAAAATAACGCTGTACTAGTGTTTTTCAGGAATAACATATAGTTTTATAACTCTCTCAAAATTTTCCCTGACTTTTAATGATTCTTCTAAAATTCGCTGATTTTTTTTCAGACTTTTCAGAGCAATGAAATTCTCTGAGTTATCCAGAAAAATTCCACCCTCACAGTCGTAAAAGCTATATGGTAATACGACTTGCAAGGAGTGGTGTGGAAAGAAATTGCCGCTAACGGCGACTAGGTAAAGTTGATTTTTCGCATACGTACGTGTCATATAAAAAGTAATGTACGAAGTACAGAGAATGTTTTGTTATGCTAAGGCGAAAAGTTATGTATCTTGCACAGAGAAGCTCGTTTTGTGGCTCCCTGAAACAATAAAAGAGGATTTTTCTTGCTTCTACATGTAATACATAACGCTCTAATTGATACCGGAGTCACAATACACGTTTTGTGGTTCCTTATCACGAAAAACCAGTTTTTTTTTCAGAAATTCGATCCTCTGTGAACAACACTAGCGCCTAAACTATTCGTTGGATTATTTTCTAAAATGAATATTTCCCCAACCAATCTTGCCCTACTTTAAGACCTATGACTTTGGAAAGAATTCTTTAACTATTGGGGGGTTTGCCGGCGGCGGTGTTCACATTAAGCCCCTGGGACATTTTCTGACTTTTCTCAAAAATGTGTTCAAATATTTTCTTTCAATTTCCTGTAAGAATGATGTGAAATACACTTATAAAGATGCCATAGGTCTGATTTCTACTGTCAGCCCTGAATTTTCGAAACAGGCAAAAGTTTCACTTTTTTCGAAATCCTTCATACAACTACATTATTGAAGATTTTTCTTCGCCTGAAATGTGTTATCCACAATTAATTTTTAAAGTTAAGTACATTTATTTACAAATATTAGAAGTTTTCGGAGTGAAATGTGAAAAAAGGATTTTCTCAAAAACGACTACCATTTTTTTCTTTCAACTTTTTGTACGAATCGTACTAAATGACTGAATGCCACTACCATTTCGGTGTGTTCTTTAGATGTTTTTAGCGGGGTGGGGCGGATGGCGGGCGGTGAGCAGTGCACTTGACAGACGCGGCCCGCTCGCGGAAGGTCTGTGCGCCTCGCGCCGCGCGCTCCCAAGTGCTGCGAGTGCTAAGAGCCGCGCCTCGCACTCGAACCCAGGACCTCCTTACGAGCCTTTGCACTCTCGGCGCAGAGAGCGCCACATTTCCCTCGGGCCCTCGCGCGGCGCTAAGGGGCTTTGCTAGTTCGCTCCAAATTAATGTTTGAAGGCAAATAAGCGTCTGAAATTACACTGCAGGTTTTTAAAACAATCTTACAATAACATAAGGTAATTTCTGAAAAGAGGAATACTAACAGCAAAAGTAACTGTCAAGAATGATAAGATACTTTAACAAAAAATATATTTAAGACGTTTTGGAATAAAATTACAAGATTGATTGCCATTAACAATTTCCACTGGTCATTCACAATCTCTACACGCACAATTTACTACCTAAATGCGCATACACTTTAATTATACGGTTTTCAGAATAGTAGCAGACTCTAAGCAGCTGTGGGACCACGACAAAATTAAAGTGTTCAAGAAGAAACCACGAAGGTAATAGAAAGTCCTACAAAAGCAATGTTTGACGTTTTCAAAACAATCATGACGATTCCGTTAACTCCGGATGATTGAATCATTTGTATGAGCGTAAGAGCAAACGACGAAAAAATAAAACTTCATAGGAATGATCAATGAAACATTGTGAGCCACGTGCGTACAAACGGAGAGAGAAGGCGTTCCTGGGGCGCCGGGTCGTTGTGGGACCACGCCCTCCGCGTGGATTCCCGAAAGCGCCTTGCGGTGGGCGCCGGCACAAAGCCGCAGCGCAGGGGGCCGTGCCGAGGGGTGGGGGAGGGGGCGTTGGCGGGGCTTCCTTCGCGGCAATAAAACAAGGAAGCCCCGCAGGCGCCGCACTTCCTGTAAGCGCGTGTCAGTTTACGGACTTCGGGCGGGTTTCCTCCCCTCTCCTCCCCCCCCCCCCCGCCTGGCAACGCGTGCGTGCAGCCGCAGGGTTGGACGCGCCCAACCGGGAGTTGGAACGGTCGAATGCCTCCACCGGCTTAGGTAGCTCACGGCATCAATTCATGTCACTGCTGTGCCTCTGACCCGGAGGACCTAGGGTTGCACCCCCGTCGCGACGGCGGCAGGCTACAGAACTAGGTCCAAGTCAGTCGCTGTCTGGGGGAGAATTCTAGGGGCCGGCTGCTCTAGTCGGTAGTTTTCCGTGGTTTCTCCGATCAACACCAGCCGAATGCCGGAACAGTACCCTACCAAACGGGCCACGGATCTCGCGCGATCTTTCCTTCCCCTCCCTTCTCTGATCCTCGACCAATACTTACACACTATTACACTTTCATTGCACTACCACACAAGCCGGGAGACCAGTTGACTGCTTAGAGCTCGTCCCGACTGGGACTGTGGACCCGCAGCTGAGAGATATCTTCTTCGGAAAAACTCCGCAAGCTAAAAGGTAGGTCGGTGCCGGATCTCGCCGTCTAGCGGGGGAAGATCACAGTCACCCTCACGATAAAAACACATGTACTACAACATGCACTACACTTGACCTTATCAGTTTACCCGCCTGGAATCAACAATTAATTAATCAATCAATCGCTTCCAAAAGTCGACTGAATTCCTACAAGAGTTTGAAAATATTTTGATTGAAAAGTAATCGCTTCTTAAAGTAATGTTCTAGTGTTAATATTTGAAAAAGAGATTGTTACGGGGACTTTTTTCGATCTAGCGTCTAGAAAATAATATTTTCAATTAAGTTGTAAAATTCTAAATAATACTATTTCTGTTCGTGTTATAAGAAGATCGTCATTGCTTCGTTAAAAATCATAAGCCACTAAATTATAATAAAACGCTAATCAATGTACTCTTCTTTACACCGAACCTGAAGTAGGCTGATAGCATCTGATGAGAAAGAATCTCGGTGTTCTCCAATAAGTTGAACTGCTCAATCAGCTGTGGGCGAAGAGAAAATGTCATACTTCTCGCGTAGTATGTCGACACTACCGTCATTCTACTACTGGCAGTAAAACAATTTTTGCAGCTAAACAGACATTTAACAGTAAAACAATTTTTCGCTATCAAGGTTCCTCAAAATGTCGATTCAGTCTACACAACGTGTTAGAGGAAGAAATGTACAACACAGAGCAACATGATCTATCTTCACTTTTTTATATCAGGGCTCCAGAAGTCAAATTTTCTATCAAAAAATTACCCCTTTCTTATAGCATTAAAATTGCTTCTATGTAACACGTAAGTACGTAGTACGTGACAAAGTAAAAATGGACTCCGATTTTCAATGAACGCCAATTATGTTTCATAATAAGTATCGGAAAAATCATGCTACATATTTGTATAAACTAATAAACATTCTGTACATATGCCTTTTAACATATATAAATAAATCTCCTTGATGATCTTACTTAATAGTTGTTTGAAATGAAATGAAATGGCAACCTGCGTCGCAATAATCAAAACTTTTTCATTGAATTGTATTGCTATTTTGCCCAGATGCAAGAGACACCACGCTTGAGACAACAACTGAACCACTTTCCCAACAATCAAAACATTAAACTGGTATAACTGTTACAACGTTCTTTGCACACTTGCGCCATAAATAAATGGAGACACCCCCTGTCATTATTGGGCATAAATTCAGCGAACGGTATTCGCGGCGAGAGGGGGAATAAGGCGGCTGCTTTGCTTGCACCCGGGCGATGTCCCTTCCGGCGGTGATAACTCAAGCGGCGAGGGAGGCTGGGCGAGCGCGAAGCTGGCCGGGTTATGGTAATGAGGCCCCACTCGGAAGCGAACCCCGGCCGACCGGTGCGCGCGCGCCGCACGCACTGACTCACGACCCTCCCCTCCCCACCTCATCACAACCTGCTTCACTCGCACGCCAGGAAGTGTCGCAAAGAGCCACCGAACATAACTCTCCCCGAGAGACCAATGGACGAACGAAAAAAACAAACGTGATTTATTTGTATTTTATTTCCTGTGACCCCAAATACTTATTTTCTTCATTTATTTATCACGAAGTATTACTATTTGATTAGCGCTTGCATAGAGATGGATTTGTGCGTTCAAAAGTAAGTCTGTTTCCGGATGTGCGGAAATGCATTAATGGATATGAATACAAAATACAATTCTCAAGGCGGAGGAAAGAAGTGGGATAAGAACGTTAGTTCCCTAACGAGATTGAAATAAGTATGGAAACAAATAAAATGGCTTTGTGGTCATCTCAGATGAAATTTACCTCGTGTGTTTCATATGAAACGCTTACGCTATGCAGCACTCTATTCCCTTAACCAGATTTCACTATTTTTTCAATAATACTGTTAAAAGTTTTAAATTATTTATATAAAAATTACAATCTTTGACTGCCTGATTAAGCAATGTAATAATTCATATTTAGCGTTCAAAACAGAAAACAAAAACTACTATTTTCTGATTTATTTGTATTGCATTTTCACAACAACTGTTGATAAAAGATCTGAGATGTATAGCAGAGGATATATAGACATACCGAACGTATGATTAGCCAAGTTTTCATAGAAACCTGGTTTATAAAACATTTTTCATTACGCTGAATGGTTATTTTTACTTCCCATTTCAATTGCAGCAAATAGAAAGTTGCGAAGTGGTGAAAGATTTACAGGAATATGACTCACTCGCATGCTGTTCACTCTATCAGTAGTTTATGGTCATATTTTCTTGCGGGGAGCAATAATGTGACGCAAACGAGATCATATCTGAAAATCTGTAACTCGATCACTTTCCAGGTTTATATTGATTGTTTTGTCACTGTTGAAGATTATTTTAATTGAGTTTAATTAATTCTAAAATGACAGTATATCGCTGGCCTGAAACTTACTAGTAATCATGTCATCTGCATTACCTATTTCGCAACAGCGCAGATATTGTGAGAGAACTAAGCAATTTACAGTCATGTGAGAGGTGTCAAAGGTTTCACTATATACTCAGGATCGCGGGAAAAATACAAAAGCATGAAACAGTTTCTATTTTTACTCAAAAATGCAAGTAAACAAAATATCGGACAGGATACTTCTCGGCGCTCAGCTAGGCTGCTGTGGCTGGCGGGTTGCAGCTCATTCCCCCGAACACAACTAATAACAGAAACTGAGGGAAACTAAGCAGCCCGTATCTACGTGAGAGATGTCAATGGTTTCGTTGTTCACATATGATCTCGGGGAAAATACAAAAATAATGACAGTATCGATTTTCACTGAAAATTCAAATATTTGTTTGTCACTCTGCCTATTCTCATACTGCTTTTGCCTGCTGAATATTTAGTACGCTCAGCTTATGCGATACGTATTAAGAACAGCTTATGTAGTTAGTATGATAAAGCTGATGTCACTGTCAGCAGGGCTCCAAGGAAGATCGTCTCCTACATGTTTGCTCTCCATGTGTCGCGATAGGGAACAATATTTATTTAGTATTCTTGGTATGTAAAGAACTTTTTTATTGTGTATTCGAATATACTAATACGATGTTATTGCAGTATTAGAGTTCACTGTTTTGTTAAAATATTTAATAAGAGTGTGTACAATTTAATACATGTTATACGAGAGTATTTCATTTGTCTTTATTGAGTAGTGTGCAGTGAGCAGTTTTGTGTGATTCTCTTCAGCAGCATTTTTGCTGCTGCAGGCCACTAGTATACTATAAAATAAGAATAAAAATAAAATACGATTCAAAGGAGTATGATCAGAGAAAGTAAACAAAAATAAGTTTGTAATATCTACAACAGACCCCAAATTTACCAAATGTTGTTCCTAAATTGTTGGTAATTTCCAGAGGAACATCAAGTACTTCCTTGAAAACACGTCGCTAAGAGCTCTCCAGAGCTGATCCCAGAATGTAGAAGCCCGGAGTAAAACCATCCCCCTCGACCTTTGGACAACTTCCCGTTCCATTAAGAAATTAGAAACTTGCTAGCATGACAAGAACAAGCACTAATTGCTATGTTAATGGGACAACGAGATAGAATCGACGGCAAATCAATGGCCGGCTGCGCGCTGAAATAGCGCAGCATTCAAATGAGCAGGGAGCTGCCGCCCTCTGATACCGTACAGCCGGTGGGCGGGCGGAGGAGGCGTAGTTAGTACGCAAGAGAAAATATGGGTTTGATTCGCGCGGGCGATAGCGGCGTTTAAGCAACGCTCCATTGTTATCGCCTGCACCTCTCCTCCACCGCCGTACGTCATGCCGAGCATGGACCGGCGCACCCGCTGCACTCGGGTTAATCGGGCAGCCAATGCAGACAAACGAGGCTCATCAGCCACACATCATCCCCTAAGACGAAGCTCAATTTAACTCTCTTTCCAAAACATTTCGTATTAGAATTATATAAAGCAAATGTGATATACAGAACTATCAAAGCAAAACTCATAGAGAGAAGAATTTTCTTCACAAGTTTTCATGAATAAATGGCTATTTTCTGACTCATACAGAAATGGGAACCACCCGGTTATAATTTGCTAGTATTAAATACGATTTAGAACTCCCATTTCGCCATCCACACCCTGAAGGAACTACGCAAAAGAGTAATATTAAACTGAGAATAAATATAAATTATGAATCAAATTTGAAATTTTTATCATTAGCCACGAACGTTGTAAACCAACTCAAAACCTTTCATAACTTATTCGATTTCTTTATTTCCAGAACTATGGGAAAGTGAATATACAGAGAAATGTGGAATTAAAAGAAAGTGACAAACATAATGAAATATCTTTATTTAATTTTTCATATTTGAGATTGAGGACTTTGAGAAGACACTTCCGCCATACCACTTTCAAAACATGATATAAATAATACAATAATTTTCAAATAACAACATTTTGAAACTGTAAAGGAAAAAAACGTAAATGATAGCAGTACAAAGGGGGCCTGTAGGTGAGAAAAGGGCGAGTGCGAGCGGCCCCAGGGGGCTTCGGGCGCCGATGAGGCGAGTGGGGCGCGGCGAAGCGCCCCCTGTGCCCGCGGGCGGCGTCGGCGCCGCCGTCGCGACGCGCGCCAGGGAACACGTGCGCGCGCTTGCGAAAGCGAAAGAAGGGGGCGGGTTAAGTTGTGTGTATGGGGAGATTAGGAGCGACTAGGGTGTTTCGTGTGTACTGGGGAACGTGCGAATGACGCCATACACGTATTTATGGGGTGGAGTGTTGATGTCATGGGGGCTGTTGCATAGTGGTCGGGGCTGTTGAAAATGACCGAAGAGAAACCATTGACCGAAGAAGTCCAAGAAAAGTGCCGCATTCAAAATTGTTAATTTGCAGGAGAAAGGTTTTCATATGAACGAAGCAATTTACTTCTCGGTCGAAGAACGGTTTGACTATCTTCGGAACTACTCATATGAAATATCTACTACCAAAAAACACTATTATTTAAACATATTTCTTCATTTAACTAAAAATTGACGATTTTTAACTTGCGTCACTTTTCTTATGTACCTTAGATAAGAAGAGAGAAAGCGAGACAAGAAGAAGGAAGAGAATGAAATAAAAGTCAAATAGAAGGAGAAAGAGAGAGAGAACGAGAAAGAGAGAGAAAAAGAGAGTGGGAGAGCGAAGGCGAAAAAGAGAGCAACGTCATTGGACATAAATAAATGATCTGCCATGCAATTATTTATTTATCATCCTCTTGAATTGACCTTCTCACAAATGGCCATTGACATTTCTCGTATCTACTCTTTTTAGTTCGTGTGTTATCCTTTACCAAGTGGGAACCTTGCGCTAAACGCGAGTTCAGCCGTGGCCTTCACCCTCCGCCACCTGGGTGCTATCTGTCGCCTCATCGAAATGGATCATTGTTCCCAGTGAAGTCGATCACAGGGCGGCTCAAGCGCTGACAGCGCCTCCTCCGCGCACAAGAGGTACTAAACAGCATCCCTATCATCGCATTACACGCCTCAGGCGTCTCCACGACGTTCTTCTAGGGTAGGGGGCTCCAACAGAACGTCAGCGGGCTGCATGCGGCATGCAGACACCCATTGTGCGACCCGCAGGTTTTTCACTCACTGATAAAAATCCTTTCGTTAAAAACTCGGCGTACAACATAAACCGAATTGATATTGATGGTAACTTAGAAATCCTTCATGAATATTCAATCAGTTAATCTTATAAGAGAACAAAATCAATTGTTTTCTTATGAATTTGATGATTCCTTAATTAGACATTGTACGCAATTGTGGAAATTCGTAACTAAGCAGCCATTCACAAGTGCGCTTTCCTTGCGTTGCCCCGGCAGATGGCGGCGCGCACACGTGCGTCCATCGTGGGCGAGCAGAACCGCCCCCGCCCCCGCCCCCGCCCACCGCCGCTGCGCCGGCTAACGATTATCATTTCCGCCGTGGATGCGCCGCTCCGCGTAAGTGGCAATCAAACCCTGCACCGCCGCTGGACTGCCTTCTCGTTGGCGTAATGATATAACGCGGACGCGCGGAGAACAAAAAAGCAGCAGTAACGCTTCGACTCCGGTTTCTCCGTGAAATGCACGCTGCTGAAATAATTGAAGTCGGCTCCTCCAATTTATGCTCGCCCTGCCCGGCGAATCCTCGTAATCAGGACCAATCAGCTTTTTCGTCCGATTGGGTGCACCCGGTCGATTACATACGGCTCTTCCGCCCGCCGGATGTGATTCAGTCGCGCGCGCCAGAAACAAAACGACGCCGCTCTCAAGGTCGTGGCGCTGCTAGCGACTGCAGTTAGTGTTGGTGGTGGTATTGGTGGTAGTGGTATTGGTGGTGGTTGTTGAGATTGGTGGTGGTTGTTGAGATTGAGATGGTTGTACTTTAGGTTGATATTGAGGTAGTTGGGGCAGCCAAAGGAGGTTGAAAGTTTTCGTTCGCATCCCTGCGCGCCAGTGATAATACCGGACAAATAATGGCTACAGAAACTGTAAATATATACGAGTAACTATGTAACTATTTAGCAGTTAGATTACTGCATGCAGTATTTCTTAAAAGTCCACAGAGAAAGGTATGAAATTAAACATAGAACATACAAAATTCGTGCAATAAAAATGTCATCCAACTTCTTGCTTAAGAGATTCATTAATGAAATGTATGTTGCATTTTAAATGAACTTACTGTTGACATTTAGGCCCCGAGATATACAAGTTTACTGCCTATTGTTCACAACAGACATAAAATATCAACGAAAAATAGGTGTAAGAGTGAACTATTAGAGAATTAAAGCTTTTAAAGGGAACACTTGCAGGATGTTATTACTCAATCATTAAGGAATGATAAAACGTTAATATTAAAATTCAATTGTTATAATAAAAGATATAAAGGAAACGGATCTTAAATTTAAAACTCTTACACACACGAGACATGTGAACTGTGCCGACAGTAATAATTGAAAGACGCCAACAACTTCCACGCTTTTTAAGGCCTATGAATGGCCCTGAATGTACTGTGACGACGTCGGCCGAAACTATTATCAAACAACGGCCATAAACGGAGGAGCATAATGGAATACGGCGTGGCGTCGCGGCCGCTTTTGACGTCGACCGACTCCCTGGCCCGCGGCGTCGTAAAGGGGGCTGCGATTAGCGCAAGGGCACGGGGCCAAGGCTGGGGCACCGGGCCCCCCACGGCGGAGTGGGAAGGGGGTACTGTCCCCGCCTCTCCCCATGGCCGAGGTTGAATCTGCTGACCCGCAGCAGAAGTTTCGAAACAATCCTCCATGAAGACGTTTTCGTTACTTTGTACATTTTCCTTTTAAAGACTATTACTTTGGCGTGTTTTCAGCCAAAGCCATGGATGAAGCTTCAGCCAGCGAGAAAGCTATGGTACGAAGTGTAATTGGACTTCACTACTCATTGTATGCGATTGTTACGGTTTATGAAAGTTCCATCTAACTTAAGGTCGTAAACGACAGAACTTTTCATGTATAAAAAAAGAGTTGATTTTTAACTGTGTAAAAAATTTAATATCTTTGATTCATTAAATGGTTCTTCTTGTTACCAAATGTAATGCATATTAATATATTTCAAGCGAATCCTTAACTTCATTAACGAATAGATAAAGGTTTATACGATCTTAAAAATAAATAAGAACGTGTAAAATTTTATGGAGAAACTAACTTACAGTGACACTCAAAATTGCTTCTATAATTTCCATACACAGGTTCATTGAAAATATAAAAACCACAATTCTATCCTTTGTTTCGCCTGACTGTATGCTCAAAATGCTCCCGCATCACGCAGAGGCACTTGGGCTTGAAGGAAACCCGAATTTGCCAGCGAAGGGCACGGAAATTACAGCAGAGGCAGTGTAGCAACTGAAGCAGCGCAGCGCCTCGCAAATTGATGTAAAGCAGCCGGCGGAGGGAGGACAGGCCAATGGGGCAAAACAGCCGTTGGGCAACAGTGGGGCACTCCGAGGAGGATGTAGAGGGCGGGGGCGGGGGCGGGGGCGGAGCCGCAGGACGCCTGAGCGAGGCAGAGGGCGAACTAGGGCGAGCTGGCAAAGGTGGGGGCGGGTGGGAAAAAGGACGGGGGTTGGCGAGGAAGGGTCGGACAGGGCCGAGGCAGGGCGGGGAGAAATTTTACGGTTTCTTGCGGGGTGGGGCGGGGCGGGGTAGGGCGTGTGAGGCGAGTAATGGCGCGTGGGGTTTGGGGTCTGGCTGATGCCAGGAGGGCAGAGCTGACTGGGATGGAGCGGAGCTGGCGAGAGGGGTGGTGAGGTGCGTGGGGATGGCGGTGATAGGGAGCAAAGGCGGGAGGGGGCAACTCCTGGCCCGGGCTCTCCCCGCCTCGGCCGCTTGCCAGAGCATGTCTCTGCGGAGGGAAATCGGGAACTCAGCGCGGCACACGACCTGCATTGCATTGCATAATCCAGCTCTCCCTTTCTTACGACTCATTTTCTCTGAGTGTGTCACGACCGGCTTGGAAGGCTCAGGGCTTCAACTGATGGCACTGCAGTGCGTCTCACCGGGAGGTCCTAGGGTTCCACTCCCGACGTTGGCAGAAGTTTCCACACTAGACAGATACGAATTCAAATTCCGCCGCCGTCTGGTGGTGGAGGGAGTTCCAGCGCCCGGTTGCTCTGATCGGTAGTTTTCTGTGATTTCTCCGGGAGATCGGTCACGGGCTTAGAGCTGAGCCCGACTGGAGGATTGTTCCCGCTGGTGTGATATACCTGTGAGATACGTCAGCAAGCCGACGTGTAGGTCAACGCTGGATCTTGACATGCAGCGGGGGGCGGAGATCACAGCCCCCTCTTGCGATAAAAGGAAGCAATACTCTTACAGGATCAACGACCTTACCAGTTGACGCGCCCGGACACCAAACAAGCAGTATCACTCGGGGTGAGCTATTTACACTTCCGACTTTGCTTCCTTTGAAAAACATAAAATTGCAGACGATAATTGCTGCAATTAATATTCGCGCAAGTTCTTCGAAAGCATTCAATTCATTTAATAAATCATTTTTATCCAGATAATAATAAATGCATACAATTCTCTAAAATCACACGCAATACAATGTTATTGCGACTACCCAAAGTGTACGGTGTATTAACAAAACTTTATATCACTACAAGTACACGCATATTTCTAATCACGTTACAAAATTAACTGGTCATTTTTTACTTTAGAAACTCCCAGACAAGTTATAAGATAAAAATGTTGAAATCTCATACGCTGATCACTCTTAAAACGCAAAATGATCCATGACGACTATAAAAAAAGCACATACAGTAAAATGTATGGATTTTAAATTACTTCAGAACGAGACTTTAATGCATTGATCTCGACATAAATGTAATAAAAAACAAATAGATACATGCATGTATTTATCAAAATACCCAAACGAAACTGACATCAATGATGCTGCTAGTCATCTGCAAGCTATATCTGTACAATAATAAATCATTAACACTCTTTTTCCATCACATATAAATCGAACATCAATCATCCCGGAACTGTGAAAATCATAAGCTATCATTTTACAAATCATACACGTATCATTCATCATTATACCACTATGAATACAAAAAACACACGAAAACTTGTTTTATCAACAAACGGCTCCCATTCATATCCAAATTGGATAACCCACAATTTAATTCCGTAAGTGTTCAGTCACAAATTTTACGGCAAACACATTGGGCGGGCGGGCGCGCGCGGGCGATTAGCCAGGCAGAGCGGCGTAATGCGATTAAAGATAGTTTTCCCCCCGCGCGTGGGGCGCTGCTGCCTGGGGGGGGGGGCGAGGAAGGGTTTAATGAATTACCGTGCGGGGGCGGGGGCCCGGGCGTGCGAGGTATTCAATCTCACTTTGCGGCTCCGGAAGGCCGCTGCTTCTTTCACGGCCAATTTGGGCGGATTAGTGTGCGGTGGCCGGCCGCCCGGGGCGGGGCGGGGCGGGGCGGGGCGGGGCGGGGCGGGGCGGGGGTGGCGCTGCCGGCGGCGAACGAGCGAGGTAAAGTTCGCTGTGTGGGAGGGGCGGGGATCGAGATCACGGGCAGGTGCAAGTCCTTACAGAGGAAAAATAGAGAATCATTGAAAGGCAATGAAAGTTCCTTAACAAGAGATGACAGGCATTATAGAACAAAAAAAAAATAATAATAAAAATAAAAATTGAGAATTATTAGAGACGAAGAATTCAAAATTGTCATCAAAGGATAGAGAAACGTGTTGACGGGTTGTGGAAGAGGTAATTAGTATAGTGAAAGTGTGAAGAAAGATTGTGGACTGTCCATAATATGCTGAAAGGGAGATTTTAATGAGCGGCAGAAATATTGAAACGGTATTATTCTACCTACGTTTTCGGAAAAAATACACGAAATTGACAAAGAAAGGCGTGATATTACAAATTATGTTAAACCTTCATCAGGGAAGGTTAAAAAGATATTGTAGAAAATTTAAATGAATTTTTGTGTAAAAACTAATGAGCAAAAGAGATGTGGATCGCTGACAAAACTAAAATCTACACACAATACATGTAGTGCAAAAGGCAATATTGAAGAAAATAGTGAAACGAACCAGGATTATAGTTTCAATTTGCAGAGATGTTGAAACGTTAATCACATTTACATTATTTAGAAAGTGAATAAAAAACGAAGTATGTTGTTTACTATGTATCCTGTGCTTGACAAATGCGTGAATAGGATAGACATCCTCGAGGAAATAAATGCCGATCATATAGTGGAAATCGCATAACTAAAATGTAGGCTAGACGGATATAGCGTATTAAAAACGTCGACATTTGGTGTGACAACCTGGTAGTACTGGTTAGAAACCTGTAGTACTGGTTAGAAAACTTAGCAATTGTAATATTTAGTTCTATCTGGTTTCGGTAAATTCCATTGTATTTTTTCGAGAATTCCTTTGAACACACCGTGCATGTCTGAAATAAATAAGAAAAAAGAACTCCCTTGCGGAATAGTGTCTATTCGTTCGGAATATTATCTTGGATGGACGGTCAGGTAGCAACCTGTTTCGGCAGATACAGGAGAGAAAATCTTGTCCGCCGTGCTGCTGAGCCGCAGATGCAGATATAAATTCACCTGCGATCACAATCCTCCAATTTCGTTGTTTTGAATCACGAAGAGAACGGAATTCACGAAAGGACAATGTCTTGCATTAAGTGTAACCCATCAATATTTCACAATAGCTTGGTTCTATTATCTTTAAAATCAGCAACAATTTAGTTACTTTGTAAAACAATTGTAATGTTGTTAAGTAAGGTAATCATGGTTTGTTATTTATAGTAAGCACGATGTACAATTTGCACTGGGTTGTAATAAGAATTGATTCGTTTTGCAGCTCCTGCGCAGTGCTTGAACACATGCGGCTTTGCAGTTGGAGTGTGACGCGGTGCGTAGGCGGTGCGTAGGCGGTGCGTAGGAGGTGCGAAGGCGGTGCGAAGGCGGTGCGAAAGCTGAGTGAAGGCTGTGTGAAGGCGGGGAGGAGGTGGGAAGGAGTCTGGACGGAGGTGGTGCGAAGGCGGGGAGGTGCGGGGAGGAGGCTGGGTGGAGGCTGTGTGGAGGCGCGGGCCGGGACGAGGGCGAGGAAGCGGGCGATGGCCACGTGGGCTGTGGCGAAAGCGGCGTCGAGGGCGAGGGCGAGGGCGAGGGCGAGGGCGAGGGCGAGGGCGAGGGCGAGGGCGAGGGCGAGGGCGAGGGAGGGCGAGGGCGAGGGCGAGGGCGAGGGCGAGGGCGAGGGCGAGGGCGAGGGCGAGGGCGAGGGCGAGGGCGAGGGCGAGGGCGAGGGCGAGGGCGAGGGCGAGGGCGAGGGCGAGGGCGAGGGCGAGGGCGAGGGCGAGGGCGAGGGCGAGGGCGAGGGCGAGGGCGAGGGCGAGGGCGTGGGTGGCAGCGTACGAGATCGCGATCGTCAGCGCGTATTTCCGAGGCGCGCCCGTACCATGGCTGACGCGCTGGACTCTCAAAGGGCGACGGTGGCGCCGCCTACGTCAGCGCGGCAGATGAAAGGTGCTGGGAGGAGACCCAGCAACACTTTCGATACTCCTAGTATCATCGATTGTATCACTGCATCGGTAGTGTCCACTCTGTTGAATCGATAATTCAGCAAAATCTGTCCCCAAACTGTTGAATTCTTTTGCGAAAAGTAAAATTACTGGCATCTAGTAAATCCATTGTTCCCATTGTGTTTCCATTTTAAATGCATTCCTTCTTATGATGTTGACATTTCATACGACTACTCAATAGTTTTGCGTAAGATAAAGGTTTTTTTCTACTTATTTCAATTACTAAAACGTAATACATACGTAAATTTAAAAGTAAGTGCATACGTGAACGCATATGTATGCATATATGCATGTATGTTTGTGTGTATGTAATCGTATTTATAATTGTGTTTTCCACAAAAACATCATTAACGACTGAGGCGATTACTCACAAATGTTCCATGAATTACTTTCAAACAGACGAGATTAAACTGCGGAGAACAGGATTTATGATGCAAAATGTTTCCTCAATGTTTGTTGTTGTTCTACAAAACTTAGCTAAACTGAGATATTCAGTTTAAAGCCATTTCAAATGTATCTAGGCGGCGTTGCTGCTAGGTGTTGCCACTCTACAGAGGGCGGAGCAGGGCGGGGCGGGTCTAGCACGGAGTGCAGGTAGAGCGGGGCAGGCGGGCCTCTAGGGCAAGATATTCAAGGAAAATAAATGTTCAATATCATCAATTGCATGCACTTGCTCATTGTTGGAAATATATATAAAATATAAATATTGTAGGAATTTTTTTATAATTTGAAATTGAACATCAATAAGGAAATCCAAATAGGAAGTCCACCTACTTGTCGTTTGAAAACTTCGACGTATCTCTACTTCGATCTTTTTTAATCGTTACCAAAAATCGTATCGATTGAAGTGTTGCATCGTCTTGTTTTCCCGCGGCGATTTTTCGCCCTAAAATATCTTTTAGTTACGTTTACAGATATTCCACTGAGAAACAATATTTTCGTAAAGTCAGCAAGTGTCTTTTTGGGATGTACAAGGGAGCAGAGGCAAGATTTATAGGGGGCAAGAAGGGGCAACTGGGCCCCCCAATCTTAAGACAAATTAAAAAATATAAATTTAGACATATCCTTTCGCGGATCCTCAAATTTATATAATGAAAAATATACTTGTTTCTGCATTTTGGGAAGAAATGTAATAATAATTAAGCGAACAATAATTGGATTAAGTTGAGCTAATAACATAAATTAACAAAATAGTGAACTTTAGTTCAGTATTATAAAACGCGCGGGATAATGTTCAGTGTGATTGCGAATGTCTTTTATTAATAAATACTCTTTCAATTATATTTTGATTTTAAACGTTATTTACTTAGAAACTGAACAGTTTTGTGCCTAAGTAATGAGTCCTGGCACTCAAATTAACTCTCAAAAGGAATGAGTATTAACCGTTTATTATAGACTGTAGATATAAATAAAACAATAAATACTTTTGATCATGTCTAAAACCGAAGATTGCATTTTAATTAAAAGAATTTATTAATGTGGATTTTAAAATATGTATCCTACATTCATATTACAAAACAATTGTGATCATAATAAATAATAAACACTTTCGATATTTCTATGTATTCACTGACAAAAATGCATCGTTGAATTAACAGCTCGGAACGATCAAATAAAAATTAGAATCATCACTTCTGTGTGCAACTAATATAATTGATAACATTCAATAATAATCAGTTAAATAATAAACTAAACTGAAAAGTGTATATAATTGCAGCACAATTATCTTAAAGCCTTAATATAAACGAATATTTTCATGTTTGTAATAGCACCCAAATTTGCCCCCAATAAAAGGTCCGAAATCCCACATCAGCAAGGGAGTAATTGCAATATGAATTAAATCTCATGAATAAATCACTAATTCCTTACTTAGAAATCTCAAGGGAAACAAAAATACAATAGGGAACAGGGCACGCAGAAGCTACTAGTTGCCTTCTAGGCTAACTGCTTTTCTACTCACAAGATCTGAGAGACTACGTCTAGATTACCCTATACACAGGCAGTATTGTAGGAAATATTGTCAATACAGTACTGCAGCGTCACAAAGAGACCTGGTGGTAAGTAGTGAAGTTATTAAATGTCTCTCCGATTCGACAGGTCCCTCGTCGTCCTGCTAAACTCATACGCCAGTAAACACGACTTGCTTGTTACAAAAATGAAGTTTTGATTCCCAGTGTAGTTGCTTCTTAAATTGCTAAGAACATTAGTGAAGATTAAATGGCAGGTATGATACGTCAAGCGCCTGAAGTCATTCGATGGCCCACACGCAGCCGCCGCGTCACAAACAAGCGAGCGTCTGGTGCGGGAACAGCCGAACGGCGGCCGGCGCGGCGCGGCGCGGCGCCGCCCGCGAGTGCGCATGCGCGACCAGTCGATGCTCCGCTGTCTGCGGCAGCGACATTCGATCCATCGCCCTGCGCCGCCCGTCAGATCGCGCGCCCGATCCGTCACTCCCACGCAGGACCGGCCCCCCCCCCCCCCCCCCCCTGGCGGCACGCCCGGCGAGGGCGACCTCGGTGACCATGACTTCCACGATTTGTTTGCAAAGGAAAGCTGCTGACGACGGGAATAAATTAAGAGAATGGCCTTACAAGACGCACGATGTGCCGTCGGTTCTTCTCCTTTCAATATTTACGAAGAAAATCCCGAAAAAACAACAAAAATGCAATTTCAAATATTGGGTGTCTGATACCGATTTGCAGTGATATAAGAACCAATCTCAAGATTGCTTGTATTAAATCAAAATATACATCGAGTACACACATTTACTGAATATTGTCCTGAAAATTTCTGAATTACTTAATACATCTCTCAATACTCTAAATACTGTATTTTCCCGTTCTTCTCCTGTATTTTTCTACTATTCCTTCTTCTATATTTTCTTTTATTTTTTGTAGATCTGTCTTACGATACATTTCAACTCGATGTTCTCCGCAATGTTCCAGTAAAAGATTATTCATTTGTTTATGCTTATTCCATTTCTGACATCATAAAATATTTCGATGATTCTTCACTCTCATCGGGTTTCCTATCTATTTTCACTTTTATCAACGGTATTTGAGTCATTGAAGTCTAAATAAACCAGGACAAAATGTCTACATTTAAAACGTTTATTCAAATTTCAGTATCGAATATATTTCGTGAATAATTATGTTTGATTATAAATAGAAAAGTGACACTACTCTAGAGCTTGGGTTACGTTGTGAAAGGAAGTAGAGACAAAACACCATTTGAGAAGTGCGTGATCGAAAGAGCTACTCAAAACACACCATTAAAGGCTCAGATTTGAAGAAATATCTTAGTCATTACCTCTATTAAAAAGTGAATTTTGCAAACACGTTCCTGCAACGTTCGTCTCGAGAAATGCAAGTCAAGCAATTGAGAAACATTCACGCTCATCCCAGGTCACTGCATTTGCATGGGTACGTGTAACGCATATAAACATGTAAGGACATCTAAGAATTGCATTGCGATCATGTGAGCGTCTCACTTGGCAATGTTTTCATCTCGTGAAGTCATCGAGGCCAGTGCGCGAAGGGCGACCCGGGGCCCTGCTCCTCCCGGCTCCTCCGCCGCCCCTGGTCGCCCCGGCATTGCTCCGCCAGTGCTCTCGGCCGTCAACAGCCTCCCCTCGCCGGGCGGGGGCGGGGGCGGGGCGCCCTCGCGAGGGGCGCGCCCCACCTGGGGAGCACAATGCCACTCTGCTCCCGCCCCGCCCCGCCCCGCCCCGCCCCGCCCGGTTCGCCGCCACGCGCGGCGCGGATCGGCGCCGCGCTATTTGTATCCACCTGATATATCCGGCGCGGCGCGGTGCAGCGCGGCGCCGCGATTAATTCTGTGGGACGCCGAGGCGCGGCGCGAGCGGCGCGCGTGGCGGCGGGGGCGGAGCCGTGACGCGGTGGCGAAGGGCAGGGCCGAGCCAACGCACGGAGCGATGGGGGTGACAGTAGCCAAGCAGACGGGTGGGACGGCGGCGGGGACGGCGACGGGGGGCGGCGGCGGAGGTGGCGATGGGGGCGGCGGCTGGGGCGCCAGCGGGGGCAGGGTCGGCGGCGTTGGTGCTGGCAGGGGCGGCGGGGGCGTGAGGGCCGGGGCGAGGGAGGACGGGGCGGAGGCGACGGCGAGGACTGGGGCGGCGGCAGCGGTGGCGGCCGGGGCAGCGGCGAGGGCTAGGGCAGGGGCGTGGAGGTGGAATTGCAGGCAGGGATGACGGGGGTTGGTAGCGCGGCGAGGGTGGCAGGCGGTTCGGCGCTCGAACAAGGTTCAGCCGGGTCGCGCCGAGCAACACAACGTGGGCGAAACAGAGGATTCCGGCAGATTCCGGGAAACTCTCGCAACCGTTAGTCGAGTACTATACAAATACATACTGCTGCTGGCGGCAAAATTCTCGGTTCCGCAATATGTATATATTTATATTTGGTTTCATTTCAGATACTCATAGAATAAATTTCGGAGACGGAACCATCCAGCATAGAGACCACATTGTGTGAACATTTTTGGTTGACCAATGGAATTCCAACCGTCACCATCTCCCAAATTTTTAGTCGTTATATATTATTCCCGTGAGACTCGTACATTCCTGACCACGAATGAAGTGACACTTGCAGCAGTAAACCAACAAATGTGTATCTCAGAGCACGAGAACAATCCGCAGGGCCAGGAAGACTCCACCCACACAGACCCATGTATCTCCGAGCTCGCGCGCGGTTTGACATTTCCAGTTATCGACCCACAGCAATCCCATGCACGCAATACACCAGGCGCAAATGTAGCAGCTCAAACGGAACACAAATTTCTCTAACGAAACAGTCTGTGATGAAGATAAAGATACCTTTTTGAGAGAAACACGAAAATAAACCTGTTGACAATTGTGTAGATTTTGGCAACGCACACATACACACGCATAGCACAAAGACTCTCAAGAGGTGGCAACGGAGCCACGCATGTAGGTCTGCGGTTAGTGCACAAGTTGCATCATCAATTTTCTTATTTATATTCTCCACAAGCGAGCAACACACGCCTCAATACTATTTTCTGCGGAACGAAACTTGAACACACACGTAATGATCACATTTTTTTGATGCGCTTCACCAGACGAAGCGAATCCGTCACAGGCGTTTTCATGCAGCAGCGTTCAAAGGGCGCGCTTTCAGCACTCGACATCTTCTGGCGGTTGAGCGCGCAGAGCAGCGCCAGGCGCACCGGGGCACTCGCAGATCTACACACACACACACACACGCGGCGGGCGACGGCTGCAGCTACTCACGTCAGGGTCCCGGCGGCGGCTGCGGAGGCTGAGGCGGTGGCGGGGCCGGGGCCGGGGGAGGTGGCGGGGGCGGGGGAGGGGACGGGGGAGCAGGCGGGGGCGTGCGCGGGGACGACGTCGGGGGGCTCCGTCGCGGCGGCGGCTGCGGGCGCTCCACGGGAAAGCTGCGACGACGGCGTCGCGGCGCGTTGGGCGGCAGAGCGCGCGCTGGCGCTGGCGCGACGCGGCGCGGCTCGGCTCAGGGCGACCCTGCGACTGCCTCGCCTCGCCTCGCCTCGCCTCGCCGCGCCGCGCCGCGCCTCCGCTCCGCTCGCGGCCCCCTCCCTCCAGCGCCGCCGCCGCCGCCGCCGCCCGCCGCTGGCCGGGGCTCAGTGCGCGTGCCCGGCGCGCAGTCGCGGGGCGGACGCCGACCCGACCCCACGCCCCGGCCGGCCCTCGGCCCTGCGCCCTCGCTTACTCGCTCTTCCATCACCCTCTTCACCCTCTTGCTCTTCACCGTCCTCCGGCTCTTCACCGTCCTCCGGCTCTTCACCGTCCTCCGGCTCTTCACCGTCCTCCGGCTATTCACCGACCTCCGGCTATTCACCGACCTCTGGCTCTTCACCGACCTCTGGCTATTCACCGTCCTCCGGCTATTCACCGTCCTCCGGCTCTTCACCGACCTCTGGCTATTCACCGTCCTCCGGCTATTCACCGACCTCTGGCTATTCACCGACCTCTTGCTCTTCACCGACCTCTGGCAATTCACCGTCCTCTGGCTATTCACCGTCCTCCGGCTCTTCACCACCCTCCGGCTCTTTACCGTCCTCTGGCTCTTCACTGACCTCTGGCTATTCACCGACCTCCGGCTCTTCACCGACATCTGGCTCTTCACCATCCTCTTCTTGCTGTGCGTCGAGACATCCTCTTTTCATTACCTTTTTTTCTCCGCCTCTTCATTTACTTCTGTTTCTCCGCCTCTTCATTTCATTCTTCATCTTCTTCACCTGTTTCTGCCTCATCTTCTGTTCTTCCTTATTTTCTTGCTTCGAATTGGTGTTTTTCCTTTAAGTGTTTGTGGTTTGCAAAATAAAAGCATGTCTCTATTTTCAAAGTTACCGTATAAAATATCGTGTATGTCTCCCACTGTTGCATGCTTGTAGTTATTTCATTCACATGTCGGGTTTTCCTTCTTCTTCTCTTCTCCGTTGGAACACCCGGGAAAGATTGCAATTCCAGTGGAAATAATATATTTGAAATATTTGCTTTACACATATTTCTTTGTTTATTCATGAGTAATTATCGTACTTTTATAAATTTCATCGCGAATTTGTCTTGAGGTATGCCATTTTCAAGAGAGCGAGGGCAATTTTCTTTTTAACATCCGCATAATGATCCCATCCAACTGCTGGAATCTGAAACCTATATTAATAACAATCCACTAACATACCATTTTCATAAAACGACGAATTCTTCTGATAACATTTAACTTCCTTGACAACAATTTACCTACTATATTCCTTTTGGAAACATAATGAAATGAATTATTAGGCATACTCTTTCGAGAGTATAGATTTACAAGTTTTCTGTTGCTCACAGGTCGTGAATCGAGTCCTGTTACTCCGGTGATGCGAATGTCCTCCCTCTGATCGAATCCCCCCCTCTCGATTCGCAGAACTCCACTCACGGAAATTCGCTCGCCCCGAGTAACGCAAGTAAATAAGAATGCTGCTGTTACTCAACCTCGTGAGCTTCGGGGCTACGCAGACTTACAGCAGACCACTTTCGCCAACGCGCCGCGCCGCGCCGCGCCGCGCCATTAAAAGGAAACGCGACCTCTGGGCCTTGAAACACGCGCCGCTACCTCCCGCGAGCAGGGGCGTTTTCCGCGCGGAAGCAGCTCGATTGAATAGCGATTCCGGGCGCGACAACTGATATGGTCATTACTTCCGTACGTGTAGTGCATGCTATTTGATTCTTATTTTGTTTTGCTCGGGAGATGGCGGTAATCTTCCCTCGCTGGAGGGTAAGATCGGGTGCCGACCTACCATCGGCTTGCGGTGTTTTCCCCAACCAGGTATTTCCCACCAGCGGGGCGTTGTCTCAGCGCGGACAAGCTCTAAGCACCACAACGGTCTCCCGACATGAGTTGCAGTCCAGTGCATGTTAGTGAGTGTGTGTGTGTAAGGGGTAGGATACAAGGAAGAGGAAGGAAAGATCGAATGCAGTCCGTGGCCCATTTATTAGGCTACTGCTCCAGCATTCGCGTTGTGTTGAACGGATAAACAACAGAAAACTATCGGTCAGAGCAGCCGAGCGATAGGATTCTTCTCCAGGCAAGAGCTGGATTCAATCTAGTAGCTGTCTAGGTAGTGTCGAAAATCCTGCGCTTGTCGGGACTCGAACCTAGGACCTCCTGGTGAGAGTGACATCAGTTGACGCCCTGAGGTACCTCTCCCGGTGCAGAAGCAGCGATACGAGCGATATGCACGGGGGGGGGGAGGCGATACGATCTCGGCAGGTCTTAATTGAGCGCCGCCTACCGGGGCCTATAAAATCGCGCCGCGCCGTCGTCGTCGTCGTCGTCGTCGTATGAATCGGAACCAGTTTTTGCGCTGGCGGCGGCCGACGCAGCCGCGGGCGCGCAGTGCAGCGAAAGTTCGCCCTCGCCCCGCCCCGCTCGCCCCCCCGCTCGCCCCGCTCGCCCCGCCCGCCCTTTCCGTGTCGCCCCCCCCCCGAAGGTCCGCCGCCCCGGGCGCCGCCGCGCCGCGGGCGAGGGTTCGAGATGCTTTTATTGATACTCCTTGCTTGATGTTTACTTCCGCGTGCAAATGAGGCCGCGCCGACGTACGAGTCCGTTCCATTAGTTCGCCTTTCTCCGCCTCGCGGCGCTCTTGTTCCTCTCATGTTGATGGAGCGTGTAAATGAATTGAAACATTTTGTGACGCTCCTTGTCGTAGCGCGTTCATGTTTGTTTTCACTAGTTATATGTTTAGACAGATCGCGGTTCCCTCTCTTTTCATATTAGGTGATTGAATGAAGTTGTTTTATAAATATGTTACGTATGTGTAGGGGTACGCAAAGCTATTTAAAGCATCGTGGAATTCAAGATAATCTTCGTGATGTAAATTTAATGAACTCGATAGACTATGAAATACTCATGATTTATATTGCAAGTTCCCCTACTTTTACTTTCTCGTATTCTACTTGCACAGTATAGAGAAAGGATTGTATCGCTGTTTAAAGATGAAAAAGCTTAGATTCTCCAGCGGAAATTAATATGAATCAGATTGATGTGTTTACCATAGTTAAATAATTCAAGGAAATTCCATCATCTGCATGACATAATTCTGACATTTTCGTTTACGTAACTTTTACATGATGCGTAGCATGTTCTCACAAAATATAACACGAGAGATAATGTAGTGTAGTAGGGATAGAATATATCAGCGAGATGAGTACAAATGCACACTGTGATCTTTACATTACCTCCACTGAAGACATATTTCGGCGTCTGAAATGACGTCTGGCAAAACAGGAATTAGGAGAGGCGAAACGAAAGCTTACGTCCCCAAGACCTGAAAGAGCCCTGACTACCTCGGAACAAACAATAAGCGAGCTCCCCTCGCATGCTGCCTGCGCCTCCCCTCACTAGCTGCCCGACGCCGCGCGAGGGATGAGCCCAAAGCTCATTCCCTAAAAATACCGCGCCCCATAAACATCAATAACATCAATACCTTCATAAATATGAAAATATCGCTTCTCCCATCCATATTGATTATTGTTATCATCCCTATTGCGCGCAAATAATCCTCACTCGCCACTTCCTCCTCTCGCGCCGCCCGGTCAATCTCCCGTTGCCTTCGAATCAGCACCAAACTCAGCCATCGGCTGTAGATATTCCACACTGCACTCGGGCAATCGGATTTGCACTTAGCTGACACCAAATGCGTTCTTCAAAATTTAATACTGTTGAACTATGTAAATGCTTACGGCATGCGCTACTTTACACAGCAATGGATTGGCACTTTTTTTTCGAAGCGAGTCTACATGTGATCTTGTATTAATAACTTGAAAGCTTCAGAGAGCTTGGAAAATGTTGTCAAAGAGAAAACAGTTGAATGAGAAGATTAAATGAGCTCGTTTGTATTCCATTTGACGAAACACTTTGATATTTCCAAACTGTAACTGGTAAACACACGTGTTTAAAAATGAGAACGTAATGGTTTTAGCAAATCTGAAAAATCGTCGCACAAGAAGAAAGTATCCATTAGTCTGTTAGACATTGTGATGTTAATTTCAACTCTTATTTGATAAATGTCATTTATGAGTCCATGTAAATTGAGCTCATTTGAGCCAATTCAAAATTCCATTGCCTGTATTTTTTCTTCAATCATGCACATTATATCACATTCTATTCTCATTCCTATTTAACTGAATATACAGTGAAGGAAGAAGATACGATTCCACCTGTTTTAACGGCACTTCCTAAACAAGAAGGTGTCCTTTAAAACCACAGAAAGAAAAAATAACACTAGGAACATAATTTAACATCAAATTGTCTCTAAGAAAAGAATAAAGTTACTGGAAAGGTACGGATGATGAAAATGTTCCGCATCAAAAATACGATAGAGAGATTTTAAGGTAATTTGCATAGTACTCGTGAATTCGTGAATCGATAAAACTTCCAAACGCCTAGAACGTAAAACGTTCACGCAGAACTTAGGTTTCCAGATGTGTGTTAACCACACTGTATTTTTCAAAGACATACGTATACGTTGTTGGATTGAATTGCTTTGGCGTTCTTGAGTTACGTGTGAATATACGAACATCCATTCTTTTTTACAGGCTAGAAAAGAAAAATCCGCTGCTAGACAAGTACCTTACGCTGGAGGCATCTACATTTTAATCGACCATCAGTCATTGAGACCCGTTGAGTACTTGGCGCTGGAGGGGCTGGAGGCGACGGACGACGCCCCACGAGGCAGTTGGCTCCGGCGGCCGCCAACCGCCCTCGCGGCGCGGGACGAAAGCCGAGGGCGAAGGCGAGGGCTTGGAGGCGAATTCTGCGAAGGCGAGGGCTTAGAGGGCTTGGAGGCGAGTGCGCTGACTGGTGGTGGCGGCTATGTGGATGGCGGAACAATCGGAGCCAACTGCGAGGCAAGTGGTGGCAGTGGGGTTGGCGACCACATATACGAAGGTTGCTGGAGGCGGCGAGTGGATGGGGCAGACCGAGGCAGTAAATGGAGCAGAGTAGCAGCGAAGACGGCGACACGGTTGTGGAGTCGCAGACTAAGGTAGAGGAAACGAAATGGAAGTCGGCAAGCAAGGCGAAGGAGACGGCGCTAGCAAGTTGATGGTGGCAGAAGACGCAGCCCAGGAGGTGTCGGTGGATCAGAGGGGATGGCGAAGAGGAAGACGGCAGTGGTGGTGGCGGTGGTGGTGCGGCGGCTGTGCGGTCAATGGCGACGCTGTCGAAGAGGGGAAGATGCAGAGTGGGCAAAGACGGAGGATGCCATAAAGGAGTATGAGAAAGAGGAGGTGGTGGGGGAAGGGCGTCGGAAGCGGGAGAGGAAGAGGAGTGTGAGGAGGGGCGGGGGCGGCGGCCGCTGATGACAGAGGGCAGCGCGACGCTTAGCGTGGCGGGGCGGGGCGGCTTGCTGCGGCGCCCAGCGGCGTAGGGCCGGCCGCGCCGCGCGGCTGCAGTTAACATGCATGGGAGGAACTTTCGTTTAACGTAATTGTTCCACCAGCCAGGGAAGCGCGCGGCCCCGGGTGAGGCGGAGCGGCGGTGGAGCCCCCACCCTCCACTCCATGCCGGCGAGTGCAACGCCTTTCCACACTACGCCGAATATGCTCGGGTTTAGGGTTGTCGTTATTTGCGATTTTGATAATTGTTCCAATAACTCTGTCCGCAATTCCAAGGAATTGAGGAAATTACGGCAGTGTCAACTTTGCTCCAACACAATTAATGTGTTAATAATAGCGTGGTTGCGTAGAGGCTGTCCAGCAGACAGCCTGGTAAAAAAAATGCAATAACTGGAAGGATTCTCGGTAATGGTACACGATGCACTCTGCTAAGGTCCTGATAAATCAAGACCATGTGTATAATTTCCACGATATTACCTCAACTTATGATTTACCGCGTAGATTGTGGAGGAATTATAGTAATAACAATAATCTAAATGTCTTCATTTAAATTTAATAAATACGTGCATACAAACTGTCATGAGTTCTTCCGATTTCCACCGAAGCTTAGTTCCATTCCGACTGTCCTTCAGTTGAACGTATGCTGTTGCAGTCCTGAGAATGGTTTAAAGTGGCAACTCAGCACTCCAGCACCGTTCCTAACTCGCTCGGAACATTCGACCCTTATCATTTCGTGCGCCGTTGCCGCTCTTCTGCTGAGGTAGCTGCACGCCGCTTGCAGTTGCCGTTTGCTTCAGATGAACGCAGCTCAGCCAAAGCATCAGGAGATTCACAGGACTAACCTCGTATACAATTCACTGGTGACTAATTTTTAAAAAAAAGTATGTAGCGCCTATCAGATCAAATCACTTCGTGGTTTTAGGTTCAACGGCTTGAAGAAGTTCTCCGAACGAAAATATGCTTTTTTGTAGTTTTCCAATCTATTTAAAAAATCTCATTCAAAAAATTGCGCAATAGGAAAAACTTTCAGAAACGTTTCTTGTAAACACTTTTTACATAAATCCAAACACGCTAACGAGGTACTAATATATAAAAATTAAAAATTGTCTTTTTGCAGTTTCAAAGTAAAAGTTTAATTATCAACAAAATATGGAATGAAAAATAAAAAAAAGACATTTTGGAGGGTCTGTTCTAATAATTTCGTAGTGTCCGTGGATGTGAAAATAAATCTTATCATGACCATCGCATCGTGTTATTTTGATAACTGAAAAATATTTTTAACTATAGTAAAAGACATTCCATAATAAGTTAGTTAATTAATTGTATTTTTTATACAAAATAAATTCGCAAGTTTCTTGTAGCCATATTAAATTCGACCGTTACGGAAGGCAGAATAAGTGAACATCCATGGTACATACAAAATTTTATTTTTTTGAACCTTATTTCAATGATTCACATTTACTGATTTACTAGATGATAACTTGACTCGGTGTGTCATTTCATATTTCCTTTAATAATTCCCTCCAGAAGAGAACATGTAGCATCATTCAACAGTTTTCTTATTTCTCTTCTAACCACGATGCTCTCGATTCAGGTAGCTTAGGCAGCGCACATATATCGAGCTGCGTATCGAAGACACTGAGAGCAATAACATCTCAGTAAACAAAATAAAGGTTTTATTCATTTACGTGGACATTGGAGTAGCGGTAGGTGGGAGATTGCTCGCCACGACCAAGATGCAGATTCGCTTGTGCAGCTGGAGGACACCAAGAGTATGATATATTCTAATATAACTGATGTGCATTCCTAAGCACCTGGCGCTAAAATTTCTACTAATACCAAAATATATTTTTGAATAAGGCTGATATTTTTGCAAAATTTACGTATGTAGTAAGAACATGAATAGAGAGTGGTCCGTATTTAAATACAGTTCAAATTTGCTCGATCCTCGATCTCGTATATAAAAAGGAATAAATAGAGGTGTACACATTTTCAGAAAGAATAATCAATAATAACCCGTGCCTCAAAACACTTGAAATTTTTATAAAACTTTTGGATTATTTTATTTTCTTCATAGAAGCAAAGACACTTTATATGAAATTACGCACACTTGCATTAAAAAATCTAACTTTGCACTATAATTCAAACTTTTTAACGCATTAGTAATAAATTATTAAACATGTCAAAATTAGGATTGTTCGGCAGTGATTTTGCGCAAACTTTCTCCTTTTCAGGAAAACCCAAACTGAATAAAAAGAGGTGAATCGAGCCCAGTTTCGCAGCGCGTGTGTCTAGTGGCAGCTGACGTCTCCGTCGGATGGCGTCGCGTGAGGCGGCCCGGAAATGCCCAACTTTGCGACCCGAGCTTCGTTTGGACCTCGCGGAAGTTACCGCGCCCCCTCAGGGCACAGGGTGAGAGGTTGGGCCAATGCGAAATTGCACCGAGTCTGGCCGATAATGATGACCGCAGGGCCGACGGCTTCGAAGCTCGACACAAAGCAGTTGACGTGGACGGAGAGAGTTCGTTCACGGCATGATAAATAGAGAAATAAAACGCTAAGTAGAGGAAAAATTGATTTACTTTGTTATTTTTTTCGCTTTAACTCCAATTAAAAAATCTTGGTGCACGCCACACTCAGATTTGCTAGAGAAAGTGTATTCTGGTAATGTCCTAAGGGATTGTGTATCCCACATTTAATTTATTTTCAACATATTTAAAATAACGGTGTCTGTACTTACCACTCACCACTTTTCAAATCAAACAGCAAATGCTCTTTCAAACGTTACTCACCTGCAAAAACAAAATTACGCTTAGTACCAGGATAAAATATTCAGAAACAAATACAAAATAGGTTATTCCCGTTTAACATTTCACTTCGTTAAAATAATTGACTAACTGAGAACGAAAAAATTGATATTTATATTCTTTATTTATAAAAATGTATAACTCCAAACATTCTAAAAATGTTGTACAGTATGTGCAAGAACAAAATCGTGAAAACAATGAACATTTAAGACGAATTCTCAAACATTTAGAACCACTTTGAAATAAATTTAATTTAATTTTCGATTCTATAAACTTCATTACTTAAATTGGTCGACAATCTATGAATACATCAACAATTCACAAGAATAAATTCATAATCCACGAGTCTCGAAAAGAAATTGAAGAAGATAATAATTTGACCATTGGACTTCTTTATTATGAGATATTAAAATGAATCATCAACCTTTCACTACCTACTTAATATAGGAGCAGGTACTTTCAGCTGTCAGATTTAAAAATTTGCAGTTTTGGCGCGGGTAAATCAATTGCCATTTATCAGAATATCATTTCTTATCTACTGTGATGCACACTCGTTCGAAATTACATATCCTTACCAATATAAACAGACTATCATCAGAGAAGAGGAATATTCGAGAGGAAATAGTTAAAGAAGAAAAGCTAGTTGTTGATTATGACTTCGATGGGAGAGAGAAAGGGGGAGAGAGAAAGGGGGAGAAAGAGGGAGCGAGAGGGGAGAGAGGGGGATAGAGGGAAGGGGAGGGAGAGAAAAAGAGAGAGGTGGGGAGGGAGAGAAATAATTCCTAGTCAGAAAAGGTAATGTACAGGGTTAGTCACTTCAAATTATCAAAATCCGTCACCTTCTCGGTTAGATGAACAGAAGTTTTCAATAGCATTAGGCTAAGAAACGCCTCATTCCTTTTTATGTAACGTTCTTAAGGTGACTCGAAGCTCTGAGAATTTTCTAAGCCGAAATTATACTTTTTCGGGTACAAAGAAAAACGAAAATTTGAAAATGGACGGAATCGGAGATCAAACTACGACATACCGTATCTCACGATCGGGTGCGATGTTTGGTCATTAGAACCTTAGCCAGTCAGCCGACCGGCAGACTTCTAGTGCACTCGCCGTTCACCAATGACACTAATGACCTCCCGAGTCTACAGCAGCGCTTCGAGTCTTGCAAATGCGCGTTAAGTTGCGGTGCTACACAGGCTGCGACGAAATCCAAAAATTACAATAAGAACGTTCCAACGCGAAACTATGCTTCCGAGACTAAAATGGTAAAATAATTATTCATTGCTAATATATTGGGAAACAGTGTTTTTTACCATCTGTACTGACTCATTATGCACAATATCTGGTTTAGAATACACATATACGTACGTTGTCATAAAGTAAACTAAATAATTTCTTTGTGCGTCACAGGCGTGGGAAGAAACTTGAAACAAGAAAACACTTCACATCAAGAGCTCATCTGATAAGATTCTTGAAGCAGCTGAGTGGCCAAGAATGGTGCCGAACTTGCCTCAAAGCCCACAAGATAAGATAATGATAAACATTTATATACCAACTGAGAGCATTCGAACCAACGTAAAATACGTCGTAATCGAAAAATAGTGTAAAGTAAAAAAAAAAAACAACTAAAAGAGTTCTTGAAAATTTAGATAATCAGGAGTCGTCGAGAAATATCAGCCCAAACTTATTGGTTCTTAAAGAAATCCAATACGAGATGAATATGCCTAAATTATAAATAGTGTACACTATTTGGTTTTGTTTATTTATTTATTTATTTATTTATTTGCGACTGCTTTTATTTGTGTCGTATTTCTGTTGTTTACAATAAATTAGTGACCTTTAGTGGCAACATCTGCTTGTCCATTAGGCGAAAATTACCAATTCTAATAAAATAATTATATAATTGCTTTCCGATGACTATACAGTTGAATTAGACCCTAGCTTGGTTCACAGTTTTGCCAACCTTTCGAGATCATGGGAGAATTAGGGTAACAACAGGCCCTGAGGGTGGAGTGGGAATAGGTTAAAGAAGGAGCCTGCGTCGCTAGCCGAATTGTTTAACTACGCTCCGGAGAGTCACGGAAGTTAAGCAACACTAAACACCTCGCGTTCTTGGATGGGTGACCGTCTGGGTACCCCGGTTTCTAACAGCGCCGAGTCCTTGGCCGAAGGGTTAGAAGGCATTGACTGCGACGAGGTGAGGCAAAAAGGCAGAAACTTAACCGAACATTACTCCAGATTTATATGCGTTCCGTGCCCAAGAAGGGCTAAAAAAACGTATGACGAAAAAGACGCAAATAAAAAAAAAATAAAAAAAAAAGGATCGCGAAGGGTCTATGACCCTTCGTTGTGCGGTTCTGATATCTGCAGGAGCTGATCGAAGGAAACTTCGGAAACAACGGGATAGACTGACTCTAGCAACCTCGACCTCTGAAGTCGAAAAAAAATATCGAAGGGTTACTACCTCCAGACAATTCATGCACACAATAGAAGAAAAATTAATTAAATATAAACACGTTCTTGGAGGAGGAGCGAAAGTAAAAAGACCAACTCGCAAGAATTCTACGTAAAATTTCTAATCTACTTCTTAGGGAAGTAGATAATAATAGGATCCCACCATTACAAATCGCCACCATTAACTGGTCTAACAAGGACATTTTTAATGAAGATGAATAATCAGTATTGTTTTCACAAATTTTGAAGGATTTTGGCGGAACGCAATGGAGAAGCAAGCGCTATTTCTGAAGATGCCGAATCCGGAGGTGTGCCAGCTGTAGGAGTGTCGAGGAAAGCAGCGGGGACGGTAACGGGGACGGACAGGTTAAGGGAGGCAGCACCAGTCTCTTGGTCGCAGTGGCAGCCTGGCTGCAAAGGGAGGCGTTGGCGGCGTCGGCGTCGGCGTCGGCGTCGGCGTCGGCGCCAGCGAGGGCCCCGCTGCTGCGTCACTATCGCGCCTCCGCGCCGCGCCGCGCCGCGCCGCGCCGCGCCGCGCCGCTGCGTCAGCCTCAGCCAAGATCTCGAGGTGCACGCGTGGCGCTACGGTGCGACAGTGACCACAAACACCCGCTTTCTAAGCATCGATGCTCGAAATTAAAACATCGACCCAGATTCATCATGTTATTACATGTCCATGTTTTTAAAACTGGATAAGTAATTATTAAATACAAGTGCAGAAGCAATTTAATTTGAAGTGATCTTCTTTATTAATTTTTAATTGAGATTTATCGATCAAAGGAATGGTAAAAATCATTAGTATAATTACGACTTTCATTGTCAGATTCCATTATTCACAGCAAAATTCTGTCTTTTTTATTGACGAAAAATATATTTCATTTATTTTTCATTTTGGTCACATTAGTTTGAAGAATATTCAATATATTGATATGGGAAAATTATTATAGAATTTTGGTTTAATGGCACATTTTTCATTTAAAAACCAACCACGTATAAAAACATTGAACAGACAACATCGATATTAAATCCATGGATGATTTATAAAAACATGGATGTTTTCAAACCATAGACGTTGATGCCGCCGCATTCATCGCAACACTGGAAGCCTTTTGTGACGGGAGACCCATTGGTGAAGTGGCAATCTCTCCCACCTACCACCTCCACCGGGTTCAAAAACCGCGCGACCCTCCTCCATCGCGGCGCGTTTCTTAGTTGTTCTCCCGTTCCTCTTGCTGTCATTCCACCATCACCATCAAACTCCTTTCCATTAAAATTCGTCTTTTCGGATACAGACAATTGAAGACGATAATAACGAATGTGAATATGACACACGATGTGTCGATTCAATTTTTACAGGATTCCAGTGAGAACGAACCTGTCCAATCCATGATATTTATTATTCATATACTCAATATGCACCTCAATTTTTGTTATTTCATTGTTAATATTGTAAAGGAAAGATTATTGAATCGTATTAATGGATCTTCTCGGTCCCTAGGAGGAAACAATAACAAACAAAGTGAAAAAAAGAAACTGGAAGAATATTCCAGCCGAGTAACTGAACATATCGGATGATTGTTTGTGCCCTTTGTTCTCTCCCATACCATTTGATTTCTGTCAAAGAGCAGTAAAATATTAGTAAATTAATAAATAGTTTGATTTAATACTCGTACCTCACTAAATTCATTTTCGTCATTGAGAAATATTAAATAATTATATTAATAACTCTAAATAGTACGCAATGACATGTTACAGATTGGTAACAATAAATAATTTGCTCATTCTACTTACATCAGCAGAGATAAAACAGCTAATGAATTTCATTATCTCTGAAAGTCAATATATAGACATAAGATAGAGATAAGATGAATCTCATAGCATACAAGTTCACATTTTCAACAAAAATTTGTATTTCGCTATCGTAAATCACCTTTAAATCTACAAGTTAATAAATACAAATATATAACGCATTCAGATATAGGTATTGAAGATGCAGACGTTGTTGTAATAGTAGATATTATATAGTAGAATAATTAAGTGATATCTCTTAATAATAAGGATAATCTCTTAATATTGTTATTGTGACACTCAATAATATGATAATGTGATACCGCCAGTGTCGTATCACGCTGATGAAATACTTACAGAATATAAGTTAGCCTAAACCAAAATTTTTCAATAAAATATTCCATGCAAGGTTCACATATTTGTCCGAATTTATACTTCATTCATCAACACGAGCTTACAAGCAAAGCCTCCTAGCTTATTTCAAAGGCGAAAAGTAATATTTTCAATCCAAAAGTAAACAACAGATGATTCCAGCACAGCAGCTTAGTATCACCAAAAACGAAAACTCGCGATTAGTGTAGAATTACTTTTACTCATTGAATGCTAATTGAAAAAAAAATACACGACGTACATTAAATATCGCGGTGCACTGCCACATAGTGTTCACACATACACATACACACATACACGTATAAGCATATAGTACGTGTACACATGTACTGTCGTGCAGACAAATATACACACGCACGCCGGGAAGTCGACGCACGCCACTAACCGCATAGTCCATCATGCGTGAAATACTACCGGCGCGGGCAGGGCTGGGCGGGGCGGGGCGGGGCGGGGCGGGGCAGGAAGGGGCGCGCGGGGCACGGCAGGGGCGTGGCAGGAGCGGTGGGCGCAGACATTCACCCCGAGCGCCTGCTTATGTAAGGCTCCTTGCGCGTGTTCTCCAGCGAGAGGTGAAACTAGACGAGCCGTTGAATGTAGGATGGCATTGACACTGAGCTCCGGCGCCCGGCGCCGCGGCGCTGCATACCTGTACATACATGAATATGAAGCTGCTGCTACTGCTGCTCACCGCACCTTCTTCGCCAAATCCGCCTGCTCCCGCCCCGCTCCGCCCCGCTCCGCCCCGCTCCGACCCGTCCCGCCCAGCTCCGCCCCGCACCGCCCCGCTCCGCCCCGCTCCGCCCCGCTCCGCCCCGCTCCGCCCCGCTCCGCCCCGCTCCGCCCCGCTCCGCCCCGCTCCGCCCCGCTCCGCCCCGCTCCGCCCCGCTCCGCCCCGCTCCGCCCCGCTCCGCCCCGCTTGCTCCGCCCTGCTCCGCCCTGCTCCGCCCTGCTCCGCCCTGCTCCGCCCTGGTTGATGCAATGAGGCAACTTGGTTCGCGGACTCACTTTGTGAAGGGATGGTGTCCGGTCTCCATAACGGTATCAGTATTATCCGAGCACGTTTTCCTTTAGCTATAATTTTGATGCATGAGAAATTTGTGGGGTTTAGATTTTTCGAGAACACTGGTTCTCACATATAAAATTTCTATATCGTCTAGCAATGGAAAAAATTGTATGTACAACATGAGAAGTAATATTTCTTGACATCAAATGCTACCAAAAATGTAGTTGCTAGATTTATTTATAATTCAGGAGTAAAATAGAGGGGGGTAGGGATTGCGCAACTCAGACCTAAGCAAAAATTCCCACAGCCATGCAGTGGGAGCCGTCAGAATTGGTTTCAACAACGAATATAAGTTCTTAGCTTTGTAACACAGTGGCAGTGACAAATAAAGTTTAGAGTTTTCATGAAGTAATAACTTTGTATCCTGTAAATATTTCTATTAGAATAACATTTTATTGTACGTAAAAATGGCTACCATTTCCAAGCATAAAATATCATTTTTCTCTGCATTTTGAGGGAGAAGAGGGATGATCATTTTCTCCTGAATTATGACAAATCGGGAACTCCATTCAAAATATCGGGAAATCCGTTTATCGAAACACAGCCGCAAACATAGACATTTAACGTTTTGTTCATTTTTATTTTAATCGATTAATACCCAGGGGAAAATATCATATTTTTAAATCATAGGTATGTCAAAATTCAGTTGAGAATTCTGAATCTAATTAATAAAAGGCTGTCAAGTCTAATATAAAATAATTAAGAAAAAGGAAGAGAAATACCGTAACAAAAAAAGTATAAGTTGTTTGCATTCTCTTCCCAACGAAAGTGAAATAAACATTAAATTATTTTGCCTTAGTAAGACTACACATGCAATCCAACCAGTACAGACCTACTAATTATAACAACTAGCAAAAGTAAATGTTACATGAGAATGGAATGGTGTTAGCGATTTATCTCTTTTAATAGAACATATCTCCATTCATTTGCTTCAAGGGAGAGATTTGTATTCTGATTAATGGAGTTTATCGACCGTAACGCTAAGCACTGCTATGATGTAACCGCCCAATCGCAAGGGGAGCCCGATACTCACTACCTGACGTTTCGTGCTGTCAACACGCGTCTGATTTAAAGGAGACGTCGATAACATGTTCCTTGTACCGTGTAGCAACCCTGCTTGCCTGGCGACATGACTAATTAAACATTAATTGGAGAGGTTTGTTGAGGCACAATTCGTTCGACTAGCATTACTCGCACATCAATTAGGAAAACAGTCATTACTTTAAGCTTTCCTTTAACGCACGTGGTATGGTATATTTACCCTTTCGTGTGATGAAATATTGGCATACACAGAAAAACAGCGAACAACTGGTTATTCATTAGCAGAAGCGTGTGTTGCAAAACGAAGAATAAGGCAGATAATTGGAATTCCTCATTTCAAATCTCATTTTAGATTAGTACTTTGTTACCCTTTTAGAGCTTAAATGCATGTTTACCACATGTATGTGAACTAAATGGTCAGGACATTTTTAAAGATAAATTCAAATCGAGAATCTAGCTAGAATTCAGCGCTGTCATTTGAATGGACGGAATTCAGTATAATGTTTCGGTAAAATGACATAACTGACGAAGCAATCCATGGACAAATTCACAAGCGAGAGACTCATTCAGAAAAGAAACTAATAAGTGGGATTAGATTTGGGGTGTAGAGTTCGCATAACTTTACTAGCTGTTCCATTTTGCGGGGGGAACCGAGAGGGGGGAAGCAGAGGCGGTGTGGCGCGGGCGGTGGGCGAGGCTGTGGCCCTCGGCAACTCCACAGAAACTTTGGCGCATCCCTAGTTGGAAAAGAAACAACTCGTTCTCCCCGAGCCATTAAAAATCAAGCTTTCCAATGGGCATTCATCTTAAAGGTTCATCCAAAAAACTGGTTTTCGACGGAACTATTATATGACTATCATGAAAACAATAATCTACTTATCATTGCGCTTAAAGAAACACGCGAACTGAATATTCTTGCAGCTTGTTCCCTGTGTACACGTGCTAACAGACAATATTAGCGCTCATCTCACGTGCCTCACGTATCTCACAACTAACTCCATCTAGAGATGAGTTATAAACTTCTCTTCTCCCGTTAACCAGCTTACCATACAATTCATCTTTAGCGGTCCACCTACCAAGACATAACCAAAACTAGCTTCATCCTAGTTATGTTCTATAATTTGTCTAACAATCCTCACATTCTTTTAACACACTGCGGCGCGTCAAAAATATGTTCTAAATTTCAACTATTCCACTTAATATTTTTACTTCCATCAACCAAATCAACGTTTATTTTCAATGCATGCATAAAATCGAATAATAATTGTAAAGCGGCGCCCGTAGCAAGCGATCGGTGCAGTGTGGGAAGTGCTGCAGGAGACGCGGCGGTGGAAATGGCAGGTGCCGGAGGGCGTTGGGCGAATCGGAGGCGTCGTGAGTCAGTACTTCGAATTTCTGGGTGCGTCAACCACTTGCCCGTTACTCGGCTAAGAACAGAGCCTGTAAGAGGTGAGAAGTGATGGTGTTCCTCTCCCGCTGAGAATGGATATGGAACCCGACAAACTCGGCGGGGCACCGCCCCAGCCGGGACAAACTCAAAGCCCCCGACCTGTCTCCCGGCTTGTAAGGTAGTGTAGTGCATGTAAATGTGTGTGTGTAAGGGGGCGAGGATAGGACAAGGAAGAGGAAAGAAATATCGCGTGCGGTCCGTGGCCCGTTTGGTAGGGTACTGCTCCGGCATTCGCCTGGTGTTGATCGGCGAAACCACGGAAAACTTCCTATGAAAGCAGCCGGTCGCTAGTATCCTCCCCCCAGCCAGCGGCCGAACTCGGCCTAGCTGTGTAGCTAGTGAGGCGAATGCCTCCAGGCGGGTGCGCGGGTGCGCGGTGAGCGGGTGCGCGGGTGCGTGGGTGCGCAGGTGCGCGGGTGCGCGAGTGCGTGGGTGCGCGGGTGCGCGGGTGAGCGGGTGAGCGAGTGCGCGGGTGAGCGGATGCGCGGGTGCGCGGGTGCGCGGGTGCGCGAGTGCGCGGGTGCGCGGGGGGGGCGCCGGGGCGGCCGCTGGGCGCCTGGCGCAACGCGGCGCGGGCGATGCCGCCTCGTGTGGCCCCGCCTCGCAGGGCTTTCCTCGTTCGCGGCGTCGCAACAATCGGGCCACCGGTGTTCCATCGCCGCCGCTGGAAAGCTACGCGCAGACATCTTTACGAGCACCATCGGCGCTGGGGCGTTGCGGCACCGCCCGCTGGAACACCCTCGGAGCCCCCTCACACTGCGTTGCCCAACCCTCAACACTCCATGTCACTTCCTCAAGTCCTGCAAATATTCCTTCTGACCAACGACGATGAAATTGAAATTGGACAACACTTTTATCCAATACTTTTGTTTCTTTCTTTGATATGTTTCGTTCAAAATAGATCAAAATATTTAGCTGGGTTTGATTGTACATGCAAACAAAATCCATCCTTTAGACAGTACACTCAAAGAGTAATTGACCTTGTAAAGAGAAAATTCGGCATCATACGACCACCGTTTCATATTTTCTTAGAAACGTGTTTCAAAGGAGAGAATTACATATGTAGTTGAAGGCGGAGCGGAGAGGACAGAGATATCCCAGTGGGTAGATCGGGGTTGAGCTGTGCGGGAGGAAGGGAAGCTCAGAAGGAGAGATGGGGTGGATGGAGCGACGGAGAAAAGCATTGCCAGGAAGGGCGAAACGAAGCGATGAAGCACAAGAACGACGAGCATGCGAGATGTTGAGAGGTGGCGGTGCAGGCGGAGTGGAGGGGGCGGGGTTTGGGCGGGGATCACCCATGGACGTGCCAACACGCGGCTGAGTGCGTGAGGCGCGCGCCCGACTCCGCCGCTGCGTCACGCAATTAGCACGCAAGCGGAGTCTAGGCTCCGCTCCCCCCCCCCCCCAGGATGCTCCTTCAACTCCCATTCATTAGCACACGCCCTCCGGTCGCCGACCGCCGATGCTGGCGATGGAAGGGGCCATACGGAAAGCATGTTTTGTTTAAGAAACTGGATACAATTCTCATGATCATGATTTCATTTTAAGCCTCTTGAAAAACTTTTGTAATTTCACTCGTTCAATACGATCGTTCTCCAAATAAGTTCTAAATGTTCATATTTTTAATACGTTTTTTGTTTGAGACCAACATACCCAAAGAACTCTGAAACTCATTACATTTTTATCTCTATCTTTTTGTTCGAGAAAAAAATTAAGAAATAAAATTAAAACCATTCTCCAATTCATTAGTTCGTCATGAAAAACTGTTATTATTGTAAATCATCCCATACCAACAAGCAATTTTCATTTCTGATAATTTCGCACGATGGCTTCATTTTTCGGGCTCAGATCACCACGTGCCCTTTGATGTCCACACTCGCGCTGCCCAGATATCCCTGGCGCAGCACGCGGCTCCCACACACTCGGTCGACAACCTCGGACGCTCAAATCCGCTCTCTGTGCTTCTCCCACCCACACTTGCGAGCACTCTCCCACCCACGCCCAAAGTAAGCTCGTTGTTACACGAACGAATAATACTCGCCAGCACGGTGGTAATGTGCGGGAATGATGCGAATGTAATGAAAGATTATAGAAATTATTCTGTAATACGCGCGAATGTGAAATTTCACCGGAGGTTACGTGAAATGAATGAGGAATGACTGGCGTATTCATAAATCACGAAGCTTTCATGCTAGAACAAGCGCGCTCTATTTCGTTGTGTGTCAGTTCATTAGCAAATAACCCCCTATAAGCGATCAGCAGAAAACGAAGTAACGAACAGAAATGTAAGCATGCTAGGCGAAATTCATCGATTAGTACCACAACTCCTATCGTTTATTAATTGTTCATAAAAATAAGTAAAAATAATTTATTTGGGCCTTCATTTAACAGATAATGCTTCATTTCTGTTCCTGTTACCAATTGAAGTCCACAGGACGCAATAACATCGAGCTTCCTCAATGGCCAGGAAACAGTGTTTCCGTATTTTTCTGTTGCTAGTGTGTGTAATTGCCACAAAAAGCCATTTCCTTCTGATGCCATTACGTGTCTGTTTCCGGTCAATCTCTTAGCAGATAGTGACCCGTGTACCCTGGTTTATAATGTTTCTTGAACACCGCTCCATTTCAGCTCATCAGCTCGAAGGCCATTCAGCAGTCGCTTAGCAAAGGGAGGCGTCAATAACGTTCCACGGAGTAGTTTTTTCCTCTTCTATTGTTGATGCAAGGAGTTTCATTGTTTAGAACTTTTATTATTGGAACCTTTGCTAATCCTAAGTGAGAGTTTCATCTTTCAATGCTTATCGGATGTTTACAAAAGAAATTCGAATACTTCGCCGTGAGTAATGGCTTCGCAGGAACTTCGGGTTCTCTTTCAGCTGCGCCTGCTTATAAACACGTTGCAATCTTATTTTAGCATTCATCGATGTACACAACAGTTATGCTTTTGCCGGAACAAATAAGAATGTTGAACTAATTAACAAAAGGCGTGATCATCTGCGTCGCCATGGAAAGAAACGCCAGTACAAAAATGTTCAAAATATTTCTAGTTTTGCTTTATAGCTCAAATACTGAAAATATTTTAACACAAATATGTAGAAAATGATTGTAAGGTGCTGATAAATATATATGGCATTGATTCTTAATAGTATAATTTTTTCTTTAATTTTATTGCAGTGTATGGTTTCTGCCATTGACCCCTGGCTCCATTGGTCTTCGTCGGCTACGGAATGGCATTGGTACACGTCTCTTAACCACGACCTTTAAGGAAAAAAATATCCAGGATTTCCAAACAATCTACAGGTATCTTTCAGGTTTAAGGATCTGCGTATCACAAAATTTCCGAAAATTTCCGGCACGTCACAGATCGGACGTCCAGATCGCTTGCTAGACACCTTAACAGTCATCAAGACTGTTACAAGCGACATAACGCAACGCTTCTTAATCGAATTGAATTCTTACACCGTCGTTAACCCCCAACACGCTATTAAGAGGCAGCAGTAGGCGTAAAGCGAATCATGTCTGTTCCCCCTCCCCTTTCGATGTGGGGCTGCGACGGCCCCGGCCGCCGCCTCGGCGACGCGGCGTCGCCTTCGCTCAGATTGCCGGGGGCGCGGGGCGGGGCGGGGGCGGGGGCGGGGGCGGAACGCGTGCCGGAATGCGGCGCGCGGCAATCGGAGCCAATCAGCGGCGCTCGTGACGGCGAACAGCGCCCCGCGCGGGCGTTTCCGCAGGGCGCCTTTGCTTCAACGCACTCGGGCACTTCGGCCCCCGTTGCGTCGCCTTTGCATGGTTTACTCCTTGCAACGCAGACCGGGAAGTGGAACACAAGGGTACATTTACCGTCCGCACTATTCGAGATTGCTCGTCATATGCGTGGGCCCTTGTGCCAACGACGCAGCAAGACTTGATGTCTCAGATAATTGTTTATTTACACACCTGCATCGTAAAGACATGTTGTAATAAAAAATTATGATGCAGAAAATGCGACATAGTATGATTAAAAAAGGTGTACGGCACCTTTTCGGAAAGTCATTAATACTAATCGTTCCGCAATGCCTGACTTTGCTCCCAATGTATGCTCACCTGGAAACATCTTTTTCGTATTGTCTTACCTGACTTTTGGAACTAATGACGTCAATACATAGAACAGAAGATTAAACGCCATTTTAATGACATTAACAGTAGTATAACGAACAACAAAATACTGCGCCTATCTTTACTGCCGTGTTTGATATTTACAAAAAGAAATAACACATTATCACAAGAAAGGACCACGCACTACAGTAAATAAAGAAGAAATACATCAAAAATTTTCAACAAAAGTTGATGCAGTTGTTCTTGAAGTATTCGACTTGTATGAAATGTGTCTTTGTGAATGCGAAGTTTTCTTGGTTTATTTAGTTCTTTAAAATGTTTGCGACTAAACAAAAGAAGCCAACAAAAGCGCCAAACCAAAAGGGTCAAACATATGTTATCAATGGATATCTGGAACTTACTTTTCATTTGCAGAAGCAGGCATTATTTTACTCTCTACGTAACTATATCAGCACTGCACTTACACCTAATTTGTATGTATCTCGACATGAACACCATTTTATGTTAAAAAAGCAGAAACATTTTTCTTCTTACTCAAAAGGCCAAGAAAAAGGTCAAATTAAAGCGACCAGGAAGAGGCTTGGAAGCGAAGTGCAACAGGGTTTGGGCGCATCGCAGGCGCTTTGCTCTGTGTCGGCGCTCAGGCGACACTAGCGGGAGGAGGCAGGCGCGCCCCAAGGCAGCGAGGGGCGGCCGCGCCGAGCAGCGCTCGCAAGGCGAAGGGCGCGCCCGCGCACGACCCTCACTGCAGAACAACCGGACAAGTTGCTGGCTCGCTCATGCCGCTCAGTCAGAAGATTGGCTGCCCACACTTGCCATCACGAATCATGCAATCCACTCCGAGAAATGCATGCGAGTTGCGAGTAGTCTTTTCCATACAACGAAAAGTGCGCGCGCTATCGTTAAACAATCATATCCCCTGCACATTTGTGCATATTTTGCGATTATTATTATTATTATTATCATTATTATTATTAATATTAATATTATTATTTATCATGATTATAAACTTGTGATCATTAAATAATTTAGAGACACAAAAATGAAACAGAGGAGCCCCATCAACGTTATTATTCGTAAAATAGTATGAAACCCACTTAAACAAAGATTATGCAAAAAATCAGGTACTCGCACACGCTCGCCTGTGAACAAAACCTCCTGAGCTCTCGCAAACCTTGGGGAATACAGGGCAGCTGCAGGCTCTCAAAGCCAAACAAGAGAACGGCGGGTGAGCCGGAAGAATAACAAAAAGCGCGCGAGAATCCGCACGCATTAAGGCCGGACGCCGGCCCGTGAGCGCCCCATAAAACGAATCAGCTTGACCAAAGCCGGTATTGACCGTGTCGCCGCGCACTCTCCCTGCCTCGCCCTCGCACCGCCCCCGCCCCGCCCCCGCCCCGCCCCCGCCTCGCGAATTCGCCCCGCTGCTGGCTCGCACGCTGCCTCGCCCGCGCCGGGCCGCGCCCGCCGCGTACCTCTTCCCAGGCACCGCGCCCACTTTCACCAACATTCCGTACTGGCTGAGATGGACCAGGGCATCAATTGGTGTCACTTAGTGCCTCTGTCCCGGAGATGCTACGGTTCGAGTCCCGACGGTGGTAGGATTTTCAACAAGTGCTCGGTCGAATTCAGTCGCTGTCTGAAGGAGAATTCTAGCGGCTCTGATGGGCAATTTTCCGTGGTTTCTCCGATTATAACCTAGCGAATGCCCGGGAAATACCCTTGGTAATGGACCATGGACCATGCCCGATCTTTCCTTCCTCTTCCTTGTCCTAACCTCACCAGCTTAAACACTTAAATGCACTACACAACCACACGCGCCGGGGTACCAGTCGGGAGCTTAGAGATTGGCCCGCCCGGGGCGGGGCCCCGCTGATGGGTGATACCTAATTGGGAAAACCCCCCGGAAGCCGACCAGCAGGATGGTGCCGGATGTCGCCATCCAACGGGGAAAGATCACCGTCACCTCCCGCGATAAAAACTTGCATTACACTTACGGGAATAGCAGTTGACGCACCCGGAATCACTCATCAATCCATCAACACAACATCCAGTGACCTCGTCACTCCAGCAGGCGCTGCCGTACTGACCTCAACGGGCGCGCCCCGCAAGGCAGCACATTACGGTTGAGGAACGCTGAAAACTACAACGCTACGCAGGCTTTTTAATATTTCAGTATTGATTTTCAGTTTCATCACACTCACACACAGAGGATATAAATGAAATCGGCTGCGGAGAGGAACTCTATACCTAAGAACAGTCGCGGCTCGTGGTTTTCTAAATGGGGAAGGCTGCAAATGCATTGCATTATATTGCATTGCATTGCGTGCATTATATTTCTATACATAATCTCTCGCGATAAAGGCGCTCCTATCACAAATTGGAAAAACTAGTGATGCTCAATGCTACTCCCTGAGCTGCATAGTAATGTAAACTGGTGAACACGCCCTTCTTTCTATCCTACGTTCCACCCTTGAAGGTCGCGTTTTGGTGGAATGAAGTGAGAGCCTAGAGTTTTTGTCTTCCTTGTCAACACCTACAAATGCGTGACAAATGGACGACCGTTATCCAACTCACAATCAAAAATGTTGATATGATTGTTGATTGATTTCTCTTGGGGGGCGATTTTTACAGGAGAGGCTCCGGTTACAGCCTTTGAGCCGCGCCTGCCTAAGGACTCTCTTTCTGCCTTCCTCTATTATATTGTTCTTGAATCGCTGGGCCCTCGTGTATCTAATAACAGTTCGCATTACCTTCTCCATATTTTTACAGTTTTAGGCGTTTTTCATAGATAAATTTATTACAATTCAAACGCCCTGGGAAAGGTGCCGTGTGTGAATGTGTTTGCGACAATGCCACTGTCTTCCTTTTAACCGCATCCGAGATCTTCGATCTCCCTGTCTGCTCAAATAGCTACCCACCCACCGCCCTCGCTTTATTCGCTTCTCAGAATAACCGCTACCTTAGCCTACTGCAGACGCTGCACACTTCAGAGACGCTGACAAGAGTAGAAATTAGATCTCACTCGCTTCCGCTCTCCGTTACTTCTCACCCTGTTGCCCCACCTTGAATGTAACGTATAATAGAATTCATATCTACCTAATTGTCTTAACAACCCATCTTCCTCATTGATTTCACTGGGTAACGATATTACCAACCCTCAATACGCCACAGTCCATGCTTTATACTTGCGGATATGACTGTCTTTACTCGCCTCCGTCCTTTTCGACTTGATTTCATGCCCGCACCGCCAGCCTGGACGACGTCGTCCACACCGTCTCCATTTGCCGGTATTACCCACACATTCCCAGCCATCTACCTCATTTTATAGCCTCGATATTGCCCTCCCTAGCCCAGCTACGGACGTCAACCTTACTCACATTACACTCCTCGAAATTATCCTTCCCCACCCCACACCGTGCCCACTGCTTGCCGTCTCCTGGGTTCCCCCGAGCATCGACCAAGCCTGCACCTTCACCGCCCGCCTGGACGAATCGCTATCCACGCTGCCCCTTCGCCTCGGGATTACCTCGCTCGTCCGTGCCCTCTACCTCCCACGCAAAAAGAGCGCCGGCGCCCACGACTGGCTGCGTCGGAGGCGGCCGCTGCGCTGATGTATTATTAGACAATAACAGGGGCTTTCACGAGGTTTCCGCGGGGGCTGTTTGGAATACCAGACCGGACGCGCGCCTCCGCTTCCTGGCTTCTCCCAGCGGCGCAGGCGGGGGGGGGGAGAGTCATGGCCCCTTTCTTTTCGACAATTCTTAACCATCTAAATCTTATAAAAATTTAATGCCAGCATGTAGTGCCTATTCTGAAAACGTTAAATCTTCAAACTTCCAGTTTACTTTTCTCAAGAACAATAAAAGTTACATCTTTATTATTTTACAGCAGTTTTGTCTAAAGATTTTTTTAATAGGGAAGACAATTTTTTTGCATTGACACTTTTCATTTAAAAGTTATATTTTTTACAACATGTCAATTTTTTACTAAAAAACGAAATTTCTAATTTTTTTCGCTTTTTTGAAACATTATGTAACATAAAAACGAGTCTAATATCAAGAGCACATTAAGTTGTGTACCACATAATTTTTAAAAATGTTATCTGAAGTATGTTTTGGGATAAATGCACCAATAAATTTGGAGCAAACGCCCTTAGATAGTAAACAGTAACACCCCCCAAGGCTCTTCCTTTGATGTCATCTGTGTCTTGTCAGTCCCTTTTCGTCTTGTTGTACCTCTTCTTTCTTGCACGTTTGCAAAGATCTTCTACTGCTTTATCAGCTTTTCCATTCGAAATCTAACTTTTAACTCAGAATTGCAAGAGTATATAAAGATATGCGCGTTGACCTGCATCATCACAGGGGGCGTGGCAAATTTAAATACCCGAAAAAAAAGGCATTTAAATTTGAGATACGGCCAAACGGGGACTACAACTATTCATTTTTTTAATTTTTCGCCAAAATTCCACTACCTACTTCGCTTAACTTGGATAATTAATAAAACAGACTACCTTAGTATAAACATGTGTGCGATCAAAATATACTCTTTAAATGTCGAGCTCCGGGTAAATAGCACACAAACACTCATGGACGCGGCAAGGGACTATCCTACAAAACCGAGTCAGCTACGCCACTCCAGCTTTAATCTTGCTAGCTAATCGAGTAGACTATGGACAAATGTCATTGCAATTCAATACTTCACATCGGTAACTAAAACAAATTTACATTGAATGTATTAAATATCCTGTTGTGCAGGAAACACAAAGGCCAACATCATAGTAAATGTGAGAAGCTGTAACTAGACAGTTATAGTACGCACCTTCGTTTTTACTTTCTTACATCACTCAGACTTTGAAGTACTTTGACTTTATTTCTGGTAAAGACGTCATGTACATACGTTAAATCGATAGGGATACAGCAGCAACACTGAAATCGTGAGCTCTGGCCTACGGTTGAAAGTGTTTGGTGTAGCGGGGCGTGAAATGGCGTGGCGTGACGTGACGTGACGTGGTGTGTGGCGTGTGGCGTGTGGCGTGTGGCGTGTGGTGGGTGGTGTGTGGTGTGTGGTGTGGTGTGGTGGTGTGATGTGGAAGCAAAACATCACATCGGAATGTCTCCTTTCGATTTCCAGCACCAGCTCATCCGAATGGGTGTGTCATACGGCATGTTAAGGCTCCTGAAATATCGGCGAGGCCAATTTAAAAACAAGAAGGAATATCATTTGATATGCAAAGTCAATCTAACAAGATTTGAAACACGCAATGGCTGGAGGAATTAATACAACATCGCTAAATATTTGGATCATTTTATTTAAATAAAATCAATATTCATCTGTACCATTTCCGTCTTTCCTATCATATTCACGATGGCCCTCACATGAATCCTCCCTTCTTAGAATCGAATTCCAAAGGACAACGGTTCTGTTCCATAATGCATTCAACTAAATACTTACTACGAAAACAAGAATGAGCATGTACTCATTTCATTTATTGAGACAAATACGTCTAAGAGGACAACACATACTTAAAAATAAAATGATACCACAATGGAAATTTTCTCCAGAAAAAGGAAGGTTCATACAGTGAAGTTCTGCTGAGCAATATTTGCTGCGCACGTCTGAACCCCTTGTTTCGCACGTCTCTTTTTCTCTACACGATCTCCCCACTGAATCCTCCACAAAGCATACTTCCCTCGGCACGTGTGACTCACTCTCGACAATAAGCTTTGTTTTAATTTCTTTATTAAAACGCTCTCTTTCCGTTTCACGAAGCACTTCTTTGTTATTTAGGCCCAGCCCAAGCTTTTTTCACAGAAACAAATTATCCTTTGTGCTTTGGATGCGTGCTTCATGGGGGGAAAGAGAATAACGTAATCCCTAAACGCACGCTACACCTCCACAGGCCTACGCAGGTACCTATATTGAACAGCTCTCTTTGATGTGTTTGTTTACCTCTCACGCAGCCGTGTGTAGCGCATAGATTGATGGAATGACCAGCCCCAAAAACAACAGGTTTTCCCACGACACCGCGTTACGAGGGATAGCACCGGCTCTGAATGCCGTTCTACGCTCCCGAGCGGTTGCTCACAAAGCGGGCGGTAAAAATTCGAAAAGACGACTGCCCGAAGATAAGGCCGTTCTCTGCCTTATCGACGCGCGTGGATGATCAACGCCTGTCGTGATCGGTTCGAGGGTCATTTGTTTCAAAAGCGTCCCTCTAGCGAGAAAAATCCATTCGACTATCGATCTGGCGCGTAACAAAACATTTATCCGCGTTTCCAACCGCTGCACTCGCCACCCAGCGCTGCCCAAAAGGGCGCCTCCACGCTGACTTTATTCCCGCGCTCACACATTCCTCACTGCCCACCGACAGTAATTTGATGGTGCCGCGAGGGGGGCGAAGTTACTGCTTAATCAAACCATATCAACCCGATCGCCGGCGCAGCGGCAGGGGGGGGGGGTGGAAGGCACGGGGTGGGCGGACGGCGAGCGGGTGGCGGTCCACGCTGCTGTGCAAGTGGAGAGCGAATGCTGAATATCACGGACAGTCGCACAAAATACTTTTCACATTTTAGGCATTTCACTTCACAAGAATGCATTTTCCTTGTCTTACTACAGTGTTCTGTAGTGTTACGGATAATGAATTACAACACAATACTTTAAAAGCTGTCTTATTAGCTTCCTACTAAAGGTATTTATTTCTTTATTTTGTGATTCATTCGGGACGGTTTTCCCACACATCAAAGAACTCAACAATCCTAGAAGGATTCTTTATACGGGGATTTGTAGACGTAGGGGATTTGGAATACGTCGCTCTACAATTCATGAATTTAATAGTGACGTAAAATGTACTACGCCACGCACTGATTTCCAAAAGAAGCAAGAGTCCCTGTGCGAATACATGCCTCGTGTTCGCTTCGTCATCCTCGTGATCTTCACAAGGATTTACAGAGGTTCAGAGAGGTGCGAAGCAATCGGTCCGACCTCATGGCCACGGCGTCACAGAGGCGGACGGCAGCGCGGCGAACCCACAGCAGGGACGGACGGGCGGACGGGCGGACGGGCGGACGGGCGGGCAAGGGGGCGGGCGGGCGAGGGGGCGGGCGGGCGGGCGGGCGAGGGGGCGAGGGGGCGAGGGGGCGAGGGGGCGGGTGGGCGGGCGGGCGAGGGGGCGACCACTCGCGGAGCCAACGGCTTCGCAGCGCATGAGTCGCTCACTCGCGATGAATTACGACGCGGTTCGCCATCCGCCCCCGCCCACGTCCCCCACCCCGCTCCGCCCTTTGATTGCCGCCCCTGGCGGAGCAGAACAGTCTCAGCGCCCGATCCTACCCCACACACAAGCCCTGCCGGTACACACACACAAGGCAGTTTCTGCCAATTAAGGACTATCAGATTTTCTACATTCAATCGTCCATTGGAACATGTCATTGGAACTATTAATTATTTAATTAAAAAAACTACAAAATGGCAGAAATGCATTAATTCTTTCTAATTGGGATGCGTCAAACTAACGCTGCACTAAACGAGCGTGCGCATGGCCTCAAAATATCCACTTGAATGGTATGTAACCCATTAGCCTTTCCGGTCTGACTTTTATATTCATCCGGACTGACACATCGCTCGATGGACCAACTCAAATTAATGCATCAAGAAGTTGAACGTTTAAAAAGTCATTATACTTACTCGCATACTACCCACGCAATGATCAGGAAAACAAAGACGATCTTTCAATAGAAAAACTCTTATTGCCGAGCCCTGATACCGAAAAAGAGGATCAATCTTGTTTCAGTATGTATTAAATTACTTCTAGCACGTAATGTAGCCATAATTCACGTTTCGTGTATCGTTGTTAAACATTGTTGCGGCAAAACGTCTGTTTTGACCGTGTGGCCGATTGTCCATCAGTGAACAAGGGAAGTGAACAAACCGTAGGCATGGTGTCCACCACAATTGATATCCTTCGATCTATTTTGATTTGTGGGATACTTTACATGAAGCCTAAAAAAATCATTATTTTCTGAAAATCGGCTCATTTTTCTTTAATTTTTTCTCGAATAAAGTAAAGAACGCTTATAAAAATGGCGCAGAGCTCATTCATGAATGATGCACAAGATGAAACTCTTCGCAGACAAAACTAATGGGGCTATATTTTTCAATGTCACAAACACTTTTTAGAAGTCGAAAGACTCCAAAACGTGTCTTTTCGTAGAAATCCCGAAAACGATTTTCTACATCATTACATAATGTTCTCTATACTACGTATATTAATCCGTATACGAGAACCCCGTATGTATACGAGAAAGTGAGACGACCCACATTATCACCCAGCATCGATTCAGATTTCAAACAGTAAAGTTGATATAAATATTTTATTAACAGTACATCAAAAGATGAGAAGCTTAATTACAAAATACAAACAGAGCAACAAACTACTCTTTCAACGTAAAATTTATCTAGAAACCAGAATAGGTGGAAGATGAGAGGTCGAAAATGTTTCGTGTTCAAAATTTGTTGGGTGAGGGACGAAATGGCAGAGTCAAATTTCCAGCAGCTGGAAGGCAATTGGATACTACCAACATACATCTAACAACCTAGAAAGACATTCTAAATATCAAACATCTTCCACTTTCACTTTACTCTGAAAGAGTTTTACAAAATTCCATGTCTCATGTTCAGAAACTGACATCCCAGAGGATTGGACATTGCGATTATATTCACATACAATGAGGAACACACTTTTTATTCAAAATCTTTATCGATGGATATAACATTTCTGTAGAGTTTGAAAGCAAGTTCAATGAGTGATTGCAAATATAATATTTATAATTCGAAAACAAGAGTTTCATAGTTTCAAGGATTCATAGAAATATAATGTTCATGGTAACAATATGTATAGGTAATATACAAAGGGCCACACACATTAGTTCATGACAGTTTTACAGGTTTCGTTTTATGCGTCCGATTCAACCCGAGCGTCTGTGGCCACAACCCAACGGATGATATTGTGCAAGGAACTTGTGGGCCACTGATTTTCTTGGAGGAACGGACTCGTGGTCCGCTTTTCGAACGTCTGTGCGCGTTCACACGTACCTGGTAACTTTCTAACCAAGCACGTACCAGGCTTTCCAGGATAAAAGCTGTTCCTTTAAGCCCGAGATGCGGTAAATCCGGTCGGATATAACCGGGCGACAGTGAGCAGATTCGGAAGACGTTAATCACGAGACGCACAAACCCGGGCGGGTCCCGCGTGCCTCGCGAAACCCTGGCGCAGGATTTGATTGATCGGTGATTCAGGGCGCGTCAACTGATAACGTCATTAGTCCCGTATAGTGCATGTTTTTCCTCTGGAGGAGGGGGTGATCTTTCCCGATGGATAGCGAGATCCGGCGCTGACCTTCCGTCGGCTAGCGGGGATTTCCTCAACCAGGTATTTCCCACCAGTGGGGCAGCTCCCCTCCGGGACACACCCTAAGCTCCCGACGGGTCTCCTGACATGTTGTAATGTAGTGCATGCTAACGTAAGAGTGTATATGTAAAGGGTGAGAATAGGACAAGGAAGAGGAAGGAAAGATAGCGCGCGGTCCGTGGTCCATTTCTTAGGTACTGCTGCGACATTCACCCGGAGGTGATCGGAGAAACCACAGAAAACTACCGATCAGAGCAGCCGGCCGCTAGAATTCTCCTCCAGACGACTGAATTCGACTTGGCTATGTAGCTAGCGTCCAAAATGCTGCTACTGACGAGACTCGAACTCAGAATCTCCCGGTCAGAGGCACTGCAGTGACATCAGTTGCTACCCTGAGCCACCTAAGCCGGTTGTTGCGCCGGAGCAGCGCTTCCAACTCCGGGCGTAAACTCCGGCCGTGACCTCTCGTGAACTCTGTTCCACATTCCGCGAAGACGCCGCGCCGCGCCGCGCCGCGGCCATCGCCATGCGGGGAGCCCAACTCGGGAGGGCGGAGCGCGAAACCCCGGCGCCGCGCCGCGCCGCCTTCCCACAACTTTTCGGCGTTCAGGAGCCGCCGCTCGATCTCTCGTTAATCACGACGGCCCTCCGGGGAAATTCGACGTTTATTTACATCCGGCGCCGGCGCCGGCGACGGTGACGAGCGCCGTCGGAGACAAGAGGCTCCCAAGTTCGATGTCGGAGGAAGCCCGGGGCGAACTGCGCCAAAGGGAAGGTGCTCGCCCGACGGAGGAGGCAATGGCGAAGGGTGAGACGGCTTTCGATGTCACAGTAAAAATGTTCGCTACCTGCTTAAACGAGATGGAAATGCGATGGCTGTGGAAGCTTTAAGTGTGTACAGAAGACGACAACTCTCTGTAGGGGATTGTGATAGAAATGGGGAAACTGTGGGAATGAATATTGTATTGGCGATAGATATGGTCAGGTGTACATTTCGTAATGAGGCCTCGTTGTCGTGGCAATTGATGGAATCCATGGTGATAACCGGGCAATAGATTACTTTTTTTATTATAACTGATCTATTAAGGTCACCTTGTTGATGGCGACGGTTGTCCTGATATGTGATGTGATGTAGTGGCTGTGCTGCCATTCTGTATTATGATGATGGCTCCGCAATGGTGTGATAGATGATAATGATTGTTCTGAGCCATAGTTTGCAATGGAGATATCTGTGTTATGGTGTACATTGTGATGGTAATAGCTGTTCTGTGGTGTATGTAGTGATGTGGGGGTCAGCAGCGAAGAGAGGTCCCAAACAATAGGCCGTGGAGAATAGCCGAGGCGCGCGCGTGTGCGGAGAGTGAAGACGGCAAGGCGGCGAGGCAGCGCCAAGGGCGGAGGTTTTCTGCGCGGGGCGGAGTAAGAAGCAAACGCGGAGGGCGAGGACGAAATGTTGGAGAATAGGAATCTATTCCTGTTACGAAATTTTATAATGGCATTCTACGGAGAAAATATTTATGTCAGTTGCACTATTCTCGCAATAAAGCTCCAAATTATACTCCTGTGTAATCTCCAGAGCCTTATTAAGAGAAATACTTTTCTTTTCAGTGCATTGATAATCGCAAGTTTAAATAGTTTTATTCCCTTGGTCAACGATGCGCACAAGTGCACAAGTTCCATGTCATTCTGAAGGTCTTTCACACACGGAAACCGGAATCCACATCGTTCCATTCGGTTCCTGTTCCAACAATGAATTTAACGAACGAGTACCGCTTTCGCTTTCGGTCTCGGGGTCCGCCCGGCCTGCTTGTGAGGCGCGGCGCCGCTGGCTCGGGGCGGCGGGGGCGGAGCGTGGGCGAGGGCGAGGGCGAGGCTTCTCAGCGGCGCCGGAGAGAGCGCCCAGCGCCGCAGCATCCGCCCCGCCCCGCCCCGCCCCGCCCCGCCGCGCCGGGGTCGCGCTGTAGTCGGCAGATATTGATCCCGCGGAGAGGCAGGCGTGCCAACCGCGCCGCGCGCCACGCGCCGCCCGCACCGCTGCGGCGTGGGCGGCGCCCGCCCCGGCGCACGCGCATCGCGACGCACGATTCGAAAGAGACACTTAAATTCACTTGTTCATTTCGAGTAAATAAATCAAAACTCAATGCAATTCATTCATTTTTAGATTTACTTCATTAATGCACAATATTAAAACAAATATTTTTTAGGGTTAATCAATGAAAATTTTGAAAATTTTAATGAAGAAATACAGGAATATTGTTGAGTACTAAGTTACAAACAATAAACAAAAGTAAAAAGAGACTTGATAAAACCCGCTAAAAGTTTTGAATATAATTAGTACTAATTGCACTGATATGCAGTTGGATAATAAATATATAAACTCAATTACCAAACTCAAATTGCTCAAAAAGATGAAGCCCGTATTTGATTCCATTACTAATTTAATATGTACACAAAATTAAATATTTTGTACATTTTTTGCGAATTTTTAATACATTTTATATTAAAAACATTAAAATTAAACTAAACAATAAATAGATGATACATATTTAAAAATCAGGACTTTTGAAAACAAAACAGGACAGTCAGGTCAGAGATCTCAAAAATCAGGATGTCCTGATAAATGTGGCCGTCTGGTAACCCTACGCTTGGTGCAGCTCACAGGAGACAAAATTCGAAGTTCAAACAATGCTCTAAAGCTTGAGATCAACGTAAAAAGCATATATATTGTATTAAAAGATATTGTATGCATTACTGTACTGTATTCCTCTATTTTGTCTGTGGGTTGCTGATCTCTAGCAGCCATTGTCCAAATCCAAGCGCCTTGATGATCGAATTCCAGATGAGACATCATACGAGATCCCACATTTCCTTCTTTCTTTCTTTTTTTTTCTTTCCTTCCTTCTCCCTTTATTATTTTCTTTACTCTACGGCGATATGGTCTTCGGCTGAGAATTCTTGCGAAAACAATTCGATTATTTTTTAATTATAAACGTTTTACCTTAATTTTTTGACTTAGAAAATAATGGTTTCGAAACTTCCAAACAATCCCATATTTTCTTTAGTTGTTCAGAGTTCTTTCCAACAGAAATAAACTTTACTCAGTATTGATGTTTTCGAATTGCCCATGCTCGAATTTAGCTTCACTGTAACCTTAATCCAATTACAATGTTGAATGGCTAGTGTTCATTTAACTCGTTGCGGAGCGATATTTAATTTCCCCACAATCCATGTCGCTTCATTCTGAAAATCGCTTTAAAATAATAAACTTTTGCATACCACACTCAAAATAATTTTTATTTAAAAAAATAAAAGTGTTATTATTGGTAAAAAATAATAATATAGAAAAATTACTGCTTGTGCTGATAGTAATGTTCCATTTAAATCCCACCTCTTTGAAATGCAAACTCCAAAACTTTGTTTTGTTGCGTTTCGGAATGCTTTTATTTTAGACAAAACGTTGATGCAGAATTATTCATGCACGCAACGCGAATAAATAAATATCAACGCTAATAAATAACAATTTCGTTATTAGTTAGGTTCACTCGTCAATAATCTGCAATTTTTTTAAATTTATAAAAAAGTATTGTACTTTGTTTTGCGATAGTGATGAGAAATATTTACTTTGCTTCACTAAAACATTCGATTAAAACAAAATTAAAATAAACGAATAATGTACATTATTACTAGCCACGTAGGTGAGCGAATAAATAATCTCTTTAACAATAATTATGCTTTAATACTGTCAATTTACACAGATGTTCACGAGTTTACCAAACGTCACAAGAAACCTATGGTTTAGTCATACATATTTATAATTTCGTGAAATAGTTCATTGAAAATGCTCATGTATTTATGATGGAGTTAATTAGAAAGTGTTACTAAATCATAAGATTGGTTTAATAAATGTTATTCGCATTATTAAATTTTTGTATAATTAATGAAATATTCACGGTTTATATTTTCATATTTTGTTCGGGGTTGTAGTACTCACTTTTTGTTGCACGCTCGCTCTTCCTTTCAGCTATCGCCATTCGAGTGATTGCAATTCATCTCAATTGAATGGAAACGATGGCATCGCAATTACCTTCCTGTACATTGATATCCATCGTCACTCCAATGGGTCTCATCTTTATGCGTACCACCGCTCGGCAATTCATCCAACGAAAGGTTCTGGGCAGTCCATTTGGAATACAATTTCACGTAATTACGTAACAAAAAAGTTTGGGAAAAAATCCCTCTTGGAATGTCATTTGAAAATAAATGTGGATTAATTGTAAAAAATTTCTGGCCCAGCCTCCGCGACGCGCCTCGCGACTGTTTTTTGCAGTGCGTCCGTTAAAGCGGCCGGCTGACTGTCGGGCGTGGGGACGCGGCCGCCGTCAACGACGCCTGAGAGGCCAGCTCGCCTAAACGAGGAGTAACTTTTATTTAAATATTTGACCGACGCGCGGGGGAGGAGCAGGAGAGGAGCTGGCGCCAGAAGGGGAGATTTTTCCATGAAAAGGGGAGCCTTCTCTTCATCACTCCGTCCGCGCTGTCTCCCGCGAGTTAAGTTTGCAGGATGAGGGCACAGGTGGAAGCGATGGGGTAGCGTGCCGGGAGTGCTGATTAATGTATAATGCTTTTCATAGCGATAACGGACGTGGCGATGCTTAGGAGCAAAGAATGGATGAGGGGGGGAAGTATTGATATTGAGGTTGGGTTGGTTGTTAGTGATTCCGGGCATGTCAACTACTGAGGTCATTAGTCCCGTAAGTGTAATGCACATTTTTTCATCGGGAGGTGGCGGTGATCTTCCCCAGCTGGATCGCGAGATTCGGCGCCGACTACCGTCGGCTAGCGGGGTTTCCCTAAACCAGGTATCTCCCACGATCGGAGTACTGGCCTAGTCGGGACAAGCTCTAAGCCCCCGACCGGTCTCCAGGAATGTGTGGTAGTGTAGTGCATGTTAATGTAAGTGTGCGGTAAGGGGTGAGGATAGGGTAAGGAAAAGGAAGGAAAGATCGCGCACGGTCCGCGGCCCGTTTGTTAGGGTACTGCTCTGGCGTTCGCCAGGTGTTGATTGAGAAACCATGAAAAACTACCGCTTGGCGCGTTTACTGTGATAGTTTCAAGCAGGATCACTTCTGTGCTCTAAGGAAAAGCGTAAATCCCAAACAGAAAGGGCCTTTAAGGGCTCCAACAGGCAGAGAGAACTCTTTCGCGCGCCGCGTTGGCACACGCACAGGCGCACCCCCGCCTCTATCCGCACTCACTTTTCCCCCAGCGCACAGCCACAACCACGCCCCCGCCCCGCCCCGCCCCCGCCGCACTCGCATCACCTGCGGCCTCGCGTTTAATCTCGCCACGCGCCGAAAAAGGGTAATGAATATCTCACGCGGTCGCAATGGCGCCACCCCCCCCCCCGCTCCAGCCATGCGTCTGCGGCGGTGCGTATTGATTCGCAGACAGGTGCGTGGGAGGCCGGCGCGCCATTGATACCCGCGAGGGCGCGCAATTAGTGGAACGACGGATATTAGCGATTCCGTCGGTGCACCGCGGATTCGACCTGGCGACGAGTACGATAACTTCATAATTTACTTGTTGAGCGAGTACTATTTTCCAACGTTGAATTACGCGCAAAACGTGATAAAGAACGTTTTTGCTCTCCGTTTTCGCGCTGTGATGAACGTTTGCGTTCCGGAGGGGAGCTGCAGTTGGGAAGTTTCTGAAAGAGCTGCAATAATGTTCATTTAGTGTTGTCTTACACCGCTTATATTCATAAACGTATGCATTTATGGAGCAGAAGAATCAATGTTCAAAGAGAAAATCAGAATATATTAGAGACTGCACTTTACAGTCAGAAAAAAGTAAAAAAAGGGACTATAAAATGAACGCTGAAATGAGTATTGTCGTTTTCCAATCAGATTTATAATTAGGAAAATACTTACAACACACGTTCTGCTATTTCAATAAACGTTTGAGTAGTGACACTGCTTTCTCCAACGAATGGTCGTATTTACGAGAATATTGGCGGCCTCGTTTGGAATGGAGATGCTCATGTGAGGACGTTTTCAATAGCAATTTCCAGTCTTGAAGCAGGTCGGGAGTTGTGAGGAGATGCGGGGCTTAAAGGCGGCGTGGCGTGGCGTGGCGCGGCGCGGCGCAGGCACGCGTTGGCGACCGCGCTCTCGGTCAACGCGGCTTCGTTACTTATTTAAATGCATCACGGGCATCGCCGGCACTAGCCATTCCCTCTGTGCCACGCAGCGTTCGTTTCTCTGCTGAATATTCACGTCTGTCGAAGACTCTCCCCGTCCCTTCCTGCGAAGACTTTCCGTTAACATTTGACACTACCCGCACTTCTTAAAACAGAAATCGAATCATGTCACGGTCCAATGATAAAGTCGTTCCGTACTTTGGCACGTTTGAATACGTATCTTCTACCAATACTACTAGTGGCTAGAAGGTGACAGAAGAATACTTCTCACAAAATACCACAAAGCATTTGTATCGTGAAATGTAAAAGAAACTGTTGTTGTTGTTGTTGTTGTTGTTGTTGTTTAGAGCCTGTGACCCCAGAGGTCATTGTTATTCAAGTAGAGATGTTCCGGTTTTATTTTAAAATGCGAGTTGAATTTTATATTCGAGATTAGGGGAACTCATACGCTGCTTCTTCCCTCGCATTTCCACGGAGAATTATTTCGGCACCTGTGGTCCAGAGCAATGTGGAAAAACAGCGGTGTCTGGAGAATTGCAGTTGAAAGACAATGCAATTCTAAAATGGATGCAATCATCCCTTCTAAGCCCTACCAACAGGATATTATAAGATTTTGCCAGAAAACTAATATATTTAATAAAATATAAGTGAAATTTTGTAAATTTTATCATACAAACCAAGATTGGGTGCTAAGTTATGAATTTTTAAATAATCTCACTTCACTGCATTGTAATCACTGTACTATATATCAATGTTAAAACAAATATGGAATATGCCGGTCCGGTGTCCGAGATTGCTAAGACAGTAATGTCGTAGCGATTTTGGACCGAAGGGTTGTGCGTTCCGCCTCGGGCATGGATGTATTTGTATTCTTTTCACACCCTCATCATCACCAAATCGTTTCATCTTCACAGTTACCATAACGTTATGTACAATAGTGGTCACTAATGACCTAGATGTTGATGCGACCTTAAATTTAAAAAAATAAAAAATCGAATATGTAAAATATTTTACAGCCGCTAAAAACCTTCGGTTGATGCGACTATAATAATTTTTTTTTAATTCTAAAGCGACCACGTCCTTCCCCGTAGCTCCGCCTTGAGGTCAGAGCAGAGCAGAGCAGAGCAGAGAAGAGCGAAGCGCGTAGGCGCTCTGAGGCGGAGGCCTCCGGGTGCGGGCGCAGAATTCCGTTGCGGCGCTCTCTGGCGGACCTCAATTAGCGTCACCGGCGCAACTTTTCCCATCGACTCCCTCTCCCGAAGCCAGCAGGCAGCTCCGTCGGCGCCGCGCTGAGACAGGGCACGGGCATGGAGAGAAGCCAATGACGCTGACGATGAATCGTCTCCTTAATTATTTCAGTGGTATAGATAGCTTTGGAGGCTCTCACACGCAGCCAATCTTTATAAATGAGAACTATAAAGGAAGAGAATTTCACGGAGAAGGGACGAATTGCACTTTAACTTTAAAAATAGGAAGGATTTGTTTAAACAACACATCTAAATATTCATGTCAAATGCAACCCGCAACACTGCTGGATTTTTTCAATTTATCGTTAAATAACTTCTAAAAAAAACGTTATTGAATTGAATTTGCCTTATTTTACGTGGCGAGACTCAGGCCATGAGGCCTGCTCTTCCGTCTGACCACGCAAATTCCGCTACGCTCCTTTCACCAACCATGGGAGAAAGAAGGTATTACTTGGGCGACGAAACAGGCGATTTGAATTTAGCTCAGAGGCGTCATTTAGGCTTGAGGATCTTTTACATGCAGTAAATCTACTAACATGGGACAGCCGGCTTTACTTCCCCTCCGAAGGAAGGCGTACGAAGGATTTTTTCGCCCTTAAAAATCCACGGCTTCGATCGGGTTCGAACCCGCAAACTTGGGTGTAACAGTCCGATACGCTAACGCTACACCATCGCCGCCGCCAAGGCTATTATCGCCGTTATAGGGCTTTAAAAACTAAAATTTCGGTAACAAAGGCCTTAAAGGAACGTTTCTCACACGAAAATCTACAAGATGATATCTTCTTGACCATTCTATTACATTTTGCTTGTCCGACGCTTCTCGATATTACCCCACCTGCTCAGAGATGTGCGGAATCTGCAACCGAATGTGAAATTGACCTAATTACTTGATATTCTACGCGATTCAGAATAGTTTGTATTGACAAGGGTGTATTGTATTGTCATCGATTACAATGAGACGTATAGAACAAGTGACTAAGGATAAGAGGGTATTGAAGAGAAATAAATGTTACAGGTTAAATATAGAAATGGAAAAATAGGGAAGAGGGTGGGTGCATGCGAGAGTTTTATTATTATTGTTGGTTTTATTGGTGAAGTACTGTTGGCACCCCAAATATTCGATTTAAACATGCCATGAGTAACATTTTATATAAAAAATTAAATAATGGTAATTACATTTATTATAAGCTTTTTACATCCTGTTTGCAATTTTACAAATTGTTCACATACTTTTGAATGAATTTGGTGTTATAATGGCGAATCACTGCACGGTTTGTTCTTTTAATCATTTGACAATCTCTACGTTTGGTAAGAGCAAAATTAAGACCAAGAGCATTAAACTTCATTACTGCTCAACGACTACACTCACGTTCTCGGGAAGGAATTCTCACAGAATAAACAAAATATTAAATTTGTTGACGCGCACGCGCACACGCACACACACATCTACCCTCATTAACTAAGGCGACACGGGAAAGTGGCAGTCTTCGGTTCCCTTCTTCAGTAGAACCCGAAAACACACCTTTTCAAATGCCTATGGACTCTGGACTCAAATGCCTATGGACTCTGGACTCAAATGCCTATGGACTCTGGACTCAAATGCCTATGGACTCTGGACTCAAATGCCTATGGACTCTGGACTCAAATGCCTATGGACTCTGGACTCAAATGCCTATGGACTCTGGACTCAAATGCCTATGGACTCTGGACTCAAATGCCTGTGGACTCTGGGCTCAAATGCCTATGGACTCTGGGCTCAAATGCCTATGGACTCTGGGCTCAAATGCCTATGGACTCTGGGCTCAAATGCCTATGGACTCTGGGCTCAAATGCCTATGGACTCTGGGCTCAAATGCCTATGGACTCTGGACTCAAATGCCTATGGACTCTGCAAGCGATGCGCAAACTTTTAAACGGCGCGCCACGCTATTTTGAGGCAGTAATTGCTTCACAGCAAAATTCCTTATTTGTTGAACTACGCAGACGAGTGCTACACTGCGTCTTCTCCAGAACTTAAAAATAAATAATAATAATAATAATAATAATAATAATAATAATAATAATAATAATAATAATAATGAGATCGCGAAAGGACTAGGACGTTTTCCCATTACGAGGTCAGGTGGGCAGGAAGGGGACATCCTCGAATCACGGCCGAGAAATGATCTCAAGTTGCAGAAACTCGGAACGCTGATAAATCAAGAGGCGCAAACGAAGGAAAATTCCACCGGGCAAACCAACTAGAGACATTTGTAGAGGGGAGAATTCGCTTCGGAGAACGAAAACGTAAACGCACCTGACGCCGCCTTGAGCAGACGCACGGGATCGAAGCGAGCAGATACTTTATTAAGGCGCTTCAGACAGGTAAATGTTTCACTAAGCTCAAAAATATGGTACTTCGTGCTCACGTGCACCAAAGCTTCAAATACTTTCGTCAAACATTTCGAATGTTACAAGTGTGCCTTTTATCGTAAAGGGTGGGTGGCGTGTGACGACCGGACTCAAAAATCATAGGCGACGAGCGCGAGGGCCTTCGCCCGCCAGCGCCTCAGCCGAGTGCAGGATTCAGCGCACCCAAGCGTCAGGTAGACGGACCAGGCGGCGGTCCTCCGGTCAAGCAGACCAGCCGAGTCGGCGCTCCCTGGGGCGATGCGCCAATGCTCCAGGAAGCGTTCATCAACATCTTTGTATTGTTGCTGCTGCGGCACCAAAGACTTATAAGGTATTCCGATTATTATACAGACTTATAAAATCTCTGAATTTCCGGAAATTGAGAATGCAAATGTTCAACTTGGTTCTTAAGGACGGGGTGGGGTGGGGGTGAGTTCCGCTATGAGGCCGGCGGTGTAGGAGTATCGCGAACTGTGTGCTAAGTTTAAGCATCTGCATCTAAATCCCTGCAAAAAACTTGCTGCTTGGAAGCACTTTCGGGGTAGCGAGGAATGTGCAGCACCGCAAGTTTTGTTTCATTTCCTCTCTATGCCGCACCAAAAGTAGGGAGGAAAACTATTGGAATGACAATACGATCTCAAATATTCGGTCGCACAACTGATGTTTGAGGCTCTTTGCACACACGTCTTGATTAAGGTCTATTAGTGTTCCAAAGAAGGTGAAGATTGGTGCAGGTGGCGAGGATATGCAGGCAATTTTGTCACCAAAAATCAGGATCTGTCTATAGATGGAAGCATTTGTCACGCCTAACTCTGTTAGATTATAGGCTTTCCAGCTGAAACGTACTTAGTAAATAGGCCAAGAATAACATCTACTTAATCCTTATTTATTTATTTATTTATTTATTTATTTATTTATTTATTTATTTATTTATTTATTTATTTATTTATTTATTTATTTATTTATTTATTTATTTATTTATTTATTTATTTATTTATTTATTTATTTATTTATTTATTTATTTATTTATTTATTTACTTTTTTATTGTAGAATAGAAGATGATGCATTTATAAATATGGTTCAGTCACGAACTCATTAAATCAACTGAAATTTTGAAATCTTTTCAAAATTCCAAAAGTTCAAATTTATTTTCGAACTTGTTCTACACCTCCAATATACTAAAATCAGAGTTTTCTTTCTCAATGCGATTTATCTATCAATTTCAGATATTTACATTGTCATGAACTTTTTAAAAATATGCGTAGATCAGAAATATTACTAAGAGAAGGAAAAGTTTCGTTATGTAGCGCATTCCCAATAGTTTTATGATGCCGTGTATACTGACTATTCGTTTGGTGAATAAACGAATCCGCAAGTGAAGGTAGTCGCAGAGGCGCAGTAGTTTTTTGCCAGACGAGCTGTCGGAAGAGTCAGCGATGGCTGGATGTGGTGGTGGTGGTGGTGGTGGTGGAGGCGGCGGCGGTGGCGGCGGCGGCGGAAGTGAAATTGGACAAATGAAGATCGACGCACCCTAGACGAACACTCTAGAGACTTTTCGGTATTTTAGCGTGAATGGACGACGAGGAAAGAAAGAAAGAAAGAAGAAAGAAACCCGAGAGACACGGGGAACTTTGTAACAGAGAGGAGGGTGCCTTTGGAAAAGATACAAATTTCCTCCAACTTTTTGTGTATACTGGAAAACAATAAATTCTGAAAACCTTACGCATGGAACTAAAATTGAAATTTCTCACTTAGACGTGAGCATTGTGAAAGTTAGTCACAGTCGAAAAATATTTTAAAAGAGGCGGACTGGCTTTGAAAAGGAAATAAGAACTAAACAGGTTTAGAATTGGTTACGAGTTGTTGCAATAACAGTCGTTCATCAGAATGAGTGGCATGTGCACATGAAAAGACGTTGAGCCACATTTAAACAAGTGTTTCCCTCTCCTCGCCTCCGTCACTTGTCAACATATGACAGACTAATTAAAACACGACGTCCATTTTACTATGGGCCCCGAAATGCAACAAACGACGTCCTCACAGCTCGTTCGCACATGATGTGGGAGTGTTCTGCGACGGTATGCTGGACGCAAACAAGGCCTTTCGCGCATCAAATGATATTCGGTTGTGATTTTTGGAAACAATGTACGTGCATTCTAATTTAAAAAAATGAAAGTTTTAAAAGAATTAGGAATAAGTGAGCCACATACGCATGTGCTCATAAAATAGAATTAAAGTAACAAACATTCCATTGCTAAAAAATAAGATATTCTATCTATTAAGTGCTTCTGTATTTAATTGTTTGTGTTTCTTTACATATTTCTTTTTCTGCCATGAATATTTTTCTTTAACTGTTTTCATAATTAGATCAGTTTACTTAAAAAATGAATTTAATTATAATAATTACAAGAATGTCTACCAATGCCGTTATTATACATTGTACGATGCCGTTCTTATACCTTAATCTTTGATGTTACTTCCCCTCATATACATAGCTCTAACTGTGCCTTAGAAATGCAGTCGAATGGTTTCACAGCCGAAAGGCCTGCCAGCGTTCGGAACTATTCCTAGTCTTTCCCATTCGCCGATCCTCTTCGGCGAGAGCAGCGCCCCGGCCCCAAATGGCCGCGTCAGTCCTCCCGCGCGTTTCGTCTCTGGCGCAGTCGTGGCTGCCGAGAGAACCCGCGCGCGCCTCGCCCACGGGAAAACTCCCCCTCCCCCACCACCTCTCGGCCGCCCGCGTTTTCGCCCTGCAATCTGGCGGGCGGAATCCGGGCTAATGACGGTAATACGTCGCGAGCCGGCCGGCCGGCCAGGCCTCGCTGGCCGCCGCCCGCGCCCGCGCTCCGGGGCGGTGGCGGTGCAGTGGCGGGGCGGGGGCGGGGGGACGGGGGACAGGGGTGGGGGCGAAACGGGGGCGTTGCGGGGGTGGGGGGATAGAGGTGAGCGGGGCGTTGCGGGGACGGGGCGGCGGGCGGGGGCGGGGGCGGGGGGGGTGGGCATGGGTAGGGCGGGGCGGCGGGCAAGGGCGGGGCGGGCCGCGGGCAGGGACGGGGCGGGACGGGGGCGAGGGGGGGCGGGGGTGGGACGGGAGTTGGGCGTGGGCGAGGGTGGGGCGTGGGCGTGGTGGGGCGGGGGCGGGCGCGCTTCCTCCGGAAATTGCGCGTGCGCTGCGCGGGGATTACCCAGCACGCACCGCGGCGCTCAAAAGGCGGCGCGCGGGCGCCCGCACATTTCGGCTTACAATTGACGAGTGCACCTGCACGCGCACGCCCCGCTTTCCAGATTATGCTGTGGGGATTGTATGTATAAGTCTGCGCAATTTTATTACTATCTCTTTGAATTCGAATTCTCAATTATAATTCAACGAATTTACATGTGCTGTACACTTTTTGCACGTTGATGCGATTAGTTGTGCTCAGTCGTTACTGACCTATTTGCTTGAAATATTTTCGAAGTATTTTTAAGTTTCAGAGTAGAGAATCAAATTTAAGTGATCAAATATGTATTGTTAGAAAAGAAGTTCTAAGAAACAATCCTTAAATGAAAGTAAAAGAAAAAATCAGGCGAAAAAAAATTCCAGATATTCAGGTGAGTCTCGCATTACTAATTCGTGTGAATAAAAAGTCAAACCATAATTGTTTCAAATTACTGTAAAGATGATGTTTTAAGAAAATAGGTTTTGAAACACAAGAGACGATACTTGGTCACTTCTTTTATGAAAATTCTAAAATCCAGCAAAATATTCTTATCTCTGGATAGATGCAGAGAAGCTGAGATTCCACTTACTGCATTCATTTTGTGATTAAAATATATAATATATTGAGATACAGTGTTCAATCACTATATCATTACTTGCATTTTGTTTTATTGATTTATAATTAGGCTGTTTTGTCATTGACAATATCAGACCAAACAATCTTTATTAATGTTTTCTAAAAGAACAATAAAACACTCAAACTTATATCAGTTTACTTCAACATTATCATTTCAACTTTGTAGAGAATATTGACGGGCTATCATCTTCCTAAAAAGGATGTAAAATCTTAATATTAATTTTGCATATTTCGTTATTAATTTGGAAAAATATGCAATTTACAATGCGATATTTCAAACCATTGGCTTTATTTTTTCAAATATAAAGAGGGAGCTTGAATGTATAATACATTGTATTGTATTATACTCGTACAAAAGTTTTGGGAATAAAATATTTAATCTTTATCTCAAAACACGAGAGCCATCCGTATGTCCTTTTTATAGAGACCTGCTCAATTTCACTTTCATTGCCTTTGATCTCGCGCCGTTTCGCGTGGCAAGAATATTTTACAAGTGTTTTCCTACGACGCATTCTGACTTTTATCGACATTTGTGTAACTGTGTATAAAGCAGGGATTTCACAAGATATCTCTGTCAATTCTCACGAAAGCGCCGGAGAGTAGGTGCTTCAGAGACCATTTTAGCAGCCGAAAGTTGTGACTTCCTCTTCCACATCCTTTCGTGAAGTGGTTTATAGGAGTTCTCATATTCCATTATCTCGTTTTTGTTAAAGCGCCATCTCGGGTCAGCACAAGAGAGGCCCGAATTACCGCCCTTCGTACAAAGCCCCCGCACTGCGACGAAGAGCTGGATGCCGCTGGAATCAAGTGGCGCCCCACAAAATTGGCAGACGCTCTCAAAACAGTCCCAATTCAGATTTGTTTTATTCGCAAATTGATACTTTCAGGTGACGAATGATGTGTTCTTTCTCATGATTTAATGATATGAATCCAACGAAAAGTTCCTACTGGGAAGACGTAAGGAGGAGGTAGTATCTGGACATTTCTCTCCTCTTCATGGTCACCGCCATTTAAAGAGAAATGGTCCAGGAGTTTTGTTGGTCAACTCTCGGGTCATCCGGTCGGTGCATGCTCTAGATCGGTCACTGTGAGGCTTGCGAGGCGAGTACATATGGTCAACTCTCGGGTCATCCGGTCGGTGCATGCTCTAGATCGGTCACTGTGAGGCTTGCGAGGCGAGTACATATGCCACACAGTACAACACGCAGCATGGCGCTCCAAACAGACGCCACGTGGCCTGAAAACTGATAACTAGCTCCAGTATAAAATGTCTTCATTGTTTTATTGGCGAATGGCTACACTTTAATAAAAGCATGTCATTTGATCGCTTGTTTTTGAAGGCACTTAAAATTAGAGGCGAGTCTACGTCAAATGGTTTTCTAAAATGAATTCATTATCATTCCAAAAAAGAATCTGAGGCCCCCAAAACCCGTCAATAAGTTGTTTCTTTAATTTTAATTGTTTTCTTACGCGAAATGATTGGGATGAGCGGGAAATGCACTATGGCTACTCCAATAGCCATTGTTTTTGTTTTTATTCAGTTCATTAGTTTCCCATTGTTAAACAATTAAATGTATTTTGGGAAAAATATATGTAATATAAATTTAATTAATATCGGAATTTCACCAAGATTACGCAATGTGAGGGGTGCTGGAAGAGGGATTGAGAAAAATGAAATTTGGTGTCACAATGAATGTTCGATTAAATGTTGATTAATGTAGAGCGCAACACAGCGCCCACGACGGGGCCTCGACTCGCGCGTTGGCGGGCGGGGGAGAGGGGAGGGCGAGAGATGGTGACTGGGGGGGGGGGGCAACCCAAGCCGCGCTGTCGCCTCGAGCGCGAGTGTTCCGCCGGCGAGGACCGCGGGGCGACGCCTCTTCCGCGCGGACGAACAGGAGGAGGGGGCGGGGGGGCGGGGCGGGGCGGGGCGGGAGGGGAGGGGCGGGGGGCGGGGCGGCGGCGGGGGCGGCGGCGGCGGGGGCGGCGGCGGCGGGGGCGGCGGCGGGGGCGGCGGCGGGGGCGGCGGCGGGGGCGGCGGCGGGGGCGGCGGCGGGGGCGGCGGCGGGGGCGGCGACGGGGGCGGCGACGGGGGCGGCGGCGGTGCTGCGTGGGCGGTACGGCGGGGTCAGTGGGGCGGGAGAGGGGCGGTGCTGCGGGGGCGGAGGCTGGGCGGCGTGTGGGCGAAGACGCCGGGGGGCTTATGTTTCACGCCCCCCGCCCGCTGCTCAGCGCCGCCCGGCTGCTTCGCTCCGCTTCCCCGGCACTTGGCCCAATCCCCAACAGGCGACTTGACGCGCGCCAGGGCTCCACACGCACTCGAGGCAGCTCCTCAAAAGCTGCATTTCAATTTCACCACAAATCGCATTTGCTGCAAACCGTGTTTACAATGGCGTTTTTGACACTACAAGCATACACGAGAAAAAGTTAATGCCAGGTGTATATGTTGTTTCATCAACACAGGCATCAAAATGAACTTTACTGCCTCACGCAGTTCTCGAAATTTGTAGACTTTTTAAACTCATTTATAAACCGCAGTATGTCCAAACAAATGTCAAAGGAAAAGACTCCAAGCAATCCGTGGTACACTTCTTTAATAACTCTGAAGAGTAAAAACTTCATTCTTGAAGAAATAACTTATTCTAATTCACATTAACATGTCTACTGGTTGTTTTATTCTCTTCGTAAATAAAGGAAAAACTTTACAGAACGTAGACAAAGGTATCTTGCGAAGAATTAACATTATCATGTACCTTTCGCTTTATCGAACAACGAAACTTTGGACAGTTTAAAGTAAAGAGTATTCGAAATCATACACCACACTGCAGTGAGAAACATGTAATGCCATTTTTCTGCAGGGACTTTCCTTCCTGGAAGCAGGGTATTGCGATTCGTCCATCAATATGCAAGCGCTCTCTGTGGAAACGCTTGAGGCGGTCCTAGCGGTGGTAACCAGTCAAACAGGCTGCTGCAAGCTGCACGGCACCGCATCGGAGAATGCGCCCAGATTAGAGTGTAATGAATAAATACTGTTCGGTGTCAATTACTGTCTTCCTTCCTACTATATTTATGCGTAACTATTCAAGTCTGTACATTCATTTAAAGCTCTATTAAATAATACTGTAATTACGAAATTATGTAATTTACGAAGTTTAAATAAACTATAAAGGCAAGGATTGCATATTTCCAAACATTTTGGATAAATAAAAAGTAAAACGGAAAATATTGAGATAGATGGCGGATAGAAACGGATATAGCGATGGATGGTATCTGTCACGTCGGAAGACTGTCACCATTCTGCCACGCTGTCATCGCTGCATCCAGCAACATAGATAGCACATCCACCACCGGACACCTCAGCAAAAAGACGACCTGTCTATTCTAAGGCCTTCGCCTCTTGCCGCATTCGTAACTGTCAACAGATTTTTCTTATGGCTATAGCTGTAAAGTTTTATGGCACGTTTTAAATTCTCAGCACAACGTAGTAATTATAGTTATCCTTTTACATCGAAGATTGTGCGAAGAACAAAAATATATTATGTACATAATCTTTATAAACGCATATGTACTCACCTCTACTCCTTATTCTCTCTCATATTAGATGTTTGGCGAAGCATATGACTGGTTCAAAAAGGAACTCACCTGCAACAATAGAAATAAATAACATGTCAAATACGTTCACAAGGTCAACCACACATCAAAGCTACACAAAATATTACTTTCAGGCACTCAATCATTTCATTGCTAGTACTACGCCTTAAAGTAGAAATCAATGAGCAGTAAATAACAATACTCATTTCCGTATTTCTACACTCTTTCTGCGAACGGCTTTGCGCTGAAATCAAAACATTTTTAATGTCGTTGTCTGAACATGACGTTTCTTAAGCATTGCGCAATTCAGTAACAACGCATTTTGCCTTTTTATCAGCATCAGCACTCTAACAATACAAGTTTCAAATATAAATAAAAGTATTCCTCACAACCATAAACAGAATATCCGAGAACAAATGCTAGACACATATAGGGTATGTGTTGGAGCCGATGATGAAATTTTCCGCCCATGAAGATAGTGGGAAATTTCATATAACAAAATTTCACATGTGACATTTGCGCCTGAGGGTAGGCAGCAGCGCAATGGGGTTGGTGGGCAGAGATTCTGGCGCAGTCAAAGAGGTTCCGGCAACCGGCGAAAAGCCAGTGCACCAATGCTTAGCACTAGGAATATATGATGTGTAACTTCGTTTTGTGAGATTTCTCAAAAGTTAACTAATAAAACATATCTTAAATTTCATTACATACCATGTTGTAACGAGTCGAAATTGGAGGTAATATTTCGTCCGTATTTGGCATCAAGACACTATGTATATCGGAATAAACAACCAGAGAGAGAGGAAATGGACGTTTTGGAATGAGGACGTAAATGATGAATAGAGTTTTCAGGCAACAAATTGTAGTAGTTGATCTTCTCCGCCGGGGAGTACCTCAGGGATCCGTGATAGGGCCGCTGTTCTTTATTTACGTGAATGGCCTATCAAACGCACTTAAAGAATGTAGTCATCATATGTACGCGGATGACCTGCAAATTCTCATCTCAGGGAAACCGTAACAGGTAGCAATGCTAATAAATAAATTAAATAATGAGCTCTCATCTGTAGTCAAATGGTCAATGAGAAACGGATTCAATTTAAATCCTACGAATACACAAAACATCATAATTGGCTCTTCCCAAATACATAAGAAACTTGAATGTTTATCTGTTTCTGATGTGCTTGTAGGTAATGTTGTAGTGCCTCGTCATTCACAAGTGGAAAATTTGGGCTTAATTTTTGATGATCATCTATGCTAGGAATACTAGATCCAAAATGTCTGTCACAAAGTTTATGCATCTTTGCAATTCTTTAGATGTATCGATAAATTTATCCCTCAAAAACGAAGGAAATGTTAGTTAAAACCCTTTTGTGTCGTAATTTCAACTACGGTGACATTGTGTATAACAATTTGAAAGGTTTACTCGCTCAAACTCTGCAAAGAGCTCAAAATGCCTGTATACGTTTCATTTATAATATAAAAAATACGATCATATCTCCGGAGTTTATAAAAAGAACCAAATATTAACACTAAAAGGATAGGCGTTTGTATCACAGCCTTTGTCTTTTATTTAAGATGCTAAAAATGGGTTCATATTTATCAAATTATTTCGTATATCTTATATCTTCTAGATTTCAGAATCCCAGTTACTCTATTACAAAAAGCGAAACCAACTACTACAATAAATCACTCGCAATTACAGTAGCCCGAGAGTGGAATAAATTGCCTTCCAACATTAAAAACTGCTCCTCATTAACATCTTTTCATAAACATCTAAATGGTTTTGTTACAAAATAAAATACATCATTATACAATTTAAATCACTGTAGATTACCGCTTGTCAAATAAAACCTATTTGTCAGTTTTACATGTTCCTTAGGAGTGTTAAAAAACGATTAATATGTTTTATAAATAACCTCAATGTACTTCTGTTGAAAATTTATTTTCTTGAGCCTTGTATGATACTGTCGGAACTGTATTTTATCAGGAGGAGCAGAGGCGGATTTAAGCAAGAAGAGGATCCCGTGCAGCATGGCCAGCAGGTGAGGAAAACATCCCAAAGACTGTTACTTCATTTTAGCTTAGTTTACTATTGTATTAGGTCGCAGCCTAGCCTGCCAGGTGGGTTTTCCCCGACTAGCGGGTTTTCCTCCAGGGTCGAGTGACGAATGAGGTGGTGTGTTTCTGTATTACAAGATTACAGTGGCGTGAATACCCCGGCTGCCGCGTAGCGCGCAAACATTTCAGCATATAATATGTTATTCAATTCAAATTATTTTTAATTTCCGTCTATGAATTTATAATTCTTTCAAACAAAATTTGAAACATTTCTGGGTCTGTTTAACTTATTTTATCTTTTTATAAGTTGCTTTTAAATTGTACTTGGTTTTCCACTAACTACTTACAGCGTAAATATACTTTTACATTTGTTTATTATATTACATTTTTAAACTCTTTTGTATGTATCTGACATGTGGTTAGGCGAAAGAGCCTAACGGGAGAGCCTTTAATTGACAGATAAATGAATTTTAACGCACAATGTGAATTATCATCTGCCCAAGAAATGAATTACTGACGAAAAGCCAGCGCGGAAGTCGATTTTTACTTGGCCGCCGCGCCATTTGAAAAAGGGACACTCGGTGGCAGTGGTGTAGGTCCTCAGCCGGGCGCCGCCGAAGATATTTCAAGAGGGCGCAAATTGCAGAACGATATCCGGGATTCCCCCGCCCTCGCCCCTTTCCCGCCCGCCCGCCCGCCCGCCCGCCCTCGCGAATATCGAGCCGCGAACGGTCACCACCAAAGCCAGATAATCCGGAGTCTGGAAGTTCGAAAGCCAATATCTGGGAGGACTCCCAGAGCCGCGGGGAATTCCAGAGTATTGAAAATTTGTGAGTTAGTTTTATCACCGACAACGCCTGCGACCCAGGCCATTCGTACTTATTCTCTGATTAAGTTCTAGATACCAAACTAACAACAAAGTTGGCTCGGTGAATGCCCTGGTGAGCACGTAGGTGTAACGAAGTTCGGCCCTCAACTGGCACTTCGCTCACAACTTCCAAGTCCAGACAAACACTGCGTAATCCCCCATTGCTCTAAGAACAGTTAGAAAAAACATGTAGCACTGCAAAACAGATATTACCAACTACTTACCAACAATTTGGTCTTTTTTCAGCAATTAAGGGACTAGATTTTCGCGGTTAAGTTTCTGTATACCACGAGTTGAAATACCGTGGCAATTTTACACATACACAATCAGCAACACGGCATTTATGTTGTAAAACAAAATTGGAATTCGCACTGCGAAACGGAGTTAAACCGGTTAAAGTGGTTCTGGGCTTCAAATGATTTTATACAATACTTCTGACCGGGATCTCCTGGATACTTCTGGCCGGATGCTCTCACTGGGAGTTTCCCATGGTTTCTTCGATCAATACCAGGCAAATGCCAAAACAGTACCTAACAAAGGGGCCACGAACAGCGCGGGATCTTTCCTTCCTCTTCCTTATCCTATCCACATTCCTTACACACACGAACACTCATATGCATTACAATACCACACATGCCAGGAGTCTAGTCTGGAGCTTGGAAATTATCCCGGATGGGGCGATGACCCCCTGTTGGGAGATACCTAGTTGGGGTAAACCCCGCTAGCCAACGTGTAGATCGGCGCCGGTTCTCATTATCCCGAGGGGGAAGATCACCGCCCCCTCCCGCGGTAAACACATGCACTAAACTTACGGAACAAATGAACTTACTAGTTGAGCTCCCGGAAACATCTATCAATGAGAGACTTAAAGGTACAACTGACTGCGACAAGAGACGAGTCTGGGGACCAAGTCACGACGTAAAATTTGTCTGGAAATGAATACAGTCGATTCCGGTTATAGTGAACTTATGGGGACTAACATAATTGGTTCAGTAAAATTCTATGATGTCACTATTAAATAGAATTTATCCATAATTATTGGTTTTATTAATATAGATACGTAGCAAAATACATTAACAGCATTACATGAACTGAAAATTTCAATATCTTTATTTGTCCTTTAAAAAATAAAATACTTTCAATTGTTTGCTTCGCACTTTTACATCAGTAATTTCTCTATACCTTTCTCCAGAGGGGAGACTTCTTCAATTACGACCTTTGACCTACGATATTTTTTTCAAGATGCCTCGTGTTTGAATTTGTGGCACTGAGGCGAAATATTCTTTTCCAGGAGGGAATTAATTTCCAGGACGTTGTATTTTGTACGTTCACAATAGACGAGGTTCAGGTTCACTTTAACCGAATCTTCTGATGCTTATTTGTAATGTAAGTGACTTAAGTTCACTATATCCGGGTTCACTATAACCGGAGTCGACTGTGCGTGCGGGGGTGCGGGAGGCCGGCGGCCTCGAGCGGAGACCACCCGCGGCGCGGTGGCCGGGAGCGCTCACCTTGGGGCGGGGGCGGGAGGTGGGGGCGGGGGCGGCCTGGGCATTCGCATGCGCGGCGCGTACGAATAACGCACACATCCTCATTCGGGAGCGGCTGAGGGCGAGGACGCTAACTCTGATGGCCAGCGGCGGAGGACGGGGTGCCGTGGGAACGGGAGGTGCACGGCCGCGCTGCTCTGACAACCACGCGTACACTCTGCCTACTGGCATTTTCACTCACTACTCCAGAGCGTTCCGAAACTGTTCATGCACAGGTGTCACTGCTCATTAGTTCTTTAGTCCTCGAATTTGCAAAAGTGGAGCCGAACCCATTCGGCGCACGGGCAAGAAGCATTGTCTAACGCGAAGCTGAAGAGTTCGAGGTATTCGTTCCACGTAGGTGTTGAGTCAAGTGATGCAACAGGATTGCCTTCTCAACACCATGAACTTTATTCACAACTGTTTGTCATTGTCAACTACTTCACACGACCATTCCTCGCCGAACATAGTGAGGAAAGATACGGCAAAGCTCCACTGTCATTAGAAAAAAAGGAGATTGTGACGATGAAAGATTTCTACTCGACTTTATTCAGGACTTCCTAGGCTCATCGACGTTATTATCCAATCCATGAAGACGAGGCAACAAATGTAGAAGTATAATTATGGTTAATTATTTACATTCTGTTGCCTATTGACGTTAACAACCACCAAACTAAACATCTAGTGAGTCAGCACACATCTGCAGTTGCAGTTACAAAACCCTACAGTATTTTTAAAATAATAGTGAGATCATTCGTCACCCAGAGTAACATGGATCAATAATAGTTGTAATATTAAACGCACTTTTGAAAAATGTGTTGCATTATTAAATACAGTCGACTCCGGTTGTAGTGAACTCGGATATTGTGAACCCTCGGTTATAGTGAACTTAAGTCACTGGTCCCGTTTCACTTACATTACAAATAAGCAGAAGAAGATTCGGTTATCCTAAATAAGAACCTCGGCTATAGTGAACCAAGGAAATAAGTTCTGGAAATTAATCGGATCTGTCATGTTATTAGACGATTAAAAGGGCCTTCGGAGAGTAGGATGACGATCCAACTGTGCAACAGGCACTGAAAAGTATGAAGACTGCATTACGATACTTAGAGACAGAGGACAATGCAGAATTAAGTATGGTGAGAGTACGAACTCTGAAGAAGGATTTAATGAAAATTGTACGATGCAAACAATTGAAAATAACTGATTTTGTATGTACAAATAAAGATTAAAATTTTTCAGTTCATGCTGTTAATGAATTTTGCAGTATATTAATAAAATCAATCATTGTGGAGAAATTCCATTTATTTTTTATATCCTCGGATATTGAACCTCTGATATAGTGAATCAAACATGTTAGACCCCAGAAGTTCACTATAACCGGAGTCGACTGTAACATTATAGTTGCTAGAAGGGAAAGTCATTAAATGCCTGATTGTTTCATTGATTGTTAGTGATTTCGAGCGCGTCAACTATTGAGGTCATTTGTCGCGTAAGTGTAATACATGTTTTTCATCGGAGGTTGGCGGTGATCTTCCTCCACTGGATGACTAGATCCGGCACCTACCGTCGACTAACGGGTTTTCCCCAACCAGGTATCTCCCTCCAGCGGGACACCGTCCCACCCGAGACAAGTTCTAAGTCCCCGACCGATCTCCCGGCATGTGAGGTCGTGTAGTGCATGCGAGCGTAAGTAAGAAGTAAGGATAGGACAAGGAAGAGGAAGGAAAGTCGCGCGCGGTCCGTGGCCCATTTTTTAGGGTACTGCTCCGGCATTTGCTTGGTGTTGATCGGAGAAACCACGGAAAACTACCGATCAGAGCAGCCGGCCGCTAGAATTCTCCTCCAGACAGCGACTGAATTCGACCTAAATGACACGCTAGTTTCAAAAAATTCTGCCGCAGTCGGGAACCAAGGACTTCCCGGTCAGAGGCACTGCGGTTGATATAAAAGCGTGGCATTCCGGTCGTGAATGCTCCTGCGGGCAGCGGGAGCGGGAAGTGCAGCCGCAGCGGGGCGCTGGCGTCGGCGTCGGCGCGTCGCGTCGCGTTGCTTCGCCGGTGCTGACGCCGCGCCGCGCCGTCGGGGGGTGGGGTGGGGGGTTGCGGCGTGGGAACAGTCGCGCCCGCGATACGCGACTCCCGTTGCCTCTCGGCTGCTTCGGAGCCCGCTTACACGCTCAGATTCAGCCATTTATTTCATGCACTAGTTCCGTCAGCGCGCACCTTTTATGTTGAAGATCGTCACAAGCTTTAAATATATATGGTTTACGCTCTTTATATTACGTATTCTTCATTAGAGTATCTGGAGACCAAAGGCAACCCGTTCGTAAAGGTAATTATTCAATTATGAGGGAACGTATCGTGAACACCATCTTTTTATTTCGAAACAGACATTTGTTTTACCCAAGTTGATTACTTAATAACAATAATAATAATAATCATAATAATAATCATAATAATAATAATCATAATAATAATATTATATTATTATGTATGTTAATAACATTTTTATTATTTTATCAATGTTTTGCGTTGTAATTGATTTACGAATTGCAACAATTCAATACACAATATATATTTGAAAGTGGATTGTAACTTTTTGCACAGCAGCTGCCCCTTTGGTAAAGATTGCCTGCCCGTCAATTTCCGCGAAGAGAATGCTACGGAAATTGAGAATGATGTGCCAGTAGTAGAGCGATCACCTGATTTTGAAAATGGCTTCCCCGGGCGTACATAAAACCCTTTCGGAAAATTATTTCAAGCAACAAAAACAACGAAAACTGTGTGTTTGTTTGAATTTGATTATACCTTTGTCAGGAGTTTTTGAGAAGCATTGTCTTGTCAGAATAGGAAGCGTTAAATTAAAGAAATGAAGAATGACAATGATTTACTTATGTTATGAAGCATATTATAAGCACATTCAGCCATCAAGAGACCATACGAGCAAATTTCATTCGTGGCCCCCTCACAAATCACAACCCGTGGATTCGTTATCGACAACACGCAGCAACAAATGTGCCGACCCTTGTAGTATTCGTGACCTTCCAGGCGCCCGCCTCCCACTCCGCCGTTGAGGGCAGCTGCTGCTGCTGCTGCTGCTCCAAGCTCCGGGCATAGACTAAAGAGGATATAGACGGCTCACTGCGGGCAGCCGAGAGGGTACCCAGAAATGGTGTCCCATTCAGAGATGGCGCCACCGTCGAATTTTTAGTTCCCCAGAAGGTGGTGTCCAAGTAGAGTGCGCACAAGTCGCCCATTTGCCCCCACTACCGATTTCTCCCCTCCAGTACCCTGTGGCGGCATTTTCAAATCATTGAAACTGTTACTGTCGCAAGATCTTTCTACGGCATTTACAGCTAGGGAGCACATGATGGGGTGTAGCCCTACGCATAAGCACGCGGGACATACCCCTTCACTGAACCAATTAACTGCATTCCAAAATGACGTGATCCTGTGACCATATTTATTATAATCATGCGAGCACTTCTCTAATTCATTCATTGCAAGTTTGTAAATACAAAATTATTTATCATATAGTGGTGAAGAGTTCAGCGTTGCTCAAGCATTTATTAAGCAGATTCATCTATTAGATAGGAGAAAGAATGGATTCGATTATAGCTTAAAATTCTAGAAATACAATAGAGGCCAAAGCTCTTTATTTTGGCAGAAAGCTTTTTCGGTCGCATTGCGGCCATATTCAGTGCTACAAAAATAATAACATATCTAAATTGAAAAATAAAAGTTTATCTGCTACGGAATATTATTATGCATTGAATACAATTAGAATTTAAGCAAAATAGAAAAATTGGAATATAAAACGTGAAAATAGAATACATGACAATTTTGAATAAAGAATACATGAAATAACAAATGTACAATGTAACATAATTGTTAAAGAAGCTATAAAGTGCGATAACTCTTAAAAGAAGAAAGTTTTTTGGAATGACATCAATATTATTCTAAAGTACAGTGAAAATGAAACAATGTAGAAAATAGATAAATTCAGATGAGCAAACTGACATATGGATTCTGACGCGGCTAGGAGCCTCGAATCAGGCAACACATCGAAGGTCAAGGGCATTGCACGCTATTTAAAAGAAAGCTCTCAATGGAGAGGGGAGAACGGGGATTTTTCTAAGAAACGGCCATTAAGGAAGGCCCGGCTGGGTGGTGGAAAAGAGGCGGGCAGAGGGGTTAATGTGCCTGGGATGCCAGCTTCCGGAGGGGTGAGAGAGAATGAATTTGTTCATTCAAAATAGTATGCTGGGGATTGTTTAATAAATTATGATGTGTATGGCTTCTAATGGAAGTCTGTCAGTGTACCTGTTTTCAATTTCCAAAATTTTGACTTCACTGTCTGCATTAAATGAGTGTTTTTGTTCCAAGAGGTGGCTGGCAAAGTGTGATTGTGTTCTTTTGTGTGTATGAGCTTGTACGTGTTCCTTGATTCTTTGTTAAAAGCAGGGACCGAAAAGGTATTGAATACCGGTAAAAATACCGGTATAATACCGGTATTTTTCCATACCTTTTTCAAATACCTTTATTCTTTTATACCGGTAAAATTCCTCTATAGGACGTCTATACCGGTATGGACGTCCATAAAGGTTATACCGGTATTATACCGGTATTTTCAATGAAGAAATATAGCTTACCATCCATACATGTTGAAAAAATAGGTTACTGTAGTTAATAATATCTCACAAAATGTTTATTAATCAAATATAATTTCATAATTGTTATTTATTGTTTAAATTATTATTTTGTATATATAATATTAAACAACTGTATTAGATTCTATTCTGATTATTGTAAATGTTTTGTGTTCGGGCGTTTACGTTTTGCATACGTTGTATGTATTGAAAACCTCCCTTAATTTAAACTTCGGAAAAGTTGAAATATGAAATAATAATTACTGATTCCATTGAAGAGAACCTTTTCTTAGTGTCCTTCATCCAGCTATCTCCCATCTGACCTGAGAGATGACCTAAGCCTGTCTTTGTATTTCGCACATGGAGAGGCTGTCAACATAAGCGCCGGCCGTAGGCGTAGGACCGTTTCTTCCCTCCCCGCACCTCCTTCGGCGAACTGAGGAAGCGTTGACACCTTGAGATAATCACGAACGCTCAGGCTTTCAGGTCCAGTTTTGTTATTGTTAAAAATTGATTTCCTTTTACTTCATTTCACAATTAAATCTTAATTATACATTAATAAATAGGGCTAAAATAAAATGTTATTTTCCTGGTTAATATTAAGGGTTTAATATATTTTGACATTAACTGCAAATATTGAAAAAAATTGTAATAATAGTAAATTATTGTTATTATTACTATTATTATTATTATTATTATTATTATTATTATTATTATTATTATTATTATTATTATTCTTAGCTATTAACATTGCATGTGGGGAAGGGTTCTCTTCTACGTGGGTTGCTTACATTGTAAAATGCATGTGGAGGAGCCCACTTCGAGAAGAGTGTTTCTTCCTTAATAATAAGAAATATATACTAACATTATTAATTAATAAAAAAGAGTTTATTAATATTAACATTTTTACTTTTTAATTAAAATTAACATTTAATTTTCATTAAACATGTTTCAATCATTAATTTTGAATTAAACATAACGCTTCTGTTTCCTCGCGTAAGAATAGTTAATGTCTATTAGCGTTCAATGTCAATTTTTAATATTGTTTTAGTTATAATTATGATGCAGAATAAGAAAACTGGGCCAACTGAAAAAATTATTTTCGGGAATGTTAGTGATACGATCAAATTTAAGCAAATTATGGTATTTAGTGATAAACACAGTCGTGCAAGAAGGAAGTTTGGTATGCGTGAGAAGACTCATTTATGGATAAGAAGACACGTTTCTCCATTTTTTATCGCTACTAGAAAGGACAAGATTTATACGGAGAAATTCGATAAAGTTTCAACACTATCACGTGTCGCCAAGCTCTGCGCCCGGACGTGAGGTCCAAGGTCAGCGAACGAGCTCGTGTTGATGTCTGCGAAAGACCGTTGCTGGTCCCTCCGTCTGACGACAGAACTCGACTTCCCAGTCAACGGCAGAACTCGACCTAGCTAGAATATGTGTCGAAAATCCGTCACCCTCGGGACTCGAACCACCTCTCTTCCGCTGGCACTACCAAAATCGGTTACCACAAAACCACATATACCACCATTTAGAACTATTTAATTGCTAATTAATTACGCAAAAATTAATTTTTTTGCTCTTCAAACTTTTGCGTAATGAATGGTGAGCTAGCGGAAGATTCCGCTGGATCTACCACAATTAGTTACCACAAAACCAAATATGCCATCTTGTAGAGCGATTTAATTGCTAATTAATTACGCAAAAATTATTTTAATTGCTCTTCAAACTTCCGAGTAAATAATTAAAAACTAGCACTTCCGGTTTCCGCTGGCACTACCACAAACGGTTACCACAAAACCACATACGCCATCTTGTAGAGCGATTTAATTGCTAATTAATTACGCAAAAATTAATTTTTTTGCTCTTCAAATTTTTGCGTAATGAATGGTGAGCTAGCGGAAGATTCCGCTGGATCTACCACAATTAGTTACCACAAAACCAAATACGCCATCTTGTAGAGCGATTTAATTGCTAATTAATTACGCAAAAATTAATTTTTTTGCTCTTCAAACATTCGAGTAATTAATTGTAATTTGTCGGGCACACGCGGCCCGCCGGCCGGCCGGCCGGCCGGCCGAGCGGTTGGCGTCGTGACGTCACGGGTGAGGGGTATCCAGGCCGCAGCCGTCGCGCCGGCGCACGGTGGTTTGAAAGGCGAAAAAAGCGGACAAAAATCAATTTTTCAAAATTGTCTGATTTGCTTCATTCAAGCACATATGAACAGAAAAATGTCCAATGCTTTATGAATTATACTATATTTTGATATTTTCTTGTTCATTATTGTGTACAGCGCGCGCAAAAATGAGAGATTTATAAAGACACGGACGGTCATAAATTCATCCCATTTTGAAATGCACATTTCTCGGTTACAATTAAAGTTATCAAATTCGTATTTTTCCTAGTTACTCTTCAATACTTTATAAGTACATTTCTTACAAAAACCATACTTTTCACTTTCAGATTATTTGTAAATAAATTATTGAAATCATGCCTGCTAGAAGCAACATTACATTTGCGTTTCTTGACTTACAAAAAAATGTACGCGTATGTATGTCATGAAACTTGCAGTGATAATACAAGAAACATCAGGGAACACGTTCGTGTAGGTTTCATCTGCAACTATTTGCAACTCTTGAAACCCGAAGAATGAGAACGTTCTTCTGCGTGGCCGGCCGCGCGGCCGCGGCAGCGCGCTGTGACGAGAAACAGAAGCCGGAGGGCGAGGGCTGCTTTGACACGTTCGACCTAGGGCCACACTGGGATATTACGGAACCAGGGGGCTCTTGTAGTGTTTATAATATATATGCATTTATAATATATATCTGCATTTTTCTAGTGCGGGTTTGGTACTCCCTTCGTAAAAGACGTAGTTTTCCCATTGTGCTTTCAGTGGGTGTATTTTATTTCCCCCTTTCGTGTATGTAGGAAAATGTTGTATTGGCTATGGTTTTTTGCGTTGGCTATGTTGTCAACTTTCATACATTTGTTGTAAACACGTCCCTGAACAGAATTGACGGTGGAAGTGAGACTATTTTTCAGTCGTTTATTCACTCAAGATGTCAGGAAGATTGGCTGAATCGGAAATAGAAAAATTACTGAAGGCTTAGTCATTACATAAAGAGAGTGAAGATGAAGATAGAAGTATTTCCAGGTGAGGAGGATACAGCATACAATCAAGTTACGGTGAATAGTACAGTAAATAATTCTTTCACTGAAATGTTTGCTCATTTCGGAAGAAAATCCGTTCCGCTGCTCCTGAAACACACATTGCCAATATTGTTAAAGTTTCTGCGTTCTTCTTTTCTTTCTAAAGCGTTCAAAACGTTTTCTTTTCAATCAAGAATTCAGATAATTGTGACACATACAAATGAAGAAGCTGTGCGAAAGAGTATTGGTAGGACGAATGAAACCGAGGTTTATGTCCTTATTAATGTAGTACTACGTACGGGTGTATATCAAGACAATGTTTAAGTGCATTATTTGTGGTCAGATTTGCTTCAGAAAGCAATACGCAGAGCAACTATTGGCAGAGACCGTATTTTAGTCTTAGATTTGATGAAAAGAACACGACAGCCGACCATTGAAAAGATTACAAGAAGGCACCATTTTCGAATGTGTTTGATAACTAAGCGCTTCACTTCGCAGGTACTTCCGTCCTAAATTTCCCAATAATATGAATGAAATGTTGTATCTGTTCAGGGAACAATTTCCATTCAAAGTTTTCATGAAAATATAACCGAAGAATAAACGAGGAGACGAAATTGCAGAGGAAAAGTAAGACAACCTTGAAGCCGACACTACTGACACTGAAGATGCATAATATTTCGCAGTAAGAAGCGTGAACCACTTTAAAAGCAAATTAACTTCAAATAAACATTAAAAATAGAGTTCTAGGTTAAAATCATTTCATTTTATTGCGTAAAACTATTTTTGTCCGCTTTTTTGCCAATCCGTACCATAGTGCGGCGCCGCTGCCCGCCCGGCTGACTGGCAAATTTAAATGAAATACACGAACTGGCCGTGAACTGACTTCGATATTGAAAATTATGCTAGTACTTTGTTATGTTCATAACAACAGAGAAATGGGCCGATAATTTTGAATTTCATTTTTGTTGTCTTTTTTGAAGAGCGGCTTAATTTTAGCTGTTTTGAAAATATCTGGAAACGTTCCAGTGCATAAAGATGCAATAAATATGTGAGTTAACGGGTGTATAATGGCATACGCGCAAGTCTTTAACCAAGAATCCGGGAATTCATCTAAACCGGACGAATATTTATTTTTAAGTTTACCGATTATTTTGAGAATTTCATAGGAAGAAGTTTCGGAAACGAACATTGTGTCTAGAATTTTGGGTGAACTATCTGTTTTTGAATTTTGTGGCTGAAGACCCTTAGTGAGATTGGCAGCAATTCTCCAAAAGTATTGGTTAAAGAGACTAGCCACTGTTGCCGGATCGTTCACATTTATATCGTTATATTTTAAAACAACATCCTCTACGGGTTTTCTGGTTGATTTGGTAGTATTTTTTATTATATTCCACATTGCTTTTGTTTTATTATTTGAGTTCAAAATATCCTGATCGTTTTTCATGATTTTAGCCTGCCTTATGACTTTTCGTAACAATGTTTTGTATTTTTTAAAGTAGATTAGGAAATCTTGAGATACGTCATGACGTTTAGAAATGAAAGAAAGAATTAGTTTGTTTTCACAAGAGTTGCTAATCCCTTGTGTTATCCAAGAATTGCTTTTCCGTGAAATATTTAATTTTCGTTTTTGAAGAGGAAAGCAAGTGTTAAAATGAAATGAAAGAGTTGAAAAAAAAAGAATTATATTTGTCGTTTGTATCAACAGTATTATAAACCGCTTCCCATGACAACTGCATCAAGTAATCAATGACTGATTTAATTTTACTTTTAGTAAACAATCTAGTCATACTTGTATTATTTATTGTGTCAGTGATGGCATTTCTTATAATGGTAAGAATTTGTGCATCGTGGTCACATATCCTAAATCTTTTGTTTCAACTTCATATCGAGTAGTAGTTTTATTAATTATAATTTGATCAATTGCTTTCATCGAATGTTGTGTGATCCGTGTAGGTACATTAATTGTAATGTCTAAATTGAAGGACTTAATTAAATTGAGAAACTTTTCTTTCTCGCAAGAATCGACTAGAAAATCAATGTTAAAATCTCCGCATAACAATGGATTCAAAAGAGCGATTGCTGACTTTGTTAAGTGTTATCTCCAGGTTTTCTAAGAACAAAATTTAATCTGCAGTTCTCTTTGTTGGAGGTCTGTAAATGCAAAGTATTATCACTTTTAGTGAAGTAAGATGTACAACAGAAATTTCGAAAATATTTTCAATGGAATACACATTTAATTTCGCCAAGAATCTCAAGAAAAAGAGCTTATTCATCCGCCATCTCAAGAAAAAGAGCTTAAACATTTTCAGTAATACTTTAAACATAAGAGTTCATTTTCAACTTCATTTTCTGTGCACGTCTTATAGAATTCAGTGGAAAATACAATTATTCAAATTATCGTTTCCATGTTGTCGCGGCAGGAAGTATTATTCCGAAGGACAACATGGATAAGAGCCAAAATGTATTGCTTATTTATCCTTGGAAATAGATTTTATTACATGGGAGTGTTTTTTTTTCCCTCCTGTTTTTAAATTTTAAGTAGTATATGACTTAGTGTAGGGATCACAGAATTTTGAAAATGCGCACACAATTCACTTTTCCCCATAGCACATCATACGCAGTTTTAACTGTTTTTTGACGTTAAATAAATAAAAAGAGTGTGTGAAAATTACGGGGAATTGGCAATGGTAAAGTAAGTTACGCTGTTAATGTTTTAATTTATGTGAAGAATAGATCCACTCTCAGGCCCAGTCTGCAGGATGTGAGTGTCCCGCGAGGGGAAGGGGGGGGGGGCAAGAGGCGATGAACTATTGAATTTGTTTGTTAGATGACCTTGACATTTCGACGGTCTGTGTTCCCACCTCGTTTCAATCTCCACACTACCCCTTCTCTTTCCCCTTGAAGCTGCCACCCGACTCTCGCTTGACGTCACAAACTTGGACATCAGAAGTCAACTTAAACAGCCCTTCGTTCAGTTACAATCAGTCAGAATACTGTGTTGGTCGAGTTCCAATAATCTCTCTGTAAAATGTCAAAAGTAGCACAATCAGCCAGTGTAAAAGACATTTCGCAAGGTAAAGATGAAGGTTTATCAACTGACAATAAAATAGTATTTTACCACAGTCATATTTCATCATATTAAGTCCATATTTAACTCCATATTTTGCTAAAAATAGCTACATATATGTTTACATATTTCATATATTTTTAGTCCATATAAATCCGTTCCCTGTTTATTACATCTTCTTCCTGTTTTCATTACATATTTATACACATACTAGCTGAAGTTCCCGGCGTTGCTCGGGCATTTATTACAGTAAATTATTATACAGGAAGAGGAATTCTATCTTTTCATGCCCTGCGGCGGGACCTATCTCTATATCTTCCATTGTATCCCTTCTCCGCCCTACTCCCTGCCATGCTCTGCCCGGCCACGCCACGATAGCTGTCTTCTCTTATCCCCATTTGGAAATTTCCAGATTACCTCGCTCACTTTTCCACAAATAATGACATTTTTCTTATTTGAAGTTCCAGCTTCTAAACATTCACTTTATAACTAAAAGCAATAAACAAATGTTAACTACAAAATAAAATACTTGTACTCATATATAAAATTTTTGTGGAGTTTTACATATTCCAACACTATCAAAACTGTCAAGTTGTTAAACTTGTCTAATTTTTATATTTTTCTTCTATTGTATTCATAAAAAATGTTTTGAAATTGATCTGTCAACTCGTGACCTTGAAGGCACTTACTGTTTTAAGCTGGCATGCGCAAGTTCATGCACGGGTACGGTAGTAGTAGGTAGATCCGGAGTAATAGTTATAGATGTCATAACGTAATTGATGATTCATAATCATAAAAATAAATGAAAATACTTGTATCTATTCTGAAACATAATTACCAGTTTCTATAATTATAAAGAATATACATAAAAATGAAAGACAAATATTAAATAATTATTAAATATGTTTGACGTATTTTTTGTTATTGAAGTGAGAGGTACTGTTTAAATAATTCTGAACACAAACTACACAGAAGTTCAATAAAATATTTTATTATTTATTTTATTTATTTTGTCTATGTCAATAATATCAGTTTTAATATTACATATTCGTTATAATTCTACATGAAAATAACAATATTATAATACATTAAATATAACAATGTACATTAAGAGAAATCTAATGAATTAATAAATACTAATGACTGCCTCATTTCACACAAACTGGTTATCTGTAAAGAAGCACATGCACATGCTCTGCTCATGAGAGACAAGTGAGATAAAATAAGTATAAAATGCGGACATTAACATGGAAAAAATTTGCAGAATTCAATTACTTTTTTGTGTTAATTTTTCCTTGTGAACAAATATAATTAATGTCTTTTGTAAAGAATAAAACATTTACATATTTCTGGAGTGTTTATATTTTTGCAAATGAAAATTAAAATGCAATGCAAATTTTTGCTTAGAAATTATTTTTTCAAACGAACTTTTGAATTCTTATTGCAGTTCAGCCATTCGAAATATTGACAGAGTTTATTAGACAAAATATCCTTAATATATATTAAGAGCTTATTTTCGAAATTGCCTTGTTTTCTCCCTAGGTCCTTGTGATAGATATGTAGATAGAGATGTATCTTACAATTGTAAAAATATACAAATAGGTTACATGTTCTATTTAATAATGGTGAGTATAAACAAGTAAGGATGGAATTACTTTATGATTAGAGCTTCTTTTCTTTGTGCTGCCTTGAATATCATCATACTCGTACCAAGAGTTCCCTCTTAGGCACAAAGCAGTATAGTGACCCATCTCACTAGTTAACTGGTGGGTATTTATTGGTCCTTGGTAGCAGCATACCCCTAACAACTTCAAATTATTCATTCCATCCTGGGGTTTCTTTATTGAGGTTGGTATGTTTTTGAGATTAATTTCCATCCGACTGGTATTCAAGCCGTAAACTTCGATGGCAAAAACAAGTCCTGCAAATTAAATTTCATATTTTTTTAATACAAACTTATTTAAAAAGACATTGTGAAAATATATTGTAATAAATGTATAGGCTAGCAAATTAGTTCAAAGTATGAACGCTAAAAACTGTTAGGTTAAAGGTGTCAACAAATTGCAATACATACCAACTTTTTTAAGTTTTGAATTCATTGTCCCATTGCATTTTTTACCATTAACACAAGGTCGTGATTCTGCAAGGAGGCATTGTTTGTTTATTGCTTCACTCACATTAGGCGTCAAGAAATATTTTTCATTTAGGGTGATTATCCCGACTTCTCTGACTATTTCACAGCCATGGTTACATGTAGCTGTTTCTGTCAGTCCAATGCAATTTTTCATTAGTAAACCCATCAAATGAACCGCACTGGTTTCACAGTTTAAATAGTATCTTTCATGAACTCCCAGTTTTCGAAGTTCTGCCACATCCATCAAAAGGATAGTTCGCTTTCGATATGTATTAGCGCTTACTCCATGCTTCATAATGAACATAACAAAGTCCAGGAATGGGACCTGAATGTTCTTTTCAATCTGTTATAAAAAAAATTATTAAAACAACATAACAGAAATTATGGTTTTTTATATAATGAAAAATAGAAATGTAGTATCAAAAATGTAAACTTTACCTCTTCTGTGAACAGTTTGTTGTCTACAGCTGCAGCAAAAATGATTTGCAGCAAGCTGTCAAACGCGCACGTGTTTCCGACGGATACCATTCTTTTGTTGACTTCTGTCGGGTGTAGCGACGCATGATTCCCATTTTTCAGCACTGGGAGCTTGGAATGTTTTCCCCAATGCAATGAATCTTTCAATTTTCTTTTATTTTGACCCAAGTAAAGGCTGGCTTCATCTGCTCCTTTCCCTTTCCCTCTCCAATTTTCCTCTTCCCGTGCAGTTATAATTGATTTGGCAGAATTGCCCCTTTTGCAAATACGACATATTCTTGAAGAGCCATAGCCCTCTTCATTCACATATGTCGAGGAACATCCCTCGAGAGCATGGACGGGCTTGTGGCAAATCAAACATGTATGGGCTCCGCTTGGGAAGTCACCGTTTGTACAAGCAGGACAATAATTGTCCTCCTCTTCCGTAGCTGAAGATGCGACGTGCACTGACTCGGAAACATTTCCGTCTTCGGTCATATCTGGTTTCTCTCTGTTCACAATGGTACTATGTGTCAATTTCATTTTCCCCCGCAAATATTCTATATGTTTGTCCATGAATGAATCCACCCTTAAAAACGATTTTTCATGTTTCAACAACACATTTTTTATTTTGTTGAATTCACTCTCGCAAGATGAAGATGATGCTGGGATGCGCCCATAACCAAATCCATCACGGCACACATTTGACCAAAGAGGCAAAAGTTGCATGTGGCTCATCAGCTTATCAGCAAGAGCAGGCATATAAAAGGCATTTGTGTTCTCGCAATCATGCTCGCGGTCAATTGCCTGTATAACTTTCTCCTTAATCAATTTTCCCCGAAGATACCACGAATTGTGACCGGTAGTGAAGTCAGTAATGTCGTCGCAGAAATCAGAACAATCATTTTCCGAGTTGGCAATTTCCAATCCATCATCTAGTAGAGAAAAATAAAACAATTAATGTTTCAAGTCCACTGTTGATAAGCTAAAGTAACAAACAGCTCAATAACGATAGTCTTAGTTCAAAATATATTGTACATTCAAAATTGTGATTGTACATGAAGAGATTTAAGTCAGTTGGAAATGAGTAGATCGTTGGTGTAGTAAAATGTAATGTTCTACTTATAATTATTTGACGAATCACAGTACCTAATAAATCTTGTAAATTGTAAATCGATGATGTGGTCATCACGTTTCATAGTTTTAAAATTTCAACGAAATTTACTAATTAACATTAGACTGAACCTTGCAAATAAATGTTCTGCAATAATTTTTTATTTATTTTATATTAGCCTGTATCTATTGATTTTCCCTTCATTTATACACTTCTATAATTTTAAACAATTGTTATTGATATTTACATCACTTCATAACGTTACGGAGCTCATTGTAGCCCCATCATCAGGTAAATTACTTTCATTATGCCAACAACTTCCCACCACTCGAATACATCTCATATATAACTAGTGGTGCTACAGAATGGCACATACTTTCTCGTACTACGTTTTCTAATGTCTTTGGTTTGGGCTAGCTTTTCGGACTAGCGACGTACTCTAACCAGCTCCCATCTATCAAAGTACATATTTTTGACATTTTCTCAACTATTTGGTATCGTAATAGTAGAACCGAAATATTACTTTAAGAATATTATAGAAGAGTAAAACATTGTTCTATAAGGAAATCTGCGGCCAAATTTGGAGCCATTTTTACGTTTAAGCATCGCGGTAAATGTGAAATTAGAAGCCCTTTTTTTCACAGAAATCTTTTGAATTTTTCAAAAACTTTACTGGAAGTCATTTGGAGTATTTCCACAATAGAATGCAATAATGTATACTAATCCGTGTAAATGTGCATATTAAAGGTGTGAGAGATATTTTAAAAAATTCATTTGTGTAAAGTTTGGAAAAAAACAACAAAAAGAAACAAACAAAAGAAGCAAAATTATTTTTTTCTTCTCCCATTGTATAATAAGGCAAAGATCTGCATAAAAAATACAGGAGACATAGAAAGAACCATGAAAACAGTGGAAGGACGAGACTAAGAGAACCCGGGCAGATACAAGGAGAGATCTTAAATTCATGGGTGTGAAATAAAATTAAAAAGATCTTGGTGATGTATAGAAAAGGAAGGAAGAGATTGAACGTGAAGTGAAAGAGAGAGAATCGTCGCTACACGGAGACACGACGCGACGGCGCAGCGTAAGAGCATTTGCGAAGATTGCGCGCGAAGAAAGAAAAGAAATATACAGCGATGTAATAGACTTTAGTTGGCGGCCAAAATAGTATAAGGTAATGTGTTAATTGTGATTTAATAAGTTAAATAATCATTAGGATCATTTTTATTTTCTCGTATACGCACGTAAATACGGAGTAATATACGTAGTATAGAGAAAGTTGCGCGTAAAAACGTAATGCTGCGCGAAAAAACGGTCGATTTTCGGCACAAAAAAAAAATCATTGCCGAGCTCTGGTAACGAAGTGAATCAAACCAGTTGCTAAATTAAGAGAAAAAAATCCTCTAACACGTGGTGTAGCGAGAATCCCAGTTTTGTCGGTCCTTGATGCCGAAAACCCAATTGGAAGCAAAACGTCCGTCCGTCCGTCTGTCTGTCTGGTGTATGTGAACAGCTCTAGCGCCTAAACCATGCGTACGATCTTTTTTCAAATTGAAGAAACTCCTGTCGTTTTTGCCTGAGCTAAAGGTCTGCAATTTTAAAACAATATTCATTAATTTTTGGGGAGACTTTATATGAAGCCCCCCGGACATTTCCACAATTTTCTCAAAATCGGCTCCACATTTTTTCTTCAAATTTCTTGTAAGAAAGTAGTACAACACACTTATGGAAGTGGCATAGGTCCGATTTTCGCGGTTAACTCTGAATTTTCAATAATTGCACATTTTTAAAATTTTTCCGGCGTTTTCCTACAACTATAAAATTGAAGATACAGATTTTTCCTTCATATGAAATTTGTTGCCCATAAATAGTTCTTTCATCAAGGTCATCTAGACTTTTTCGAAAATTTTATTAGTTTTCGTGAAATAGAGCATGAACTATTTGATATTTTAAAAAATAACAAAAACAAGATTTTCTCAAAAACAATTTTTTTCAATTCTCAATTTTTTTCTTAAAATTTTTGGTAGAGATAGTACCAAATGGACCCTATACGATGACATAAACGCCATATTGCTCTATTCTTTCGTTTTTTTTCAAAAATTTCAAAATTTTTTTTGACTTGTCTCTCACGTCGGTAATATTTACATTAGCAGCTTATTTCATCACATTATTATATTTATAAGTACACGTGCTTTAAATAATGTCATATATAGTTTTCGAACACTCAACAGTTTTCTGTAAAAGTGGACTCAAAATTCCGCATTTTCAGAAACGCTCAATGCCATTTTCTCAAAAATGGCTCCAATTTTTTTCTTGGAATTTTTGCAATAGATAGTGATAGTTGCACTGTTTAATATGACGTAAAGTTCATTTCGGTGAATTCATTTGTTTTTTCAAAAATTACACAAATGTAATTTTTTTAAATACATCTCACACCGTTCATATAGACATTTTTATGTTTTTTTATACATTAATACATTTATGAGTGTAAGTGGTTTAAATTACTACAAATGAAATTTTCCGAAAATTCAATGGATTCCTCTAAAAGAGAGCTTCGAATTTTTCATTTACGGTAATACTCCTTCGCCATTTTGTTAAAATCCGCTCCAAATTTTTCAATGAAAATTTCTTTTTAGGACGCGTTTTTACTCTTCTTTAATATTCCTGTAGTAATAATTCGGTTTTACTACTAGGAAAGAAAAAAGTTGAGAAAATGTCAAAAAAATAGTACTTAGACGATAGATGGCAGCTGGCCAGAGATAGGAGCACGACATTAAAGCCAGACTACGCCAAGGAAATTAGAAAACTTTACTACGAGAAAGTCTGTGCCATTCTGTAGCACCTCCAGTTTTGTTATGAGAGTAAAAGACAGATTATTGAATCTAAGATTAGAGGCAATACGAAATTGATGAAAAGAAAATCTCCAGAGAATTATTCCGCTTCGTATGAACAGACTATCACCGAGAAGGTAAGCTAGGCCGGTGTAAGATATATTTCAGTAAAAACAACGGCTGTCTGGGTAATAGCGTATTTGTGCATCAAAAAAATTCCTAGGGCTGCAATAAACGTTTTTATTGTGTAAAGGGAAATATTTAAACAAATTGTCTTTCAAAAAGTGTTGTGTGGCTGTGACCTTGAAATGAGAAAAGGTTTGACGTTGATACTCGGCTAACGGCTGTAAACTATTTCAGTCGTACCAGCTTTTTATTTATTTATTTTACGTCAAAAAACAGTTAAAAACTGCGTATGACGTGCTATGGGGAAAAGTGAATTGTGTGCACATTTTCAAAATTCTGTTATCCCTACACTAAGTCATATACTACTTAAATTTTGAATTTTTGAAAGGAAGAAAAAAAAAAAACTCCCATGTAATAAATCTATTTTCAAGGATAAACAAGCAATAAATTTTGAATTTTGAAAGGGAGAAAAAAAAAACTCCCATGTAAAAAAATCTATTTTCAAGGGTAAATAAGCAATAAATTTTGAATTTTGCAAGGGAGAAAAAACAACAACAAAACTCCAATGTAATAAAATCTATTTTCAAAGATAAATAAGCAATAAATTTTGGCTCTTATTACTTCCTGCCGCGACAACATGGAAACGATAAATTGAATAATTGTATTTCCCACTGAATTCTAGAAGACGTGCACAGAAAATGAAGTTACATTTATGTCCAGAAGCAAAACAAGGGGCCATCTCAGCATTTGCTCAATGGATCAGGGAAACTGGACGAAAAACCTGATCGAGATGGGGGTCATTGACCCGGAAGCTGTAGTACAATAGTTGTTACAGGTTGTTTATACTTATTTATACAGTCCAAATGGTAAATAATGCATTATGTATCATTGTTAAAATGAATGTTACTTTTCTTGTGATGCTCAGTATAGTCTCTAACTGTATACAAACAGTTATGCAGCAGAAACGATTTCACTTGGGATTTAAACTTTTCTATTGAATTTAATCGTTTAATGTCATCTGGCAAAGTGTTGTAAAATAATGTACATGTATTGTATGTGAATTTTTTGTAATGAGCTGTTGATACTGTCACCTGATGAATATGATTTCTACGTCGAGTGTTATAGTAATAGACTTCGGCATTTTCTGAAAAAATATTCCCGCCCTTGAGCAAGTCATTTTTTACAAAAACCACTGATTCGTAAATAAAAAGACACGGTAATGGTAGAATTCCTAGATTAATGAAGAGAGGCTTACATGAATCACGTGGGTGGGATTTGGTTATTATTCGTACAATTCGTTTTTGTAATCTAAAAGTCTGGGAGCTATAAGATGTATTTCCCCAGAATATTATGCCATATCTCAGGCGGGAATGAACATTCGCGAAGTATACACAACGAGCAGTATGAAGGCTGACTGAATTTGCAAGAATTCTGAACGCGTAGCATAATGAACTTAATTTTGTGTTCAATTCATTTAAATGGACGTTCCATTTAAGGTTTGACTGAATTGAGAGACCTAAAAATTTTGTTGCCTTAACATCAGTCAATGGTACACCGTTCATTTTCAATGGAGCACCGAATTGTTTATTTGATATGGAAAACTGCATTAAAACCGTTTTCTTTTCGTTTACTATTAATTTGTTATTTCGGAACCAATTTGAAACATCTGATATTGCACTATTTACGGTTTCTTTATTGCAAAGGATGTTCGTATCATCCGCAAAGAGAACCGTTCTTCCGTTTCGAATCGTCGAGGGCATATCGTTTACGTAAAGTAGGAACAGAATAGGGCCTAAAATCGATCCTTGAGGAACTCCACATGCAATGGGCAAAGAGTCGGAAAGGTGCGTACGTAATGTTCCATCATTCCAGTAAGGTATTTCAACTCTCTGAGATCGTTGTTTAAGGTACGAACATAACCAATCTAGAGCAATACCACGAATTCCATATGAAGGTAATTTGTACCGTGTACGAATTCCATATGAAGGTACCGTTCTTATTTCGACAATGAGTAGTGTAATCTGTTGCGTCTTGTTGTACATGAAGCATTAAAGTAAAGAACATGAGAATTAACAATCTTTATCTATGTGATCAAGCTGATATTATACTAATGATAGACATCTTTATCGTAAATCGAATTATACTTATTTATACATCGTCATGAAATCAAACACTGCTTCTTTCTACATTACTAAACTCATGGCATAAAACATACTAACCTGTAATAAGTGACTGAAGATTCCTTTTCTCCTTTTCACAAAGAGTCATTTCCCCACTAGAGAAAAATCCATCATGTTCTGAGATGCATATTGTGAAGATTGATTTTAAAATGTTATAAGCATCCTCTCGTTTTCTGCACATAATTAACTGTCCGATTGCAGCGAGATAAAATCTTCTTATTTTATGTAGCTTGAATGATTTCAAAAGCCGAACATAAATGTTAATGAAATGCGCCACATCAATTCTTATGTAGCATGGTGGTAAAACTCCACTGTAGCAATTCTCTGCGTAGGATTCTACGTCCTTACTGTACGCAAAAATGTGAACAATGGCGTTTAATAATGCCCGGGAAAAATCTACTACCACTTCTTTAGGATGTGGTGCACCCGATCGTATCCAGCTCAGTAACCATGTTTTAATTGAATCTGTGTTTTGTGATTCTGTTAACATCTGAGCCACGCTGAATTGTTCACCTCCAAAATTAACAACAATTAAGTACAGAAAAATGTGATTAGATACATTTCTGTAAGGTTTGTTTACCTGTTGACATATGCTGCCGCTTGCATCAATGGTGATGCAACTTGTTTGTTGCGAGCAATACTTTTGATATGTGTGTATTTGTTCATTAGTGCAATAATGGATAGTGAACGGTACTGCAAATAATGACCGAACTTCATTCATGTATTTGGAGTATTTCAGTTTGTATACAGCAGTAAACGCATCAGAATCAACATACGTCGATTTTACGTAATTATGTTTAGCTTTATGTAAGATTTGGGAAGAATAAAGTATTGGCGGTTCGTTTTCTCCAAATTGCATCATTTCATTTGCTTTTTCAGCTCGGTAAACATCCACAGATTTGGTCGTTAAAACTTTACCAATTTCACTTCGAATTGGCTGCCTTAACCAACGCTTGCTACATTTTTTTCCATTACCAATTTCCACGTTGCAATGAAGTGTGATTGTAGAATTGTCACCAACAATGCTGATATTCAGGCGGCTTCCACAATTGCAAATTCCTTAAAAAAGAAAAACAAACAAAGAAAGCGTCAGTTTAGTTTAACAGACACTCACGATACCGTTGATGTGGCACTGTCATATTAATATCGACAGGAATCATCTTCAACTTAACTAAAAATAACTGTTATCAACAATTTCTACTAAATCCTTTGTAAATTCGGCAATTTCTGGTATTTAATATTAATTGTAGATAATTAGAAACCGTGGTGGTCTTTCCATCGTGTTAGGAACTGAACACAACCGACATACAGTAATCATAATATGTATTTATTTCTTCGATCGCATATCACGTAAGTATTAATTTTCAATTTTTCAGTTACTGTTAACATTGTTCCAAATTAACTGATTTCTGAAATTTACTTGCTGAACCCGTGCGACAACTCCTACTTTGTAAATCTGTTTTAAAAGTGAAAATAGCTTTACAGAGACTTTAGGCTATCATTGACCTTGAACTGTGAGTTATAGCCCCGATATTGTGAGAAAGTAACCATTGTCAAATTGCTTAGTAACCATTTCTTCCTTTACTTTTACTTTAGCTTCTTTTTCTTTACTCTTACTTTTCTTTTACTTTAGCTTCCATTTCTTCCTTTACAAGACTCCTGGCCAAACTTTTCAAAAAATCGAGTCTGTTGAAAGTTTTAGGCTCTTTCTGACTCTTATACAAAATAAGAGCATTTACACAGCTGATATCCAAAATTCTAAAGAAAATAGCCATGGGCCATCGACGACTGCTGGAGAAAACAGTACATTTTTCATCCACCATTTCCACGCCTTCTTTCGTGCTGTTATAGTAGACGAAAGTGCAGGGCTTACCAGTTTCTGGATCAGTGGATGGTAGGGAATGCATTGTGGATACCATAATTACTGCTTTATTCTTTTTAGTGACGTGAGAAGTAAGCATAATATCTTTAGTATAAACATAGTCTGTTGCACCAATGACTCTATTCTTCTTTGGCAAAAATTCTTTTGGCACCTCTCTCTTGTTGTTTTAGAGTTCCCACATATGTGAGTTTTCTTTTCTTTAGTTCTAGAGCTAAAGTAATAGACGAGAACCAGTTGTCTGCAGTTATATTCATATTAGTGCCTTGAATTGGAGCAGACAGGCGAAAAACTGCCTGCATTGGTTTCTGAAAAGTCTGTTCTTCAGCATTCAGAGTTTTGCCATCAGGGTCTTTTCCGGTGAAAATATAACCATTGCAAAAATAATAATTTCTCGCAACCTCCAAGACCATTACTTTTATGCCATATTTGCATGGTTTGTTCGGCATATACATCTTGAATCTGCAACGTCCTCTTAAAGAAACTAACATTTCATGGACGCAAGCATTCGCCCCGATTGTAAAAGCTGATTGACACTGATTAATAAACAATAAAATGATATTTGCAATAGCAGCCGCAGGATCTGATTTTTTCCTCTCTTCTCTTAGTTTTATCATCGAACCGCAAACAGTTCAAAAGAACAGAAAATCTATTTACATTGGTCACTGCGCGAAAAACGTCTCGACCTGTTCCATCGGTTGCAAATAGTGACCTTATGTTTTCATGTCCAGATCAGAAAGCAGCAGTAAAAATTAGGAGGCCTAAAAATGTACGTAATTCAATAATGTCTACGTCTATGTCTACATCTGATTTAGCTTCTTTGTATTTCTTTCTCACCTCTTGCAACTTTTGATTCGTGTGTATTATTACTTCTTCAATCATTTTTTAACTAAATAATGCATTACAACACTGCAACTCGTTCACTTCTTTGTTTCGTAGATCTCCAAGAATTTCAGGCAACTTGAGGACGGTGTTATGATTTGGAGTCTTCGATCTATGACTGACACATGGTGATTTCGACCATTTAAATCCATTTTTTTTTCGAGAAAGAACTCACCATCACCAGGAAGGCGTGTTTTCCTCATCTTCAGATACTTCTATCTCCGAATCACTATCATGATCTGTTTCTAACACACACTTTTCACTGCAATCGTCAATATCCGACGCATCGGCAATTTCATCATGCCACCGGTTTATGGTGTCTATGAAGTCACTATCAGAGGCACACACTCTCTGAGATGATGGGCCTGCAGTTACGTCCATGATTCTTTAAAGAATTAATCAGTGACGTGATGTTGTAACTTCATAACTTTCAATAATAAGGGAACTAGTACTCGCAACGCCAGTAACGTAAACGCAGACACGGAGTCAATATGTCTCATTCCCAGGAACAAAACACAGACCTAAGCAATTTGCTGCAAGCCAACAACAATCAGTGTTGAGACATTGAAGATAAGATAGACGGGTGGTACGGTTTAATAAGATTCACGGAATTCTCGCAATTCGTAGAAAATCAACAAGGCGGAGTCAATTTGACTCATGTCTGTAGCAGGGACCGAACACCGAAATAATAGCGGTAAAGGTATTTATACCGGTATACAAATACCTTTACCTCTATTATACCTTTATTCAAAATACCTTTAAAAATACCGGTATAAGACGTCAAATACCGGTATTTTTAGAGGTATTTTACCTTTATCCGACGTCTATACCGGTAAAATACCTCTATTTAAAGGTATTATACCGGTATTCTCTCATCAAAATACCGGTATTTTCATAAGAAAATACCGGTATTTCAGTAGAATCATACAGGTATTTGGGGGAAATTCATTGTGATTTTTTCCGCTGAGATGGCTCAGAGGAAACAACTATTTACACGGCAGAGTTTCTGACCGGGAGGTCCTAGGGTTCGAGTCCCGAGGGTGGCGGATTTTCGACACATATTCTAGCTAGGTCGAGTTCTGCCGTTGACTGGGAAGTCGAGTTCTGTCGTCAGACGGAGGGACCAGCCAAGGGTCTTTCGCAGACATCAACACGAGCTCGTTCGCTGACCTTGGACCTCACGTCCGGGCGCAGAGCTTGGCGACACGTGATAGAGTGTTTAAAATTTATCCGTATAAATCTTGCCCTTTCTAGTAGCGATAAAAAATGGAGAAACGTGTCTTCTTATCCATAAATGAGTCTTCCCACGCATACCAAACTTCCTTCTTGCACGACTGTGTTTATCACTAAATACGATTATTTGCTTAAATTTGATCGTATACTCACTAACATTCCGGAAAATAATTTTTTCAGTTGGCCTATTTTCCTTATTCTGCACCATAATTAATAATTATAATTATATATTATTATTAATTATAACTAAAACAATATTAAAAATTGACATTGAATGCTAATAGACATTAACTATTCTTACGCGAGGAAACAGAAGCGTTATGTTTAATTGAAAATTAATGATTGAAGCATGTTTAATTTACATCCATGTATTATTTAAGAAATTTCATTAAGAAAAAATATTAATAGTACTATATAATATTAATTAATTTTAATAAATATTTTAAAATATTAATACTAATTAAATTTTAAATGTTTGCATTAAATTTGTGTAAATTAATTTATTATTTTGTTTGTTAGTTTATACATTTATTTAAATTAAATGTTAATTTTAATTAAAAAGTAAAAATGTTAATATTAATAAACTTTTTTTATTAATTAATAATGTTAGTATATATTTCTTATTATTAAGGAAGAAACACTCTTCTCGAAGTGGGCTCCTCCAGATGCATTTTACAATGTAAGCTACCCACGTAGAAGGGAACCCTTGCCCACATGCAATGTTAATAGCTAATAATAATAGTAATAATAATAATAATAATAATAATAATAATAACAATAACAATAATAACATAATAATTTACTTTTATTACAAATTTTCTCAATATTTGCAGTTAATGTCAAAATATATTAAACCCTTAATATAAACTAGGAAAATAACATTTTATTTTAGCCCTATTTATTAATGTATAATTAAGATTTAATTGTGAAATAAAGTAAAAGGAAATGATTTTTTAACCATAACAAAACTGGGCCTGAAAGCGTGAGCGTTCGTGATTATCTCAAGGTGTCAACGCTTCCTCAGTTCGCCGAAGGAGGGGTCGGGGAAGGAAGAACGCCTACGGCACGGCGCATACGTTGACAGCCTCTCCATGTGCGAAATACAAAGACAGGCTTAGGTCATCTCTTAGGTCAGATGGGAGATAGCTCGATAAAGGACACTAAGAAAACGTTCTCTTCAATGGAATCAATAATTATTATTTCATATTTCAACTTTTCCGAAGTTTAAATTAAGGGAGGTTTTCAATACATACAACGTATGCAAAACGTAAACGCCCGAACAAAGCATTTACAATAATAAGAATGGAATTTAATACAATTGTTATATATATATATATATATATATATATATATATATATATATATATATATATAATTATATATAATATATAATATATATACAAAATAATAATTTAAACAATAAATAACAAGTATGAAATGATATTTGATTAATAAACATTTTGTGAGATATTATTAACTAAAGTAACCTATTTTTTCAACATGTATGGATGGTAAGCTATATTTCTTCATTGAAAATACCGGTATAATACCGGTATAACCTTTATGGACGGCCATACCGGTATAGACGTCCTATAGAGGTATTTTACCGGTATAAAAGAATAAAGGTATTTGAAAAAGGTATGGAAAAATACCGGTATTATACCGGTATTTTTTACCGGTATTCAATACCTTTTCGGTCCCTGGTCTGTAGTTACGGGTTAAGTAAACATCATATAAAATCAAACGAATGAAATAAAACATGCCTACAGAACAAATTGTTTTGAAATTTTATGTTAAATTCATTGAAATAAAACTAATGAATAATAAAAGTTACATACCTGTCACATTTCCGGATATTCCATCAATAGAAATATAGTGTTTTTGGAATAAAAACCCACATTTCAATTGCGTTGCGTTGAATATTTTATCGGAAATGAAGGGCTCCCATTTTCCTGGTAGGAATCTTCTCCAGGTCCGACTTCTTTTACAATTTCCTTTCGCTTTTTTAAAATACGTCAGCGAGTCAAATTCCTCTCTGAGAATTACTACTTTACAATTTACACTGTCTTTTAATGATTCTTCCGCCGGAGACACGGACGTATCACTTTGCGAATCGATGTAAGCATCATAATGAAGATCACGTTCGTGATCATGAGCATCATCATCATCATCATCATCATCATCATCATCATCATCATTGCATCTGCCATCACTCAGCGTCGATTTCTTGTGGAATAACTTACACGCATACGTGTACAAGGAATTCGGTTTTACTTTGTAATTCAATTCCGCGCCAACTTTCACCCAAGTGGAATTATTTTTCGAAATTACCTTGCCATCTTGAAGCACGACTTCCTTGTATTTCAATAAACATTTTTCGATTAATGTGTATTCCACTTGTGGTGGACGCCCTCGCTGATTTGTGTTGAATGACATCACGCGTTAAACTTAACGATGTTTGATCAAACCTGTAATGTCAGATTCGCGCCTGATCGAAACAGCCCGCTCTGCGCTCTTCTTTCGACACACCAAACCTCACTACACTGCTGTGCGCAGAAATTTTGTGACGTTGGGTGGTCTTCCCCCTCTACAGGTACTGAAAGGGCCAGTTCGAAAACAGCGAGCCAATAGCAACTCTGAGATTTCGCAATAGCAACGCTTACTGGTCTGGGTAAGAGACAGTATTAAATGCTGCCAACACCGTTAAAGCATCCGGGATATTTGCAATAAACATGAAGTTATTACAATAACTTAGCAAAATATGATTAATAAATACTGAAATTGTTTCGATATGATCACTATAGTGGTTGGGCCAGTTTGACACACCTCGTTGCAAGCAGGGTTTTGTATTATAGGTTTAGTTTGTGGAAAAGAAATGATTTATTAAATATTATTTTCATAATATTTCTATATGTAGGTTTAAAAAAATAAAATTTCATATACACACTTAAATATCTATAACACAAGCTACTATTTTGCTATTAGATATTATAAAAACCGACAAGTTCTGAAATATTACAAAGTACGTCTATATGGCACTTATGTCATTATTAGAGCCCGGAAGTTTGGCAAAATGCCTTTTTGTTATTATTACGATTTTAACACTTTTAACAATAGGAGTCACTTATATGTGCTTATGGAATCTTTTTAGAAGATTTTCATTTTGCCTTTTTTTGCCTATTTTAGCTTCTGATGCCTATTTCAGGTATTTTTGCCTTTTTTGCCTTTTTCGTCATTTTTTGCTTTTTGCTTAATTTTTTTCTCGTTTTACCCTGGCACCGATTTCTATAGTATTGGAAACCATGTGTTATATCGTTTTCTATCGGTCTGCAAGCCAGAACAATACGTGGTCATCGTCGTATTTTGTTTTTCTCTGCAAGCGGAGGCATGGTATCAAAAAGGAAGTGTTGAACTCTGGCTCTAGGGTCAGGAGGTGTTAAAAGCCGCTGTGAGAAAGCGAGACGATACCCGCTAGGAACCTTCGATTTCTATCACTGACACCCACAGGCTTCCTTTTCCACGAGTGATTCCATCCCACACTACTAAAGCAGAGCGCCTTGGAGGTCCTATATGACATGCGATACGGCCCGGCTCAATGGCGATTACACGAGTTCGAAGAACGTAAGTAATATCAGTGTTTTCATTGGTGCCATTTGAAGATTCAAAAGAGAATATTTCAGTTCGCTCTGTTACTTCGTAGGAATAACATTGTGTTAAAAACATCGTATTAATAATGCCCAAATTGAACGTGCCGTTAAGTTGTAAGTTGCATCGCTATGTGCGTGAATTTGGCGAAGATGTATTTTCCACCGATAGTGCTATTCTGTTTTGCAAATTGTGCGAGAAAGCTGTCAACCATGAAAAGAAGTACTTCATTTCTCAGCATATGGCAACAACCAGACATAAATCTGCAATCGCGAAGAAGAGTGGAAAAAAGGAACAACAGTTAATTTCGGCGGTGGACGCAACATCCAGTAGACAGTCCCAGTTTTCTCTCGATCTGTGCAAGGCATTCATGGACGCTGGTATTCCATTTTGGAAATTGGAAAACCAGACTTTTAGACACTTTTTAGAAAAATATACGAAAGAAATGGTACCATCAGAATCTACGTTAAGAAAAACCTATCTGACCATCTGCTATGAAGAAACTTTAAATAGAATTCGTGAAGCAATTGGTGATAAAAACATTTGGATTTCCATTGATGAAACTACGGACGCTACAGGACGCTATCTAGGTAATGTCGTCATTGGGACTATGGAACCAACTTACTGTGAGTTCTCAACTTTTCTTCTTACATATGAAGAATTGGAGAAAGCGAATGGTACAACAATTGCTGAATTATTTACAAATTCCTTACTACTTCTGTGGCCTGAAGGCATTACGCCATGATAATGTTCTACTTTTCATCACTGACGCTGCCCCGTACATGAAGAAGGCAGCCAGAGCACTGAAAGTACTCTTCCCGAATATGCTTTATGTGACGTATTTAATCCATGGACTTCACAGGATTGCTGAAGAGATAAGATCTTTGCATCCTACGGTAGACAAGTTGATTTCGAATACTAAAAAAAGTGTTCTTAAAATCTCCTTCCCGTACCCGGATTTTCAGACAAGAAGCGCCAGGATTAGCTCTTCCTCTACAGCCGATATTGACTAGATGGGGAACCTGGATATCCGCTGCTGCGTATTACGCAAATCATCTAGACGTATTTAAGGTTCCGTATTTAAATCCGCGACGTATTTAAGGTTCTACCAGAAAATGATGCTGCATCAGTACGTGAAGTGAAGAAGCTTTTGAGTAATGCAAAACTGAACAGTGAATTTGCGTTTATCCTCGCACATTATGGAAAGTTGCCTCAAATAATTGCAAATCTGGAAAAAAGGGGCGAAAACCTTGTGTCAGTCATGAAAGTCTTTCAAGAAACATTACAGGGTTTAATGCAGGAGTCTGGAGAAAAAGGTTTAGCTGTAGCACAAAAGTGCAAAAGGGTCGTTAGCACGAATGAGGATTTGGAAAAACTGAAAACAATTTGTAGTGTTCTGAGCGGTGTACTTGGAGTTGATATTGATATGACTCCAAATTCAATAGCCTGCTTTATTAATGCTCCCATTTCTTCGGTTGAAGTTGAAAGGTCATTTTCGGCTGTGAAGAATATTCTTTTGGACAGACGGTTAAGTTTAAATGTAGAAAATCTGAAGAAATATTTAATAGTAATATGCAACCAAGAAAACAAAGATCAAGTTTTCATGTAAATGTTTATGTATGATTCAGTATTAATATAAAAACTTATTCATTTGAATCATAACAAAATTCTTTTCACTTCATTTCCTTTTTTATTATCATTTGTTAGATTTTACATGATTTTCTGTACCCTGCCATAGCTAGAATAAATGCCTTTTTAGTGCCTATTTTCGTAAAAATAAATGCCTTTTTGCCTGCCTATTTCAGCCGAAATAAATGCCTGAACTTCCGGGCTCTAGTAATTACATAAAAATCCTGTCACTGATGAGGACCTACAAAAATCAGTCAACATTTGCGGACAGGAGTCAAATAGTAATGGAACAAATGTTTCAAAGATAATGTTTATCCTTCCAAAATAATTAAATATCTACACACATCCAAAGAGTCGCCAATCGCATTACTGATTTAAAACTAGCAGATACTACAAAAAAGTCCAAAATACAAACCTCGATAAACAAATAACTTTGTCACTGTGAAAGAACAGTAAGTCACGTGTACAAATACTTGCAGCTATAAGCCTGTAAGGGGTCAATGTCACATAGGCAATGTTTTTCGATATAGTCCGCCACAATTGAAACAATACAATGTCAACAAAATAAATTTCTAACTCGATACCACAGAACGTACTACGATAGAATCAAGTATTTTCCAACATATCGTAGATTAGGACACGCTTACGGTCATTCAGCGAACATTAGCAAAGTAATTGGAAAGCCTTTATGAACAGAACAAAGTACTGGGATAATTTTCAATATTGAAGTCAGTTCATGGCCAGTTCAAGTATTTCGTTTACATTTGCCAGTCAGCCGGGTGGGCAGCGGCGCCGGCGCGACGGCTGCGGCCTGGATACCCCTCACCCGTGACGTCACGACGCCAACCGCTCGGCCGGCCGGCCGGCCGGCCGGCCGGCGGGCCGCGTGTGCCCGACAAATTACAATTAATTACTCGAATGTTTGAAGAGCAAAAAAATTAATTTTTGCGTAATTAATTAGCAATTAAATCGCTCTACAAGATGGCGTATTTGGTTTTGTGGTAACTAATTGTGGTAGATCCAGCGGAATCTTCCGCTAGCTCACCATTCATTACGCAAAAATTTGAAGAGCAAAAAAATTAATTTTTGCGTAATTAATTAGCAATTAAATCGCTCTACAAGATGGCGTATGTGGTTTTGTGGTAACCGTTTGTGGTAGTGCCAGCGGAAACCGGAAGTGCTAGTTTATAATTATTTACTCGGAAGTTTGAAGAGTAATTAAAATAATTTTTGCGTAATTAATTAGCAATTAAATCGCTCTACAAGATGGCATATTTGGTTTTGTGGTAACTAATTGTGGTAGATCCAGCGGAATCTTCCGCTAGCTCACCATTCATTACGCAAAAGTTTGAAGAGCAAAAAAATTAATTTTTGCGTAATTAATTAGCAATTAAATAGTTCTAAACGGTGGTATATGTGGTTTTGTGGTAACCGATTTTGGTAGCGCCAGCGGAAGAGGCTCTGAAAATCCGCCACCCTCGGGACTCGAACCCTAGGACCTCCCGGTCAGAAACTCTGCCGTGTAAATAGTTATTTCCTCTGAGCCATCTCAGCGGAAAAAATAATTCCCGCTTTTCGTGTGTTTCGCTTACATCACCAAATTTCGTGTTCTCACGGCTAAATCGTTTATCGGAGAAACATTTCTTACGGACTTTAAATGTAGGTAATTTTATCTTCTTTCATTTTGTATAGGACCATTAATTACGAAAAATGGATGGCTTTTGAGTTATTTTGAAAAAACTGACAAAAGGTGTGGTATTTACGTATTTTTTGCCCCAAAAACGTATTTCTAGACAAAACTTTTCTTGGCAAACCTGATATTCGTGTTCAGCGACCCCAAAAATATAGGAACCAAATATCAAAACTACACCAAAACTTTCTCTTATTTTCTACCATTTGACTGGACTGGACTGGACTGACGCAAATGCTGGTCTTCTTCGTCCGGAAGACACCGCCGTCGCCTGGGAAGCTCGGCGGCTGGAGGGAGGGGGGCAGGTCGGCCGACTCACCCGAGAGCCTCTCGTCGGCATGGATACAACGCCCACTTTTCGTGTGCCTCTGCACCGCGCGATATTTCCTAGAAACCCCCACCAACAGCCAGTCCTGTTCTTCCCTTCACACTTCGCGACGTTGGCGCTATCTATCGGCGGACGGGAAACTATTCAAAGGAGGTAGCTGGAAACAAGCCTCATGAGCCCTCTATGTACATCTTTACTCTATGCTCCGCGAGGGCGAGGGGGGCGGGGCGCAGCTGCTGACTTCGCACCTCGCCCACCCGCGCCGCTCCGGGGTGGGCGGCAGGGGAGGGGCGGGGAGGGGGTCTGGCCTAACTCCGGGCCGCAGAGGGCGGAATTAATGGGGGCGCTTAATACGCGGCGTTCAAGTGGGGCTTTAAAACGCGCCCGATGCCCGGCGAGGAGGAGCAGGGAGGGAGGGTGAGGCGGAGGAAGAGGACGAGGAGAAGTGTCTGAAAGCAAGACAGACGAGGGCAGATTGGAGAAGGTGGAGCAAAGGAGGGAGCGGAGACAAAGTACTGAGGAGGAGGGCGAGGGAAGGGTTGGAGCAGACGGCAGGGCGGACGAAGAAATGCAATGGAACGGCGAATGGTTTGTGGCCCGCGCCAGCCGTGTGAACGAGGCGGGGAGGGATGCGCTGAAGCCTAGCAGGGTGGGAAGGGGCGAACAAGGAGAGGGCCGAGGGGCGAGCACCCAATTTCACTCCATCGCCCTATGTATCGACCGCACAAGTGCAGTCTCATTTCAGGTGAAGCCCGTTATGGAGAAAAACGGTGGGCGTAAAAGAGGCGGAGGTGCACTTCGTCCTTGCGAATGATTTGCGGGTTACATGCGGTAGTTTTTATGAGGCTCATACCGGATGCAACACACGCAGTGCGACAGTCGTTTCGACACTGAATTAGAGTTAAGCATAATTAGGACATAAATACCAATGCATTATGCATTCATTATCCGTTTCGGTAGTGCGTACTTTTACATCATAGATACGAGGAGAAGGTGAAATTAACAGGAAGATATCAACCAACACACCAACCGATTCATCAAAGATAACATTACTTGAAAATACATAAGTGTATTCCTAGTTTGATGCGCACCAAACCTATTATTGCATTGTAACATCTGATTTTATTCATTCATATTCAAAGCAGATCTTACATTTGAGCCAGACGACAACAAACACACTAGTCACAACATCACATACTTTCTCGCATTATTTCTAACATTTGGAATTTGCGAAAATATAGAGAGTTCATCGAAAATGTAACAGGCCCCATATTTATAAGCGCACCTTTCTATATTCGAGAAGAAAAGTTAAAGTAAAAATTGGAACTGTTTTTCAGAATTTTAAACTGCCTTTACTTGATGTAAAAATTACGTGAAAAATTGTGTATGACCTCATTTAAATATTTAATTTTTTAGGACAGATTTCATTAAGGAAAAAATCTGCTATCAATCTTGCAGTTGTAGGAAGAGCCGAAAAAATAATGAACTTTTGCCATTTTCGCAAATTCAGAGTTCAACGAACATTAGACCTGTGCCATATTTTAAGGGTCCTTTGCTCTTTGTGATGAGAAAAAAACAAACAATGCAAACATTTGGAGCCATTTTTGAAAACATTCTGAAAATATTAAGGCTTTATTTAAAGTACTCCAAACTCTAAATACCAGTTTTAAATTATCAGGGTCCCGAGTTAGAGCATATTGATCGGCGAATGTCAACTTTGAGGGAAATGGTCGGATCGGTTCAAGTGCTCGTGTTGGCCACAGACGGACGGTCGGATGAACACATCGAGAGATAGAGAAACCGGAAAGAAAAACGTAGAAAATGCAGATTTCCATTTCCCCAAAAGGAACTGCACCCTAAATTCGCCTGAAATCGAGATCCCACCTACGGAGATCCAGCTAGGAGCCGGTGAACTTGAAACCGCAACACGAATGGAGAAAACAATGGAATGGCAACTGTGTGAAGCGTAGGAACCTCTTAATGAAGACAGACAGGAGGTTCGAGAGTATTTGCCCTGAGAAGACTTTGGACTGCGTTGAGGTGCCTAAGAATGGTTGCGAGCCTGGCAGAAGATGGCGATACGGTGATATTCACATATTCCGAATGCGAGATGCAGAAAGTGCACACACTAGCAATACAGCCACATCACAGGTAAAGATGAGCAGCAATATGAAAGCGTAGGTTCAACACCTACTTGGCTGCCCGGGAAATGCCTACTAGAGTGAGTACCTACTCGATTGTCCGGGAGACGCCGCGTCCTAGACACAGATGCCGAAGTTCCGGCCGCCATTCTGCGACCTTCCTCAGGGCGAAATAGGCCGAGATGGAACCCGTGCGCAGTGCATCTCCGCGCTTTTCGCCCTGAGGAAGGTCGCAGCACGACGGCCGAGCCTTTGGTGTCTGTGCTTAGGACTTGGCAGCATCTCCCGTAGAGCCAAGTAGATAATGGTCAGCATTGTTTAAGTTATAGTGTATTGGGGTTCTTGATTATTTGGTTGTGCTTGATTTCCCCTTGCACCAACTTTCCTACACGAAACGAGTAAATAAATTAAGATTTGCGGCGGCTGATTAAGCAAGTGAAGGCAGGCCCTTCGTTGCTCTTTGGAAGGCCCCGCGCCCGTTGGCTGTCGGCCGCGGCCGCCTTGCCCTCCTCGGAGGCAGCCGGTGACGGCGCGGCGTCAGCTTCGGCGCCTCATGAATGTTGCCGCCGAGCGTTTACTTATGCATCGCGCGTGATGGAGAAGCCATGTGAGGGCGACGCGGAGCGGCGGGGCGGGGCGGGGCGGGGCGGGGCGGGGCGGGGCGGGGCGGGGCGGGGCGTGATTTCCCCCTTTTTTCGCCATATGCAACGGCATCGACCGAATTTCCGATGCGACGCGAAATTTGTGCGCTGTTCAGGCAGCTTCACGCACTGGTCACCGTAAAGAATGGCACAATATGGATTTATGTTTGTCGATATAGTGAATTAATAGAAAATTCTTCCAGCTGTCAAAATATAATATGAAAGAATCTGAACTTAGAAGTATAAACTATATATTTCAGAGAGAATTTAAATTATATACTTTTAAAAGGTAGATTGAATACCGTATACCCAATAATTTGTAAAATTGTCTTGCCAACGAAGTAGGTGAGTTTATACACACGTGTATGAAAGTATCTCACCTACTTCGTTGGCAAGACAATTTTATAAATTATTGAGCATTTAAGAAACTTTTGTTTTACTGTGTAAATATTGATATAAATTAAACATTATATGCAGACAAGATCTTTTACTGAATAGTATCATACAGTTATGAAAATAAGATAACAATACACTACTTACAGAAAAAATATGTAGATTATACGAACAGGTATTGTTCGGACAGTTAAAAAATATACAATGGCCGTCATCTCCCTCCCTTGTATCTATTACACCTAACCCCAGTCACTGATGTCTCCGCTGATCCTTGATACCATTGTTATTTTCGCGTTTGGGATCACCTCGACACCGAACAATACCCTAAAATTAGCCTCCCTGCGACATCGGCTTTGTCGCAAAGTCGAGCTGCGCTGTGCGTCGCTGTCAACCGGCGTAGAGCGTTCGTTGGCGCATACAATTAGAACACAAAACCCGAATTACGCTGCACAAAAAGGCCTTTGCTCATTACTTCACATGGTCGTTTTGTTACGAAACAAAACATTGAAGACTGGAAGAGTGGTACGATGTTGAACAACCAGTATTATGTTGCAATGTGGTTGCATGAGATTGAAGTAAAGTGCATCATGTAAGCTCTTCTGATTTTTAACATTACTCTCGAGACTCGAATCTCATCGAGATTTCCATGGTTCACATGCCACACAAAGCGTCGCGGTGTTTCATTGACAGTACACTATGTGAATATAACGATCAATGCCAAATAAAGATAAACTCAATTCACACACATCAAAATATCTTATTTATAGAAATATTACGAATTATAGAATTACTATTAGAATTATGACAAAGCGCAAAATTGGATAATACGTGTTCTGTTGTGATAATACACGCTCCTAGCCTCTAGCCCACTCCTCCCCTCAGTCAGAGCTGTAAAGGGATAGAAATTAAAAAAAAAACAAGTATATTAACCCAGACAATCTCCGGAACAAATAACACGTTTTAACCGCAATGCGAATTTGGTTTAAAGTCTTAAATATTCATATACATGTGAGATTTTTTCAGAATTCACGTCCTACCACTTTTCTAGAAGCAGATTATAGTCAATTCGGTATCAATTGTAGGAATTCACATTTTAATAATTTTCTTTCGTGTATTTTGTGGACTCTCTGCATGTTGACATTACTTGAACTGACATTGCAGGGAAATTTCTCATTTATTGAGTTCAGAAAGTCTGACAGTAAGCAATCAAGAGCATAAAAAGATGGTGACACGATGAAAGGAACTTGTAACTGGAGTGGGTTCTCAATGACGACAGACAATATGAGCTGCAATGAAATTCTTAGAAACCCGAAACCAAGAAAATACATTCCAAGAGTCATCCCGGGCCTTCTTCTACGACTGCTTACCATTCACGAAAGCACACGTCTGGATATCACCATTAATTATTCCTTCATAATGTACTAGGATTGCCAACAATATTCAGGTAAAAGGGAGTAAACTCGACAAGCAAATACAAACCAAACCCAACAACCAACCCCATCAACACTTTTCTTTTTATCAATATTTAATTAAGATTAACATCAGCTCTATTTCTTTCTTCTCTCCATTTGTGATTTAATTGAAAAGACTCGTTCACAAAATGTAGATGAAGATGGTCTGAGTGTTTCTTTTTTATTTTAATCGTTAGACAGAGACACTAGCATGCATGCGTGTGTCAGTGATCAGGAAAACAATATTCATGTTTTCTATTCTTAATTAAAGAGTAAAAGATGCCACGTAGCAGATGTAAGTCATGTGATCAAATAAATGACAACAAATATTAAAAATTTACTAAAAGGAGGACATGAAAATACAAAGAAGGGCGAGAGGACAACTGACGTCAATGGCGGACTGTCCTCCCAAATGAAGAACGGATGGCTACCCTATAAGGTATACACCCAAATTTCCGTGGCGACAACAGACAGCCGCTACGCCCCCCCTCTCTCCTTTTCACTTGCCTCCCCTCACTCCTTCCCCAAATTTCGCGCTCCGCTCGCCAGGGCGCCCCGCGCGTGCAAATTGCGCGGGGGCGGCGGGGGTTTATTCTGCTCCGATAATAAATCACGCGCACTGGCGCCAGCGGCGGCCGAAAGCAACAGGCGCCGACCCCGCGGGAGGGGGCTCCACTTCCGCTCCCGCCCGCATCGCATCGACGCCCAAAAACCAAATCGAAATATCTGTTTCAGAACCTGCTATCATTAAAATGACAGTTATGCGTTACGTGGATCTGTAGGCTTCCGCGGCCGGACTCATTTGATACTTGGCTGTCCGGGAAGAGCCGTCTCACAGTCAGTCGAGCTGACGTTTCGGCCATCTTGTTGTACTCTTCTTCTGGGCTGCACTGTAGAATAGCTCAGAAGGCATGATGGCCGAAACTTCACCTCGACCGGCTCTGACGCGGTTCTTCCCGGACAGCCAAGAATCATATTTATGCTTCATCTGAACCACATAATGTTGTATATCTTTTATGAGAGTAAACTTTTCGAGACGAACGATTGGATTATTGTCCTTTCTCATATTTTGAGTTCATCTCTTCACTGTAGCTATAATGAATCATTATTACACCAATGCAAAACTTAAACCGGTTAAAATCATTAGTAGTTGGATGCCTTATTGAGTTTGAGAAATGTTGATTCTTCCGAATATATTACCACGAAATATCCGAACAGCATTCATAATCTACAAAATTTTGTGCTCTATCTAACTCAGAATTTTCGCGTAAAAATTTAGTATACCAATTATAAATATAACTACATTATTTATTTGACTTCAATTGCAAAAGGCATTTGTAAACAGGGAGTTCCTAAAAATGTGAATATTAAATTTTCAACTTTATTTTTAAGTTAAAAGGAAGATTCGACAAGAGGTTTTTCCATATGCATTTAGTTTGGAAAAGGTAACTAATAGTGAATATGTCTTTCCGGGTGTTCGACTTTTTATACCATGTAATAATTCATACATGTGTACGCTAGTTGGATCCTTCCCTCAGGTCTCGACAATATGCGCTGTCATTTTCCCAAAAACATTACAGGATAAAATTGTCCAAATTCAATAATTATTAATTTACTTGTTTACTAAATACTGGAATAAAGTTTGATGTTCCGGCACAAAATGTGGACACATCAATCCACCCAGTTTATAAATATCCTTTTGGTGCGCTCCCAGCGAATAATGTAAGTTTAGGATTACGGTCAGCGAATTAGTAGATTTGTGCAAGCCGATTTTCAGTGGAAACCATAGTTTAAATTGCGGTCACTAAGTTCTAGTTTTAAGCAGCGACGACGTTTACAATACACGGAAAAGGAGGACTAAACCAATTCAAACCAATTAAACTAATAATATGCTTTCGGGGCGGTAGACAAACTCCACTGTTCACCACTGAATTGAGATGACGCGATTCTCTCTAAATGTAAAGAGGATTAAAGCAACGTTTACTGCCGGGCAACAGAGAAGTCTACTGTCGTCACCACTGAACAGAAACAACATAATTTTGCGTTTATAAAATATATTAGACCCATCTTAATTGTGTAAAGTCAAATTTTCCAAAACTGAGATCAGTATCTTAATAATCAGTGTCATAATAAGAGTTGTATTAGGGTTTGTGATAGTTATATCGAAAATAGAGACAATGAAGCACGTCGGAATTAAGAAATTAGTTTATTTGGGAGTATAAAAATAGTGTACATTGATATTCAATGATTTCCTTCCATCCTTACGCCGGAGGTCTGACTTAAATCTAGACGCCCACTTTTAAAACAAACTCAAGACCTGGTCGTTTTAAGTTTTAACTCAAACACGGCAGCAACAATGTAAAACGCTCTCAGGGAGTCACACGCTCTTTTGCGGGCGCGCAAAATGCCGGCAATCGTGAACAGCGACGGAAAATGTGGACTACCCATATCAGTGTATGGGCGATGCGAATTTGGGTGACATGCAGCAGCCTCCACCGAGTGCGAGAGTGGCGTCCCTCTTGTCGAATTGGTGAATGCCGGCATTGTGACACGCCTTCACTGGGAGCTGCAGGGCTCTTCTGAGAAAGGCAAACAAGTTGTGGCATAGAGATCAACAATTTACTCGTTTAATGGGACATATTATAATTTTCTCCCATTATTCCGTTTCTCCCTTTTTAATCGTTTACAATAGTTTTAATTACTGTAGTTAAAAAATAATTATGAGCTAAATAATATTGTAACAGAAAAGCTATGCAACAGCAACCCACACAATGAACAACACACCGGGAGAGGTGGCTCACTGCATCAACTGATGCCACTGCAGCGCCTCTGACCGGGAGGTCCTACGCTCGAATCCCGCCGGCGGCAGGAATTTCGACACGAGCTTGTCAGCTAGGTCGAATTCAGTCGCTGTCTGGAGGAGAATTCTAGAGGTAGGCTGCTCTGATTGGTAGTTCTCCGTGGTTTCTCCGATCAACACCAGGCAAATGCCGGAGCAGTACCCCAACAAACGGGCCACGGACCGCGCGCGATCATTCCTTCCTCTTCCTTGTGCTATTCTCACCCCTTACAAACACACACACACACACACACACACACACACACACACACACACTAACATACACTACACTACCACGTATGTCGGGGGGTTAGAGCTTGTCCCGGCTGGGGCGGTGCCCCGCTAGTGGAAGACACTTGGTTGAGGGAAACCTCATTAATCGGCGGTAGGTCGGCGCCAGATCTCGCCATCCAGCTGGTGAAGATCACCGACACCTTCAGAGAGAAAAGAAACATGCACTACACTTACGGTACCGACGACCTCAGTAGTCGACGCGCCCGCTATCACTAACAACCACCCCGTTGGCCGCGCGCTGTGTGCGCAAAGCACCGCTGCGAGAGCGCTGCCGTCGTGGGGGGACCGCCTCCGCAGCGGTATAGAGCTCAGGGGGGCGTCGGCGTCGCCGTCGGCGTTTCCCAATGAACGCGCGAGGCGGATTAAACGATTACATCGATTTAACTAATAATAAGTTCGCGGAAGCGGAGGCGTAATCCATGGCGCGCTGCGCGAGTGCCCTGGACGCAGCCGCCGCCCCCCGCGCGCCTCGTGCGACGAACGCAGCAGCAGCATACATTGAACAGCTACAGATACACCCACCAATGCTTCAGTAAGGGGCATTTCCAACACTCTTTTGGAAACACTCCTTTCAAGATATGGATGGTGCACAAGAAAAGTGGCACCCACAAAAAAGTAACTTTGTAGGAGAACAGTCTCAACTGCAATCAACAGTCAGTACTTCGGTAATGGTGATTTTTAATATTATTTGAAAAATGTTTCGAGGTAAGGACGATGCATAAGAAAAGTTATTTTGGAGGAGAACGGTCTGAACTTCAACGCAGCCGATTATTTTGTGACCAATGACAAAGTGTTTTGCTCTTTGTTCCGGCTGTGATGACGTAGTTGTATGGAACATGGGAAAATGTTGACAGTTCGTGCCTTAGTGATTCTAATAAAAATGAAAATGTTTCACACATTGATGAACGAAAGGCGAAGACGGCATTATTGGACATAAAAAATTGCAGTTTAAAGATACACCTCTATTAAGGATTAGTCGTCGCGTGCAAAAGAAGAGCCAAGGAATCCCATAATGGGAGTTCTTGTTAGTTGCCAAGAAAACGGACACCTAATCTACTATCAAATAAAAAGAGGGTTGCTCCAAAAATAACGTGGTAATCCAAACTTGTGAATGACGATCTCACTGTTCTCTTCATTTGTTGTGGGTATACTGATGAGGTGTTGTTGACATTATTAAAGGGTGAAATAATTGACGTCATCTTTTTCAGCTTGGATTTATTCAGAGAGTCTGATTTCGACGGCTGATGATGATGATGATGATGATGATGATGGTAGCAAAGACGTCGAAAGATGGGTTTCTGAATAATTCACAAAAGATAACTTCAATTATTTCATCATTCTCTTCATTTATCTAGGCAATTGAGTGGTAGTTCTGAATCTACTTTGGTTCTTTATATTCATATATAACTAGTTTAGAAAACTCGGATGTTGAGAAAGCCCTAAATTAACCGGAATGCAGGCGAGAAGTGAACGTTTCCTCGCATCCCCGTCACATGCGGCGGGCACTCTCGGCCGCAGCGTTGCTCGCTGGCCGCCGCCCTCCGAGTGGGCGGGGCGGGGCGGGGGGGGGGGCGAAGCGCCGGCCAGAAGCGAAGCCCCGTTCTGGCCGAATGACGAACGGATATTGAGCGTAATGAGGAATAATTAATGTAATTAAGTACGAGCCGTAATAATCATTTAAAATAACGATCAGTCGCCTAATCATATCACATACTCGAATTGTGGTGGCGGTTGCTGGATTACCATTAGGCGCGATTCGGAGAGAGCCCCGCCGCCCACCGCCCACCGCCCACCGCCCACCGCCCACCCACGGCGACCGCCGCCCGCCGCCCGACTCTAAGCGGCGCTACATGGAAACGGAACCAACACCACACACACAACTCATTTCACAATTGGCTTAGATGGTAAGCTCCCTTCTTATTTCCTTGGAGTAATCAATTATTTCACCTAAGAACCTTTCGGAATATAAAGGCATTGCTTAAGGACATTATTAAATCCTGTTGTGTGGTTGTAATTTAGATGTCGAGGATTCTCGTTAACCTACATTATGCAGTTACATTTTTCTTCCCGAAACCTGGTTAATGAATAACTTCGTGGCATTCAGTTTTTAATTAAAAGGAGACAATTGAAAATACTACATTTTGTACAATGAGGTTAGCATTTCATTTTCATACCGTTAATAAAATAGCTTTAATATAACTTAATAAAACAGCAGCAAGTGATGAGAAAACGTTTGTCTCTGCCGTTTAGGATGTAACGCTGGCTACTGCAAGATAGCGATAAAAAGTATTGGACGGATGCAACAGAACGATAAAAAACGTTTAAGTGAGGGGACTCCACACGGAAATAATAACGACAGAACAGTTGGAAACAATGTTTGTAAAATCGAACTTTGCTTCTCTCCTAATGACATATACTCGGTTTTACGAAGAAATGTTAAATCTAGCACCTGATTTAATTTACATACATGTTATCTGAACACTGCATTAACCTACCAATTTATTGTCTTTTATTAAGAAGAAAGGCGAATTTCTAAAATAACAACAAATATATTTTAAATTAATTGATTTCTATTCAAGAAGTATGCACATTCAAAACTCAAACCCTCTTCACCGAAGACTTTTGTGGGGCCCGCTGGCCACCGGCAGTGCTGGCGTGAGTGGCGGGGATGGCGGGGGTGGCAGTGGTGATGGTGTGGGGGGGGAGGGGCGCGTGCGGCCGGGCGATAACAGAGGGCGGCAGCGTCGGCGGCCGACGTCCCTCCATGCGGCGGCGCGGGGATTGATTCCAATCTCGATCCCGCTCGATGGGCCCAACCGCACGCGGCAGATTACGGCCCGGCGCCCGCAGTGGGGGGGGGGGCACCGTCCCACCGCCGCCCCCGGCGCTACACTTCCCCTATTTCCACACGCCCTACCCTCCTCGTCCTCTCTAGCATCTCTAGTGCTAAAAATTCCACTAAATGATATCTTATCACGAACAAGTTTTACCGAAGAAGTATTCAGTTTCAACTTCTTAGTTAAAAATCCAACAACCCAAATGTTATGGACTCGGTTGCAAAAGCCGATTTTCGATTTTTTGTTTGGATTTTGCTTTCATAGTTACGCCTCCAATATTTGCGTCTGCCACATAGTCCAGGTCCGCCAAATTACGTGAAATTATTTCGTATAGGTTACACAAACATTCCAATACGTATCCAAGCTAAATCATCCAATAATATACAATCCTTTCCACATATAATACGCTGAGTAAAGGTAGCGATTATGTGTCATTTGTAAGAAACCATCCTCATATGTCTTCATAATTGTGCTATTGCTGGAGAGGAAATTATCCCCCACTCCTGAACTAAACGAACGGAATAGTTCGTTATGGTAAAGAGTGAAGCAAATTCACAAGCAACCTGCAACTCGCCTTATTTTCGAGCATGACTCTCAAATCTGTTGTTTTAAGGTCTCAGCACCTGGTGTACGAGCCTAAAGGTTACGAGTTATGTTCATTATTGCGTAAGACATACAATTAGATCATTTTGAATGTTTGTTCTATTACATTTATTGTGTGTACCCCACTTCGAAGCATACGTTGTCAGAAAAGACCGAAGTTGAGTTTTTGCATCAAGCTCATTTCACTTTCAAAACAGTGATGATTTAAAAAAGTCCGCAATGTTTACACGGGTCGCTCTAGTATCTAACCACCAACACAGCATTTTTAATGCTAACAAGTAGTAAAATTCTTCAACATTTCAGAAATGATCGTGAGGGTGAGGAACGCCTTTTCACAGAAGCATTTTTTCCAGCGGCAGGAAGTGGGCTTCTGGCCGCCGCCGCCGCCCTCGAGTCCACAAGGTCGACGTCACCGGAAGTGGGGCAGGCGCCGCGCCGGAGGTATGCGGGCGGGCGGGCGGGTAGGCGGGGGCGCTGGATAATAACCGCCTCTGGAGGCGAGACGCCTCCCGCCCGGGAACACACTACGATGCCACGCGGGGTCAGGAGTCAATTGGAACATGGACGGCCCGAGATCTATGTTTTTGTCCGGCGGGTCCTTTAAAGAGGCGCCGCGCCGGATGGGACGCTGCTCAGCGGTGGTCGAGTGAAGCGAGGAACGCCCCCTCCCCCCCACCCCCACGCGCAGCACGAGTGGAGAGGATGTCCAAAGCCATGACCCCACTAGCACAATTTGTACGACTCCTTCGGGGAATGTTTCTTACACGCGTAAAATTATATCAACTTTCAATGTATTCCCGAGTCCTAACTTTATTTCTGTTAACTAGAGACCGGAAAAACATGTACAATGAAACGCCAAAACATGTACATAAATATGTAATGAAAACTGGAAGAATATGTAATAAATATGTAAAATCGGATATAATATGTAATATTAAAATACAATAATTACAAAACAAACATTTAAGTAACACGAAATTACATTCATAAAAAATTCGTAAACTAATTTTAAAAATAATACAAACGTTTTGAAAATTATTTGGAGAGCACAAATTTATGCACGCTTTGCATCATACAACTTTCCCGTCAGTAGAAAAACCTTTAAGACTAACTGAAGTAGGCGCACCGGACTGTGAGAACATCCGACCGCGTCTTCAAGTAGCTTACGTCGTGTAGACAGCACACAATAATAACGTAGGAAAAAGTGCTATTTAAAAAAAATATTTTTCATAAAAGAGAAAGCAATAAAATTCAAGAAAATTTATAAAATAAAAAATATTTTGTGAAAATAGCAAAATATGTAATATATTACTAAATATATAAAAATATGTAATGAAAAACTTTGATATTGTGTTAGGATGGCGGTGATCCGCCAAGATTATCTATAACGGTAAATAGAAACAAAAATATGTAATTACATAAAAATATTGTCTCTACTGATAACACATCATTCAGCAACACTCAGTAAGTTTACGATTTAAATATCAGATAAACAAAATGTTACACAAGTCGGAAGAGTATGAAAGTGAAACCGCTTTGCTGGCAAGAAACTTCGTACACGCAGTCTCCTGAATTGACGAGAATAAACAAATATCAGCTTGAGACAAAACAATGAGTTTTAAATGCGCGCACTCAGGCGTGCCAAAACGCAAGAGTATACTTCCACAAATCTTACTGCTCAACGCCAGTGGACCGCCCGTGTGGCTTTCTAGAAATTTCATCACAGCGCTCGGTGGCAACCCAGGCTGGCCATTCATTCCGACCTTCCCACGCAGTCCCCGACGCCAATGAACACGCGTAGAGGCGCAGTGGAGAGGCAGGGGAGGTGCGTCCTGGGGATTGTTTCATGCGGCACAGGCTTAAGTGCACGTCTAAGAGCGCCTGTTCACAACGGAAGAAGGCGGAAACGCAGCGTCGAACCTCCAACAGCCAAGCGAGGCATTCCTCGGACAAATTACATTCTCATCGTCATTTTAACACATTATGCATTTGTTTAACGATTTGACATCTTTTATTGCAGTGAATAGTTGAGGGTGTAACGAAAGATAACGCAATTTATTGTGGATATACGAACACGCTCTACAAAATGGACGAAACTGAGACTAAAATAATGAAACGATTTCCTATTACTCGTTGCGAGATTCAACGGAGAGAGACTGGGGCTGGTGAAGTTATTTTATCGTAAAAACAAACTAAGCTTTTCCATAAAAACAATAGGCTATCCTACGTCTTCGACGTACGTAGCCCCTGCTACCGGGTGTAATTGTTGTTTACTTCAACATTGAATTTCCACTAAAGATGATACGGATACCTTACCGTTTTTTTCCTTTTCGTTCGACTTTCTGCAAAAGTGTCTAGACTGGGAACTTTCCACTCATCGCACTACATGAGTGCATTGGACTAGGTTCCCGTTTTTATGAATTATTTTCAGTAATTACCAATGGCATTGCTCTTGTTCTTGAACTCTTCATTTAGTGCATCGGCTTGGATTATTTCTGCCAGGAATTTAAATCTGATAACTTTGTTGAGTCTCCCACCATGAGTTTTCTGTGTTTTTTCTTCAATTGCCCCATCTTGTGATGCTTCATTTAGAGGCTCGCATTGCCGGACCGGGCGGGTCGAGGCGGGGAGGGGCGGGGCGGGGCGACGCTGGGCCAGTGGGGCAGGGGCGGGGCGGGGGCGGGGGCGGGCCGCCCAGGTGCGCGCGCGGCGGTGGGCGGACGAACAGACGGGTGCCCGCTATACGACCACGTGCGCGGCGCAGCCCGCAGCTGAATCCGGTGCCCCCGCCCCCGCCCCTGCCACCGGCGACCGGTGGCGCATCGACAGTTCACGCGGAACTCGTGATACTTCATGTGCATTTACGCCATTCAGAGCCGTCCGAGTCGTCAAAGTTCTCGGAACATCATAGCTTGTTCATCATCATCAGTTACAGAGGATAGCCTCCTTACGCGTGCGCTCATCTGATTTATTTTTTCAAATGATTTGTGTAGAGTGCAAGAAATCGCCAGTCTTGAATCGTTCAAGCCTTTCAAGATACTTCATCCCTGGAGACGTCATGGCCTCTTTAATTTGACAAAAGCTCTCCCCAAAACACCTACCGCGCTTGTGGACAAATTGAATTTTATTTCATCGATGAACATCGATCTTTATTCTTAGTGAAAGAAACAATGTTCATTGATTAAATTCACTATAGTAAGTATTATGCCTATTGAAAGGTTCGTTGTAATGATCTTCTTAGATGATTTTTATCGTCAAAGCAAAATGAAGTATTATTTTTTAGTTCAGGTCCTTTTTATAAAATATGAATATGATTGAACTTTTAATAACGTTTTTTTAATTATTCCGAGACTTACAATACCGATGCATTATTACGAGTAAGGAATAACTCCAAATGAGCGATGATCATAGAAAAGGAATTCCAGTTTTTCAGGAACCTTGGCGACGAGCGCGTGTACCGCCCGACCCGTGCGCTCATGCCCTCGCCGCCCACGCAGTCCACGGCGCAGCTGCGTGGAGCAGGCGGACGGGGCCAGGTCAGCGCCCACTCGCCCTCCGCCCCCGCTGCCCCTCGCCACGGCGCTCTTCGTGCGAGGCATCTGCAGCGCATGCAGCCTTACACCCAATACTATATTTAATACGCTAATATACAAACAATGCATTAGTGTGTTTGTTCCAAAAGCATTTGAACCACTGAAACAATCGCTCTCAAATTTAGTACTCACGTATTAAACCATCTGCCTAATCATTCTGTGCAAATAAATTGCAAACAAACAGAATTTATTTTAAAAAAATAATACGATCACTTTTGAGATACCAAGAAAAAACAGCAGCTTTGCGATCAAAATTGTTACTCCAAGTTTGATTACATCACAAAATGTTAGAAATTGTGTAACCCTGAATTCATGTGAGTGGCAACTCCGACTAATAAGTTCGTTAAATCTAAAAGTGCAATCATTTCTTTACAAGTAGGCATTCCACAGCGTGGTGGACAGAGCTTTTCCTTGCACCTACAAAGTTTCGAATTCGGGTTACTTCATTTGAGGTCGGAAATGGACAAACGAAGTGCGTGAGAAGTTTTTTGTGCTTATGCCGCCTATCATTTGTCATCAAGGTCAAAAAAATGACGACCGAAACACTGTCAATACTGCCCTATATGCGACGTCACCAAGACGTAGAATCAGGGAAAGAAATCATGCAGACTGAAAGGCACGAAGACAAAAGACATCGCTAATGAACTCCTTGAGAAGAGTCAGGGGTCGATTATTAGTGACGGCGGAAGAGACGGTGGCGAAAGTCGCGCAAACTCCATCCAAGGTGCTTCTTGTCGAGGGTCACGGGTTGCACTACATTACGACTCAGCACCTCACTTGCCAATTCCAAGTGCTACAGAGCAATGTCTGGCGTGAAGAGGAATCGGGCAAGGGTAGAAGGGGCGCCACACTGATTTAATCGAGTATATTGTAGTAAACTATTCACCACTATTCACCCAGAAAGATAATATAGTACAAGATCACAATGGCTGGTGAATTCTTGTTCGTTCGAATTTTTCAACTTCATAGTTCACTTGTCACTGGTGTTGGCAGCAATTTACGTCAAATAAATGTATCATAAAACGGTACAATGATTTTTTTTTTCGACTCTCTACATTATGTAAGATATGAACGGAAATTAGTTGGACCACGGACTGCGAGTAATCCTTCCTTTCCCGTCCTTCCTACCACGAACTCCATCCTTGGAAAGAGCGAAGGGGTCTCTCTCTCTCATCCCATTAGGATCATCTTCCGTCACCTACAAATACCCCATTGAATCCCCATGTGTGGGATACCAGGCAAAGACTCGAATTGGGCTGCATAAAGAGGAGAACAACAGTGCTCCCTATTGTTAAGAGATACCCAGCATCACCTTACGTGTTTTCAAGTCTGCTTTTAAATTCATTTGGCTAAGGGAACCAAATACCGTACAGAAACTCCTACGTTAATTTAAATTACGAACTTTTATGTTGCGATTCGGGAACGGCACTTACGAAGCAGGAAATGCATCCGCGACCTCCAAAGACAACAAGTTCCTCAGGCCATGGCAGTGAAAAGAGCTATATATTTAAAAACAGAGAGCAGACACGAAACGACTAGCAACAAAAAGCCCTGTCGTCCTGAAACATTCAGTGACTCACGACGCCAACTTAACAGCGCGATTTGTACACGGAAACCGAAACTTTCAACATTCCGAATCTGCAGAACTTGTTCCGTCGCCCCGACTCCTACACATTTCTCCGCTGGGGTCGTAAAGTTCGGTCTTTTGCTGCGACCTTTTGGGACAGGTGAGTATACAGCGACCGGAACTGGCAAAGGGTGATGACCGATGTTATACGATCGTCCCTCGCTGCACCGCGCGTTGAATCGTCCCCCGTGTGATTCATGAGTCACTGTTCTGCACTATCCCACTTGCCCGGTTCGCATTCACAGCAGAAAAACTACGACATAACAGAAAGTTGTTCATTACAAACCTTTTGGGATCTTAACTAACATCAGGAGTTACACAATCATATTGAAACCTATTTAAACGGACACGTTACACATAAAACAGAATAAAGCGAAGGTGCCAAGAGAAATTCCGGAGGACGCCCGATTCTTATATTCAGTTATTGCATTAACCGGGGAGAAAAGAAATGTGTAGTCTCAAAACACTACTGCTTACCCCCTTCGTGTCGAGGCGGCAAGAATTAGACTCCACCAATTGAATGAATAGACGAGACCATGAATGGTAATCAAGTTCTAGCAGAACCCAAACGACCAAAATAGTGAACCACAAGAAAAAATAAAGTACATTAACGATCACGTGCTCGAATGTTGCCTGGTATTATTTTTAAGTTCTGCCAGCTTTAGATTGAGTTAAAAAATTCAAATCCAATTTAGTTTTGAACTTCTCCGATGTGCGAACTTGGACCCTATGACAGACCGCAAATATGTCGCGCGCGCCTTGAAAGAGACGGGCGGCGTCGAGGGCGCGCGACGCGGCCGCAGCAGCCACTGAACGCGCTCGGCTAATCTCTGGCGCTCAGGGCGGTCGCGCGTATCTCCAACTCCGCCGCCCCTCTCCTCGCGCCCATCGCTGCCCTCCTCCCTCCCACACTCCACCCCCACTCCCACCCCACCCCCACCCACTCCCACCCCACGCTCTGATAAAGCGCCCACACCCACTCCCACTCCCACCACTCCCACTCCCACTCCCACTCCCACTCCCACACCCACACCCACTCCCACTCCCACTCCCACTCCCACTCTGATAAAAGCGCCCCGCATCGACTCCACTCGGCGAGGAAAGCGGAGGACAGCTTCGCAGCAAAACATTCGTACTCGCGTCGCAAATCATAATGGAAATTGAATGACTAAATGGAATGATCTGATCTGTCCGAGTGACGCTGCGTCGAAGGCTGAGGTACTGACGTTTCGAACAACATATCGTCTTCTTCAGGGACAGCACAGATCACGACTCGGCCGCGGAAGCCTACGACATCGACTAAATGGAATGTTGCACATTCACATCCCAAAGAACTATTATGTCGACAATTCAATTACTCATTATTGGAACTACTAACCAAGGCTGGTGGTTTTGCAAGAAAATAATTATATTCGAAGGAAATTTTTGTAGGAGGAGAAAAGTAACGATTTATGGAAAGGATCAGCTCAAAACGGCTTTTGCCTTTCAGAGAAACCTGACCTTAGGTCTTGAACTCCAGAAATTGAGAGATGTAAAAGAAAACTATTAAATGAATAGTAGTAATGATGAGTGAACGTTTAAACATCGTGCGTGACAGTGGATTTATATATAAATTATATTACAATGGCAAAGAGAATGTGATACAATTTAGGACATTAACCAACACAATCAGGGCACGAAGCCGACTGTGAAATAATACCGACATTGACCCAAGTCTGAGATTCATAAGATATCAATGAAAGAGAAATATACGATCAAGCAAAAAAGATCAATTTCTCATCATCGCTAATGGCACTCTTCTTTTCTGAACAAAGGGAGCAGCGTCATGAAATGCTCGGGCACGCAGTGCGCACTCAACGCAGCTTCCCTGCATCGGCCCAAGCCCCAGGACCATTGGAGGCTCCACGTAGCAAGTAGGCAACGCACTCTGCCCGGTCTACGTCGGGGCGCACCGTCGCGGCGCGAAGCATCGGTGGACCACACCCCCTGCCCCTCCTCTGCGCCACCCGCACCCCGCGTCTCCAGGTGGCCACCGCCATCACCTCCTGCCCCCGCAGACCCGTCCACCGCCAGGCCGCGCCTCAATCCCTCTCCGGGTCCGATTCGCGGCAGAGGAAGGGGCGGGGCGAGGCGCGGGGAGGCGAGGAGCGAGGCGCGGGGCGAGGCGGAGGGCGGGGCGCGGGGCGGGGCGCGGGGCGGGGCGCGGGGCGGGGCGCGGGGCGAGGCGCGGGGCGAGGCGCGGGGCGGGGCGCGGGGCGGGGCGGGGCGCGGGGCGGGGCGGGGCGCGGGGCGGGGCGGGGCGCGGGGCGGGGCGGCGCGGGGCGGCGTCGCTGGGCGCTTTACGACCCCATAAACGCTCTCCGCGGGAAGGTGGGCGTGAGCTGCGTTAACGTCAAGGGCTTTACGAGCGGCGGCCGCGATGCAGACAACGCCCCGCCACGCCGCGCCGCGCCAGGGCAGACAGACGTCCGCCGCCGCCAACCTCCGCCCGCTGCGAAAGTGCAGCCGCCCGTCACCGCTCAGAGGCCTCGCCGCGCTCATGCGCATGCGCTGTACTTCATTTCAAACGCACATTACGCTCCCTAACAACATTTATTACGTCGGACGGGATTTTAAATACTTCAACTTTATTAGATATTTACGTTTGATAATTCGAAACAACAACATTTTTTTAGGCGTTATACAGGTAATTAATCGTCTTCAAGACCAACTAGAAGTGCGTTTAAAGGGAATTATTCCACATAAATTACAAATTAAAAAAGTTGGACATACTCGCCCGTAATCCTCAAAGGTCATGTTTCACGTTTGATTCTCACCTTATGCAATTCACGACGAATGTATTGGTTCGTTACAATACAGAGAATTCATACGCCCTCTCGTCGGGATTGTAACCCTCAGATTTCACTATCAAGTGTTTGCTAGGCGTCCGGCCCTCTGTGCGCCTCCACATCTGCATCAGCATCCGGCGTGCCACGGCAACGCGAATATTCTGCGGCTGGGCGGGCGGGGCGGAGGAGGCGGGGGCGGGGGCGGGGCGGAGAGGCGCCGCCCAGCAACCTCTGGAGCGAGGTGGTGTGCCGCGACTCCGACTTGTCCTCGTCTGGGAGCGCGCGCAGCGTCTGCAGCTGGCAGACTACCTGGCTCTCCCTATTCGGGTCGTTGGCTAACCACCGGCCCTGGATTCCGAAACAGACATGTTCCTGGTTTAGGAAGAACAGCGAGTTTCCTAGAAACCAAAATTGGACGCCGACAAGAAATGACATAAATATCGGCAGAAATGAGAAATCGGCAGAAATGAGTTCCGCGCAAGGACTTTCCAAACTGCAAGTGTTACCGATTGAAAACCTTGTGACCATTTGTGAACTCTCGAAAGTCTCAACACAAAATTGTGTAGAAGAGACTGTCACACTATAAGGCCAACAACACAAATCCTGCGACAAATTTTTAACTTCAGCGCAGCTCGAGAAATAAGATATGGCTTTCCGAAATTGCAAATGAATGAGACCCGTAAAGCAATATACGCAGTAGAGTGCCAAGCTCAATGTTTGAAGGAAGAATAATGAGGAGGAGGAAGAAGGGTCTGTTCTTTTACGTCATCGTACGAAGTACTGTGCAAACAAGAAAAACAATCATCTACATTCTTTTGTTTAATTTAACAGAATAATTTCATGAGTTGTGGGGTGAAATTTGTTAGAAGTCAATTCAAAATTATTTCAGCAGTACTTAATAAAAATGGGTTTAATTTTGTCTGAGGCACTTTTATAACATTGCAACAACATCCGTATTTGCGTATTCACGACAGAAGCATTATTAAAAAATAAGTAATAGTCCTACGTATTTTCCTTACGACTTATTTAACATTGCATTCCATTTCAGAATGGATTCCCCGAACTATACACGTTTCGATTATGTACTGCACGCATTCGATACGTATGATATGATGAAGGGAAATGAGAGATTTTTGAAAGTACCCCCGTGTTTTTCATATTGTTTTTTTGTTGATTTAAAAAAATGATAAATTTCGAATGGAATTAATTCAAAACACAAAAGCAACACAAAATATATCTTAATACATTTTTCCTCAATCGTGTATTCCATTCCCAAATTCCCCATCTCAACGAGAATTTCATTTTTGTTTTTATTGGCTCTTTCTCCACGGAAACTGCGGCTGCCTTGCGACGCCTGGGGCTCGAGGGAATATTCGCGCCGTCGGGGCAACTTGTGCCTTCCCGTAACTCAATTTCCGAACATAATCGCATCCCCTGTCGTTGGCCGCCCCTCGGGTCATCGCAGAGTCCCTTTGCATACACTTAAGCCCTGCGCGGCCATAACTCGCGACGTAACTCGCCGCTTAGGGAGGCTCACAGCGACCGCCAGAATCTGCGCCCCCGCGTCAACGTTTACTGCTTGTTGATATTATATTCATTATTACTTTGCTCGCGAGTTTCACACTTTCATCGTTCATTCTGTTGCTCCTCATCGTCATGCGCGGGGATTCTCTTACGCGAAATGGAAACGAATGGATTTTTATACTTTAATTTCGTTAATAAAGTTAATTTCGTAACATCTGTGGAAGACCTGACCGGGCCAATTATATCCGAACACATTTCGATGCTGTGCGATACTATCACGAGTGTTTCCGTTAATACATAGAGACGCTAACAATTCACAGAGAAGTACGATTTCTCCTAATGCTCTGATTAAAAGCGAATAATTGAACGTGCATGGAAAATCCTAGAAATTTATCTGATACTAGTGGATCCGACAATGATTCTCTATTTAAATGTATTACACATCACACGCTACTGGCTACGTGATTGTTAATCACGGTTTACGCTGGGCTATGCAAACGTTTTAATAGATGAAAGACTTTCTCGCGAGTGTGGGTTTGATGCCCCGGTTCGGCGATGTCAAGTATCGTATTGTTAAAACGTTCTCAAGTTTGGGTACGCATTCGCTATGACACTGTCTTGTAGAAATTTGATTTACTTTCCTGAGATAACGTTCAAGTGACAATTCCGGCCGATATTTCAGAATCGCAGGGGTAGAATATGCAGCCAAGACGCGCTTAATACTTGAGGGTGCGGCGGGTTGCGGAGAGATTATGTTCAGCGGCGCTTGAGTCAGCATAAACGCATGAAATCATCAATACGCGCCATCTATACGCACATTCCCATTGTACGTCTATATTCTTCGCAAAAGCACAGGCAATAAGTTGACAAGGTTTTATCACAATCGGATGAACGATACGGCAGCCCCAAAATACAAACATCGATTTTCATACATTAGATTGAGCTATGAATTTGAAATATTTGCGTTTAATTATCGTTTAGGGAACAAAGAAGGACGTCGACTCAACAACAAGCACCCTGGTCTTGTGTTCCCCTCGCAGAATTCCTAATCCTCCGCCTGATTAAGCTCCCACGCGCGAAATATTTGCGAAAGCAGCGAGTGGGCGAAAGCACGGCGCGTGGGGGCAAGGTCGCGCCGGCGTCTCCGCGTCGTTCCACGGCCCCCTCGTGCAAGGAAGTGCACGGCCCATTTGCATGCACGCAGCGCGAACAAGTGCCTGCGACGCCCCCCCCCCACTCTCCGTAATGGAGCGGGCCAGCCGATAGCCTCCAGGGAGGAGCAACAACTGGGAACACCGGGTCAGCCAACAATACTCAGAAAAGACTTCCGAATTGTTACACAAATGCCTTTTTTTACATTCACACGCGAAATTAACCACGAAATTCCTTTCGTGGATTAATTAATAGTCAAAAGATGGATCTGAATTAAATCAAATCCCCAGGTTAGCCTAGCTGCGCCCTGCATAAAATGAGACAAAGAATGTATCCTGTCTGTTAGTCCAAAATTAAAATGTGCACCAATCTCAAGTATATAAAAACTATTTTATGCTTTTTAAAAGTTTAAGTGAAAAAAATTATTTAGCGTTTACATTTCAATATGCGTTTATTTTTATATTTTTACTGAATAATTTATATACTTAATGCATTAAAACAGATGAAAGTTGTAATAAAAAATGCGTCTATAAAGTTATTTTCAGGATAATTTTTATAAGGCCGATTTTCGCCTGATTAGAACCTATTTTAGATCCCTACAATAGGATATTATAGTTCTCGTGTGAAGGCATGGGGCAGTTTTAATAATAATGACTCAAATTCACAGAAAATACCTCGCATGTATAATCAATATTCCATGTTTTCCAAAACATAACGGTTATTAAAATTGTTCCGCAATGAAATTACAAGCAATCCTCAATTTCAAAGTTACTCAATGTTCAATAATAATAATAATAATAATAATAATAATAATAATAATAATAATAATAATAATAAATCAATTACTGAAATTCTCTACTCTTTTAACTAAATATAATGAGAACGGCTCAACTATTTTCAAATCCAATTGAAAGTAGTTTTAAAAAACAGATCATTCTCATAGAGATTATTCACCAGCATCATGCGTTTTTGCAGATAATGCAGATAAAACACGAGCGGACTAAATCGTTTTGTATACGTTTATATTAAATTCACAACTCTGCTTTTCATAAATATGTAAAACGTTTCTAGTTGGTGAAATCAGTTATTTCCATAATAATAATACTGACAATAACAATAATAATAATAATAATAATAATAATAATAATAACAATAATAACAATAATAACATGTTTTCACAATCATGTTTTCACAACAAAATATTGTAGAATAACAAGTGTCAACTTAGTATAAACTAGCAGACTTTTCTCGGTCAAGTTTAAAAAGCACATTATATTATGATATTCTAAAAATTATCATTAACAAACACTCACATATTACATTAACGTGTCTGAAATATGAAGTTACATTCAACATGGACGCAATGTACATAAAACGTCAAACACAAAACCGCAGAGACTGCGCTTATTGAACGAAAATTAACAATTCTCTTCATTGCGCATTCATAGAGAGCACGGCCATTTTCCACGAGAACAAAATACTTTCGCGGCTACACTGCTTCAATTGATACTCTGGAAACGTGTGTAAATGCAAATACCAATTCTGGGAACTCATTAAACGGTAATTAAACGAATGAATCGAAATCACATGGCTGAAATTGTAACGAAGCAGGAAACATGCTCATCATGTGGTTCTCTACACGAGGATTTTGTGTCAGCCATTGTCTCGTAAAATGTTTAGATATCAATAATACAGGAATTGTAATTTTAATCTTATATGATGAATCTCTGGGCTTAGATGAACGCGAATATACTGAATTTGCACGCGTATACATAGAAAAGTCTTTGCCCTCCGTATAAACTCCCAATGAAAGATCTTGTACTGAATTCAATTAGCGTAATACTATTAATGTGTCTTGCTTTCACAATACACATTTAGATTTTGGATCGTCATTTAGGTGAGACCAATAACAGACAACCTGCGCGATACGACATTAAGCATTACAATTCTTGAGCAGAATCTAGCGTTTCAAAGATTCTCTTTCTGGCAACGCAGTCCAAAACATTCTTTCGTTGGGTTACATCCTGTCAACGGTCACATAAAGATACCTAATCAGAAAATAACGTGGAGCTTTCGTGGTGAGAGCGACTGCGGTTAATTGAGTGACGTGTCTCTGGACTGCTCCGAGCCTATCGTTCAAGATGCGAGTGCGAGTAGTTGCCTCCGATGCTGCCCGTGATAACTCCCGAGCGACCGCACGCAGTTACCGGCAGCGGCTCGACCGCTCTGTCTAGGAAATAGGCTCGCTCACTTCCTAGATGTGATTTCTCAACGAGATGTATTGAGATACCTATCTCTTGGCCTTCGACTGGCTTGAAATCCTAACTGAACAATTCCTGCCTGATTTTCTGTTAGACAACACGAACACTGACAAACTTGCGATATGCTTTTTTCTAATTTCAGTGGGTTTGTACATTCGCGGCGTCAGAATATCAAGGTTATACCTGTCATTTTTGGCGGAAATGATGTTTTGAAAGTTGGATATGTCTATTGACAGATGTATAACAAATTTAATCAGTTTTCAAATCCGTCTCGCAGAAAACATTTGAACAATGTGACATTATTTTGCATGTTGTTATTAGACCTTCCAAACGGTCAAAATGCTCTCGTGTTCAATTTCCTATCAGTTAGATAGAACTTATCATTCAGGGGTAGCAATTTATTAAATTCAAATTTGGCGTATTAAGAACCCAAACATTGAAACTCGATTTATACTCTTAACAGTTTCATTCTCGTTATTTCTGATTTACCAGTACTGCTTTATTCTTTCTTTCTACTGCTCTCTTGTTTATTCTGTCTCCACATCCTTCATCTATTCCATTTTCTTTGTCAAACACGTTAATTTTCCCTTGAATTCCTTTTTTGTAACAACACACTAATATTAAACCCAAATGTAAGAACGTTATGGAAGATCCTTTGAAATGTCGTAATATAAATTAACTATATAATCGTTTGACGTAACACAGCGGAACATTAATGATAATTGTCCACGAATATCCATTACATTTTTATAGCACTTACAGAATTATAGGAGGATTTTGAGAGGCAGTCTTGGAAAGATACAGCTTCCTCGTTTGAGATAACAACAATCAATATGACCGTTGCTTACCTGCAACACAAAGAGAAAGACAGATAAGGTTTTGTTACAATGATATCTTTCAATTTTTTTTTCACACAAGCAACAGATAACCAGTGGTAGTCGCAACGCCAAAGTAAGTTGCATTTGTAAACACCTATGATGATGAAATCCCGACATTTACCGTAAGTTACAAATGCATAAAAAGAAGGTATGAAAGAAGAAAATTAGACACTTTATTTAAACTAATTTACTATAGTTTTCGTTCATTAAAATGAAAATTTCTTCTATTTCAATAAAATGTATTAAAAAGAAAATTATGAGGGAAGGAAACATTTTGAGAAAACTGTGGCTTATGATTTTTAAACAAACACAAATCATTAATGTTTAAGGGGAAAGGAGAAAAAGGAAAAGGAACAAGGAGAAAGAGAAGTAATACACAATTTATAGAACTGGGAAATTTTACCTACTTACAGCTACGATGTGAGTTCTGAACCAAAGAAATGAGAAAGATTAAGATATGCCAATGAAGAGAGGGCGCCGATGAGTCGGGGCCCAGCCGTCTCGGAGCAAACAGGAAGGGCGGCGCGCGGAGGGAGCGGAAAGGGAGCGCCGGGCGACATGCACGAAGAGGCGTTACGTGCAGGATTGATAAGTAGCCGTAAGTAACAATGGCGGCCGCCCACGGGAAGTCAACGGCGCGACGCAGGCGCAGGCGGCGCAGACAAAAGAGAGTCGCGCGCCAAAGCGAGGGCCTCAGAGCAGCCCGCGAACAATGCGCCGACAGCCCTTGCCGGGGGGAGAGGGGGCCGAGGGTGACCTAATTTCCAAAGGTCACTGCCGCACCTCCTGGACCCGTAGCTCCGGGAGATCATGTATGCAGCGCTCAACGGACCCGCCTCACTTCATCTAGGACTCGAGCTCCTCAGAAACTGTGAGTCTCCACGTCTCGAAACTACAATCACGGTTTTCATAGTCCAAATTTTTTAGATGGCTCTGGTTTTCGCCGAATGTTTGTTCCACTTTTCGTACAGTTGGAAATGGCCCGCACCAAACTCGCCCGCTTTCTGACGTCACTCAGTTGCTCATTTCCGAGAAAGGAACGCCCGTCAAAACACCCTCGCCTCCGTGGCTCCGTCTGCCTGAGCTTCCTGCCGCGTGAACATCAGCCCGTGTGTTGATTCAAAACATTCCGTCATCCAGTGTTTTTGTGCTTGTTTGCCGAGAGCGACTGCTAAAACACGTCGCCGTGGGGTCAAATGAAGTTCCTTGCGCCAACACTTTGATAAATGAGAGACACTTGATAGGTTTAGTCATAAATGATTGTTAGTTCTTTTTAATATTAAAGGGTGTCTTAATAAAATTAATTGGAATTCCGTGTGTTCACGCAGGAAATATTGGTTAATGTTCTAATTTTTGTTGGACTTTTTCCAATAGATCAATCGCGAAAATCAAGGTTTTCGGAGGAAGGAATGTTTGAAGGAACTTTCATCCTCACATCTGGCAAAAAAAAAAAAAAATGACGGAATGGAGTGCGTGGATGTCATTTCCTATTGTATGATCAGAGGTACTAAGGAATAACTAGTGACTCTTGTACTGTGTGTACTATGTATAATTCAATGCGATTTGTTTTCTCATAATCTTTTTCTTTTACTGAAACGCGTGATTAATTCCAAAGTGCGTGCCACTCACTCTGTTGAAAAATTAAATGAAGTGCGGTTTGTATTGTAACTCCCTCAGAATGTGATCTACAACCTTAAATAGGAATCATGTTATCTGCTGTATATACAACTCTTAAGATAGAATTATTACGTTATTTCCATGTTCTTAACAAGTTTTATGACTAATAACTAAAGATTAGATTATGCTGCTATTGTTTAATATCCACATCATTACATTATCAAATAGTAGGGAAATCAAATAGGGAACTGCGTTAACTTTTATCAAGCGATTCATTCGCCGTTTATCTAGTATTAATCATCGAATATAAGTGAACGCTCATTACAAGGTATGAGTGATATGACCAATTGATAAGATTAAATCAGGTTGAAAAAGGATCCCACCAAACCAAAATACTAAATGTCACTTCTGGTCGCAAGAAATATCAAGTGCAAGCACGGTGGCTGTCACATTGGATAAATATTTTTTTTTAGAACAACTGTTTAGGAAAACGTCTTTGTTCCGTTTATCTTCTCTTTTAATTGTTTTGTCTTCTCCACAGCAAGCGGAAATGGCTTGGAATGCTGAACAGCAGCGCTGTGGAATCTGGAAGCCTCGAGCTGCCCCTCAGAACACGTCCCCAACGCCCCGCCCCCCTTCGGCCTCCGTCTATTTCGCCAGTGCTCCCCTCCGCCCCCACACCGCCGCTCTTTCCCTCCCCCCTCTCTCTCTCTCTGTCTCACTCTCTCTTATGTGTTTCAGTCATCTTGTGCACGTGCACCCCTTCCACTCCTCCGATGCATTTCATTCGCTATTCATTTCCACTCAGAGAATTCATTTCCTTAGATTATTTCACCTTATCTCATTCCCTTCCACCACCATGGATCTTCCTGCATTTATTATTCCGTTTCATATCTCATATTCATTCACTTTTATACAACATTCCGAACTAGTTCTTTTTTCCTTCAGATTCACAAGAGGGCCAAAAAACACTTGCTCTCTGATTCTTCTAATTATAAAGCCATTGCTAAAATGCTGTTGCGCCATATTACAGTCGTTCAATAGCCTATCGTAGATTGACGAGAGGAAATTGCATTGAAGTAGCTAAACCTCACCAGCCTCCCCAGGTATCGTGCGGTAAAATACTCTCAGCGACGTCCAACGGCGCCTTCCACGACCTCCCGTGCGCCGTTCGGAGAGAGGGCGCCTCGGCCGCCTGTGACTTCCGAAGAGGTTCATCAAGCGAGTGCCCCCCGCCCCGCCCCGCCCCGCCCCGCCCCGCCCCTCCCCGCCCCGCCCCGCCCCGCCCCGCCCCGCCCCGCCCCGCCCCGCCCTGCCCCGTGACCGCCTTATTCGCCGCGGAGTTCGTTTCCTCCAGGACTGGAGCGCGGGCAAACAACAAGTTTGCTGGCGGGCGCCTTGGCGTGCCCGCCCGCTCTTCCACGCAACCACACACGCCCCCCCCCCCGCGCAGCTCGCTCACTCGGCCGCCGACGCGGAGTCTTTCTTCCGGCGAACGGAAGCCCGGGCCCCCGCGCCAAGTGCCGGAGCAACTTCGTTATGAGGCGCCCCCCGCCCTTCCCGTGGCGGAACAAAGGCCTAATCCCAAGAAGCCGTATTCCCTAATGACGCCAGGCGCCGACCTCCCAACTACGCCGAGAGGACTTGTATTTTAAAAGAGAAATGCAAATCCGATTCAACAGTGCTAGGCCAGATACTACTTCTTCCAAATTCGCATTCAATATGACAGAAGGTCTCAAAAATGAGTTTCAAGAAAGGTTGGATTGTACGTTTTCACTTAAATAAGAAAGTATTCTAAAAAATCGCCAAAATAACGTGCAAAGAATATTTAAAAACGGAAAGTATTTTCGGTTAGTTGCTTTTATCAAAAGAAGGGTACAATATCGCCAGAGAATGAACTTAACAGAAATAAGGTCGGGCTAATTAAAATTCGAAGCGCTAACCTTTTCTTTTTGTTACAGAGAAAATGGGGGGAATAGATTTGTTCTAAATAAGGAAGGAAGGGTTTTTATAAAATTTACTTTTTTATTAATCTAGTGTTTACAATGTAATTTTATAGTACGAATTATGCAAATTGTACTACATCCTCACATTAGGTTTATGAATGTCACAACATTCCTGACGTCAGCTTGTCAGGATTTTTATTTGAACCCATGAGAGACTTTTGAATAACTATGACTATAAAAACTCAATCGGCTGAGTTGGAACACAATCAAGATTGTTTATACGCCGTGGTTCCCACAAACCGAATCAACGGGTCATGGTCTAGGTCTTGGAGGTACAGGGTACTCGATGAATTTCGCTCCCATAACGTAGTTGCATTGCCGTCAACACGAGACGCGGACGCTGGGATTCCGCAGTTTTTTCAGGATATTGCGGGGCAAATCATGTGACTCCATATCACAGGGCAGAACGTGTTACTATTTTACACGGCGCTGTACACAGATTTCAACTTAACTGACACAATTTTGAACTTTAAACTAAATTTTAATTTAATAAAATTAATGTACCCGTATTCGATTGCACATGATTGTAAATTATTTTAGTTCGAGCAAGAAATATTTACCTAAAATAATAATTTATTCTACCATGAAAGACATTTTCGAACTGTGAAAATAGTTCGGAAAATATTTAAGACGTCTTTTAGAGATACGCTAGAATACACAAAATTAAAATAATTTCGTTAAAAGTATGGGTCTTAGAAAATGTTCCTTTAAAATTTCAAAATGTGATAATTGTATCTCGTGCAAGAACGTTGTTTAATTACATTGTAGCAATTTAGCAATAATGCAATTAAGCATATAATATTTTTGATTTTGTTTCATTACGTGTGTTCGTCATTTTCCCACGCTTGTATTTACATTTCCGTTTTCAAATATACAATGACGTTTATAATAAAAGTGAAATGACATTTTCAGTAATGTCAAATCGCTTTCTAAATAACAAATGTGAGCGAGAGAGATCTATGATGAATTAAGTGCACATGTATCAAATGTGTGGCCACTCGCAATTTAGAATAGGTATCGAAGCTGGGACTAGAAGAGATATTAATAAAATAAATGATGCACAGTACAAAATGGAAAAAACGACAAACATTCATCTTCGCAAATCTGTTCGCGGAAGAAAAACCAATGGCAGCTTTTCGCTTCAAGCGAAAACCGAATATTGTATTTTTTTACGGTTTCTACTAAAAACAGCAATGCTTTTAGTGATTCTTTTACGTCAATTTTATTGATAACGAAAAACTGTTACATATTTTTAGCTTTCAGGCTGACACAGTGACATTCGAGGTGTTTATCGCGCATACGATATTTTCTTCATATTCACGGTGAAAGAACAAAAAGTAATAAAGGAAAAGTTTTAATAACAATGGTATTCGAATTTATATTTTTTTTTAAATCTGGCAATTATCTTGCCATATAATTAAATATATTCATATTACTTCGTCACTACTGTCAAACGCTCCCTTGAACATATTACCCTCCCGCGGTTTCTCCTCTTTATTCATTTCACCGTATTCAACAATTCATTAAACGTTTCACACGGCGTTCTAAAAGACTTGAAAGCGAACATCCGTCTTGCGACAGGTCGTGTAAGGATTATGAATGCGCCATGTGGTTAATACAGTCGGCGCGTCCACCGCTGGAGTGCAGCAGGGGGTCGCCGGTCGTTGGCGGACGCATTGTGCGGAGGGAAGGGGTGGAGCCTAAGGCGGTAGGTCATTTCATATTTCCTATTTTCAATTTAGAACCGAGATTCTTCGTTAAAGTCCTATCGTTTTTCTTCGGTTTCTCTTTCCGGTTCGTGCGGAGAGCGGGCATCGCCGTTCAGGAGGAAGAAACGGTGACGACTCGACTCGACTCTCGACTCTCGACTCTCGACTCTCGACTCTCGACTCTCGACTCTCGACTCTCGACTCTCGACTCTCGACTCTCGACTCTCGACTCGAGCCGACTCGACCGAATCGCCGCTCCAGCGATTCCCAAAGGCGTTGCGACCCAAGACGAGTCGAGTCGAGTCGATAGGAGCATCATGCCCAATCAGCGCGTGCCTCGCCGCCTGCTAGAGGCAAGGGATGGCGAAGGCCTCCGTCGGCGCTGCAAGCGACCACGGAAAGCACATAAGCAATGTATCATGAGAGAGGTTTATTGTTTACACTTTGCATTTGTCTGACAAATAACCTGGGTCGTGCAACAAATGATAACGATTTCTGTCGTAATTCCGAACGAGACAGACACGCAATATACAATTATTGAATTGCTTAAATGCATACAAACCACCGTGGAAAGGTTTTAAACAACCACCCCGATTAAGCGATAACCTATTTTAACGGCTATTCTTCTCGGAACCGAAGACACTTGTATATATTCTCTGTATCAAGCATTCATCTGGCCCTGCGGTCAACAGCCAGAACATTTCATAGATTAACCTGCATTAGGCGGTCACATCTTAGTGACGAATTTGCGATTTTGATCCATAACGCTGTATGAAGACGGGGACCGTTGGAAATTTCCGTTGATTCAATACTTTCCTGCGTTCAGATGCAAAGTTAGAAAAAGTAGAACAATGATCTAGAGTTGATTATCTTATGAGATTACTTTGTTTCAGATAAGATTAAATAAGTTTCATTAATACTCTGAATAGTGCAATACAGTCGATTTTCATTATATTTTAAAATGTATGGAATTTTAACACAACAGGGCGTATTTTAGAAATTATGGAAGAATTTCCATATTATAACCTATTTTTATTACGCTTTGAATTTTTAAATACTTATATTATATTGTTAATTGAAATAACTCAGGGTGTTGTTTTTGCCAACGCCATGAATTATTTCAATGATTTAAATGCCAACGACAATTCACCGCTAAACTAAATTATAGTGTTAAGCAAATAAAATGCCTTGACGTGTCATCACTTGAGGAACGTTGGTTGTTTAAAATACTTCCATGTAGTAATTTACACAAAAAAATCTACTTTCGTATTCGGAACATTCCTATGCAGAACTTAGTAAGACATTCATTATACCTGTTGTGTAGCTACTTGTCGCTGTCTGCAGAGTGCTTGTAATACCCCAGGGCGTGTTGTGACTGCGCAACATATCTGCAGCTGAACCTAATCTGACGTATCTGTGAACCAGGCAGAGGAATTTAGTTCACGGGTTGGTTGCCTTGAAATAACGTGAAAGCAAACGGACAACAAAAGCCAAGAGGTTGGCTCACGCCGCTCCAACACTTCCTCTTTTCCAGACTCTGAAATTAAATTTGACGGGCATCCACTTTGCAAGGGCTCGTTCCTGCCCGTCGGCAAGCACACGTTCTGACGAGTCAGTAATAAGACTTTGCGTTCCACGGGTAAAGAGCTCTCCCGTTTTTAAACACATCAAAACAAAACTGGAAACGGAGAACACTCTGTTGCAGTTGTTCGGGACAGTAAAGTAGCTTCACTACGCAAAACTGCAGAATCCATTTACAGAGCGCAAAACTAGGAAAAGCCCCTGGTGGGGGAGGGTGGGTAACTGGGGACTTTTTACTAGAGGAAGAGCCCGACAGTCGCGATATGCGACGCACGAACCAACTCGTGCTTTTGCATCACTTTTTAGTCCCTGTTTTATCCATGGAATATGGATTGTTAGCGTCCTGTAAACCATAGTTTGGTTCCCTTCAGATACGTTTTGGCACAGTACATATGAGGTAAATATTTGACGTGGAATTCATATGTCAGAACGATGAGTTACATAACGCAACAAAATTTAACATGTTTATAGACTAACATGTTTATTTGCACCATGGAAATCTTCAAGGCGTTTTTCGCCGAATCAAATATATAATTCTCTATATAATTCAATTACAGCACTCAATTAGACCGTTTCAACGTATAATATCAATTATTGAAAAGCAACAAACAAAATGTCGCAATACGAAGGTAACCTCACGTGAGCGAACATGGATGAAGGGAAAATAATGTACTTGGCGGATATCCGGGCATAACTGTGCTCCGCAATTATGCTGGAATGTATGTCACAGTCTTCGATGAGTCAGAAATTTCCCAATTTCTAAAGTTCATGGTATCATGTTTGTAAACGAGAATTAAACCACAATGTTATTCAACAGTAAAATCGAAAACACAGAATTCCAAACTCGATCTTCAAATTTGGTCGATGATCAATTACTGTCCTTACAAAAACCAGGCCAAACTCGAATTCTTCAGTGTACTGTAGTAATGACATCAAAAAAACAACATAAAAAACAAGACTTTAAAAACCACACAACTTAAATTCTACAAGCAATGGAAGTACCCACGCTAACTTATGACTGCGAAAACTGGACAATAAATAGAACAGACAGAAGTAAAATAGAAAGCTCCGAAATGAAATTCGTACGTTCAGTAGCAGGTTACAATATCTTAGATGGACAATATAATAATATCAGAACCGAACTGAATATATTCAATCTGATGGACAGAATTCAATCATTTAGGAGCAACTGGCATGATCATATTCAACGCATGCCTCCAAACAGAATTCCCATAATAAAGTACCAGTATAATCCTAAACGAAGAAGAAATGTTGGCCGTCCGTTGACAAGGTGGAGTGACTCACTCTCTTGATGGGACAACAGCCTTTAAGGTGTAAATCCATGAAGCAGAAGAAGAGTAAGAACAGAACTGTGGCAATGCTGATTATAGTGTTGGACACGAATACCGTATGTCCGGAGTGAAAAACGTGGACGCACTTACGCAGCCGGGGACAAAAACGAGGCGGCGGGCGTGGCGGCGTCGATGGTCGGCGGGCTGCGCGCGGGCTGCGCGCGGACTGCGCGGGCGGGAGTCGCGACGCGACGCGACGCAGGTCGCTGGTGGCGGCGCCGGAAACCCCGTGGAGACGCTTCCGGCCCGGGCCGCGGGTTCGCGCCTCGTGACCGGAAGTGCGAGCAGCGACGTCGCCTGTCGCGTGGCAGTGGCGCGACCTTCCGGGGGCCCCGGCCTGCGATGGGGATGCGCGGGGAGCGGCGGCGCCCAGAGGCCCACACAGGACGCCGCAGCTCAACACTTTCCGTCGGGGCGGAGGCAGCGCTTGCAATGGCGGGGGCCAAGTGGAGTCAGGACTGTGCTCATCGTTCTTTCATTTGGTTCCGAAATGCGTGGCTCATGGGATTCCTTTTCGGATATCAGCGTGTACTTCCAAAGACAGTTTTCTAAAAGAAATGTGAGGTCGAGCCTGACTGTACCTTTCCTCCCTCAAGAGAAAGGCTCAAAAATGTTATGGCCGACCTGAAGGAAAAGTACTTCTCACATGATCAAGGAGTGATTGTTATCATCAGTTCCATTAGGAATTATTTATGATTAAAAACCTGAATGAATGCTGACAAGTTCACCGGGTAAACTATGTGAATAATAATAATAATAATAATAATAATAATAATAATAATAATAATAATAATAATAATGTCTGTATTACTGGCGAGGCTCAGGCCGTAAGGTCTGCTCTTCCGCCTAACCACTTAAATATTTACATTTACATAATTACGATTGAAGCGTTCGGGCGGAAATAGTGATAACTGACATTTCACGTTACGTATGATGTATGTACGTATTACGTACGATGTCTTACCTATGTATACATGTAACTTAGTATGGAGGTATGTGAATATTTCTCCGCAAACCTTCCATAAGATCCCGAGCCCGAGCTCTCGCCACTTGCTGACGCCACAAGCGCCGTGCCCGGTCTTTGGTGCGCGCCTTGGGGAACTCCTGAGTCAATGAGCGCGTGGTCCTCCACATCCCTTGCGAAACAAAAGGAAGCGTTTGGCCATAGAGTTTTTTTTTTTATTTCCGAGACACGGATTAAATTCACGACCAAGCATTTTTTCTGCATGAATATTTTTGCCGAAACTTTTTTTTTTTTTTTTTTTTTTTTTTTGCGCCACCGATTTTTTCGGGGCGGATTCTTTTTCTGAGAGGATTTTTTTTGCGTGGTGCTTTGTTTCCAAAGAAAACCCCGGTCGCTGGTGGTCAGCGGGTCGGCTCCACAAAGGCGCAGGTGCCGATGGACTTGGTGAATAGATGCGGCGACCACGTTCAGAGGGAAAATAATTACTTATTCATGAGTTCAAAGCAGAACGGCGAGAAGGTACTATGATAGTTAAATTGGTGTAATGTTAGAAGAAGTAGCTCATTGTCTTGCTGGAAATCAATTGTGTTGCAGATACATTTTATTCATGTATTAATTGCACTTGATAATGAAAGTGTTCAAAGCATGTTCATGACAAATCACAGGCACACGTTAATTTATTATGCGCAGGTTAAAGTGAGTACACAGGACGCATGCAAATAATTATAAAAAGCACATTTGAAGTTGTATTTTAATTGGATACGTATTAAGAAGTGTAAAAGGGAATGGAAATATCTTCCCGAAAACCTTGACGAATGTAATGTAGTTAATCAATCATAAATGTAGAACTGGAACATAAAATGATTAGGAAAATATCATCTTTCTTGTTTAGCTTGAAAAATGGTGTTAGATTTATAATAACTTATGCAATCAAAGATAGAAAGCGAAGTTGTTCCTAAACTTCAGTTTCGAAAGTTTGTAACCATGCACAACTTTTTCAATAAGTTGAAACAAAATTATGAATTAAAAAATCCAAGAAGTGGAGTAATCATAAAACAATACTTAGTGACAAACTATTTCCACAGAACATGTGAAACCATGAACTTCTTTGTCCATATAACTCACATTCAAAAATTCACTATCACTTTTTTTTTGCGAGATTACTTCTCACACGTATAATTTAACATACCGCAAACCAACTAAATCGCAGGTAAAATTGATTTGCGAAACCACATCCGATGGTAAACTACAAGCAGGAATCTTCTGAAGTTTGTAACCAGTGAAGTTTGTTCGCGTTGTCAGATTTTTGGTTTAACATTCTAGTACTTTATAATGATTGCCTTTAATTTACCCTGACATTGATCTAACCCGAACGCCGTTTCAGTCTACCTTCATTCAAACAGACTTTCTTCTCTCGGCGCTGGGACTCCGGGCAGCTTAAGTACCTCCCCCCCCCCCCACACACACACACACAGACTCGTGCGCGTATCTCGAGGCGTGGCTGGGAGCGGGCCCGCATTCTTCCGGCGTCGTTGGCCGCGCGGGGGGGGGGAGGGGGTGATTGTTTTCGCTTGCGCCACGGGGCGGCGCCGTATCTGCCTGGGCATCGGAGGCGGGGCGGGGCGGGGCGGGGCGGGGCGGGGCGGGGCGGGGCGGGGCGGGGCGGGGCGGGGACGCCATATGCAAAGCGCGCCTCGCGGCCTTCACATCTGCATTCGCGCGGAGGTCGCGCGCGCCGATATTGTTTCACTGCGTTTCGCAACACGCAGCAACAGGGCGGGGCGGGGCGGGGCGGGGCGGGACGGGACCCAACGGGTTGTAGAGACGAAGTGTGGACGAGAGACGAGATTGCGTGCAGAGGAGATTGGGGATGGGGGTCGACTTGGGTGGAGAGAGGAGAGTGATATTTTCGTATGGGAAATAGATTCTTGGCTCTCTGTTAGACACCGCGTCCTATGCAGGTCTTAAGGCGAAATGCACTCTGAAAGGGGTTTCGCCCTGAAGAAGGTCGCAGTGTGACGGCCGAAACGTTGGCTAGGCCGCGGCGATGCGACGTGTTCCTGACTGCGAAGGGCCGTCTGACTCCGGCTGTGGAAGCCTAGGTCTTCGCGTGGGCGGGGAGACCCCAGCGAAAGAGGGGTCATCTCAGGCCCTTCGCACACATCGCCCTGCGCCCTAGCCCTTCGCTCTGCGCACGCTCCCTAACTATAGACAATTGAGGACCCAGTCACAAAAATTGGCGCACGACTTCTGTTCTGGTTGTACTTCTTCCGTCTCCTCATTACCTCCAAATTACATAATGTTCTTGAGGAACATGCCTTTCCTAATCATATCCTCTTTTACTTTTTCTCTTTCTGCTTTCAAAATGTTTCTTTATTACATCGATTTAAAGTATTGGATTCAAAATGCTAATGCATTATAAGGTTATTTCTCTCCTTGCCCGTATGTAATGTAAGTATATTATTTATTTAATCTATCTCGTTCCTATTTGATATACGGTATATTTTACTACATACACTGCTGCTGAATAATGTTCTCGACATTAGTGAACTATTAAGAAACCCTAAAATCCATTTTAGATATGATCGAATACTTAAAAAGTTCTTCTCTAGACAGTTCTATGCCATATTTTCGACCGAAATAAAAAACTCCTACCAACATTGTGTGTGTATTGTATTGCTGGTATAACAAATGACGCTGTACTTCGAAGACATTTCAGATTTACTATGTGACAAGGAATGTCGGATTAAAATATTTATCTTATTTCTCAGAATGACCTCAACGTGGAACAAGACTATCTAGAGCCAAGTACTTAATTTATAATATTCGGAAAAGAATTAATTCACAGTGAAATGCAATAGCATATATTTATTTCATGGTTCACTCTGAAAATGCTATTTTTAAACAAAACTGGTACGTCACTGAATACGAACAACCTAATGAAAATTTAAGACCATCGAACGGACCAGACATTCATCTCTCAGGGAAATATTAAATTACTAGTTTCACCGAATCATCATTTTTGCATAATTTAAAACGAAATGTAATTTCCTTCATGTCAGCGTTTGAAGCAGCATCAAACAAGTTAATGACCTTGTCAAAATCACCACCCACACGCCCCGAAACCAGCATCCGGCAGAAAATTCACGGTCGCAACACATCAACCGCTGTAGCAGAACAGAAACAGGTGAATTCGAGTCATTTGACGTCTCCCGTCCAGGCGCGGGGGCGGGGGCAGGGGTGGGGGCGGGGGCGGGGGCGGACGTCCGGTCCTGGAAATGCGCATCACGTGCGCCCGCCCCCGCCCCCGCGCCGCCAGCGCCGCGACGGCCGATTCTTCAAACGCGAGGGGGGGGGGGGGCACTCTGATAACGTTTATGTAAGCTCCGATATTTTTGCTGTGCTTTATGTAACGAGCGGAGCAGCCACGCGACCTGTCACCACAGAAGAGCTGGTGGAGTTGGACGACTTGCTTGCGGGAGGGCCCCGTGGTTGGTTGGTAATTATCAGGAGGCGCAATTGTAAGACCTAAAAATGTATGAAACATGTATGCATTTAGGGCCTAAAAACATTAAAATATAACCTACAAAATTCAAAATATGACTTAATGATTAGCATTATTTATTACTTTATCCGCTTGCAGAAACACTTTTATTACCATTGTTGTAGGCGGCAATTAACGGTCAGAAAGTTCAAAAAGGTCAAATGACAAAAGGTTTCAAGAGGTACTTTGAAAACCTGAACCTAAAAATCAACTGTTAGTCTGAATAATTAAAGAGTTCATTAAGTATTAGTCAATACCAGGATTGTTGCAATTTATTACAACATGCATTTTTAAGATGTTAAATGAGAATCCTTACCTATTGCCGTTGAGTATCGTCTTGTAGTGAAAGAAACTCTTTCGACATCACAGACTGAGAAACTTAGCAAACCTAGAAAACGGCGAATTACGCAAAGCAAACGCGTTGGGATTTTACAGGCATTTGTTAAATTATACAAAACTTTTAATGGAAATTTCAGGTTAAACAGAAAGCCAAAATATGCATTTGCATATAAAAATATGACTTGTCATAGAAATCAGCGCCTTAGTCTCTATTTTAATGAAATATGCAAAATATGCGCCTATAATTGTACGAATATGCAACATCAGAAAATATCAGTCAAATATGCACACATATGCACTAACTTATTAATGTGCATACATCCAATTGTAACAAAATGTCAAGAAATTTCACTTAACCGGGCCTTGAAGCAACTGGTAAAAAATGATTTGTCATAGAAATCCACCCTCTAGTAATAACTTATGAGGCAAAGCAATGCTACTGGCAACACTACTAGCGTTATTTTTGTCCTGTAGTGTGCGGAAGGTGTAATCTCAAACTTGAAATCTGCGAGTCTAAGATTTAATAATATTATTAACGAGTAGAATGAAGCGTGTGAAATGCGACAGTCATGTGTGTCAAAGGCGATACTTAAATTGATCCAAGCGACGATGAAGAAAAATTTCATTTTGGCAATGAAGTGTTTGCAAAATTGGGAAATCGGCTTTTCACTTTTACCAGTCTGAGAGCATACTTAATTCAGAAAATCAATAAAAGTAGCGTGAATTATCAGAAATATAAGAAAGATACTCGGGGAGGCTGTGGCAAGCATTCGCCACTTTAGAAGTAGAAGTAACCGGAACACCTTTTTTTTCTTTCGAGAGAAAAACTTATTGATTATGTTTGAGTGTACAGTCATTTATAATTCTTCGCCAAAGGAGCGATATTGGTCTAGGGTTCTTTATTAAAGTATTAGGCAGCAATTCATCATCGAAACGAATCTGATGACTAAAAGATGATACACATCTGACGGATTAAAATTGATGAAGTTTCACGCAGATTGCAAATGGGCAAACCATTTTAACTTGAATATGTAAATTTTTATGTGATATATTTTCCTTTTTTACACTAACCGCTAAAAGAGATTTCCATAATAAATCAGATAAAAATTCAAATTGTGGTTAGAAAGGGGAGTTCAAACAGCATCACAATATCTGGCGTTGAATCAATGCGGTACATGACTGCAAGGCAAACAGCAGTTTCAATTCCCCACAATGCGCCACGAGTACTCTGCTTTTGCGACTATACGGCACGTCTGATACGTGTACTCTCTCGTTGGTTCTGCACACACTAGTTGCGACTTATGTAATCAGGTAGTGGCTAGTTATGGCTACAGGTAACCACTTTTTAAGGCGAAACTCTCCCTCTTTTGAGCAGCAATAAGCAAAGAGTGGTTAATATGACAAACATAAAAATAATATTCTTGAATGGTTTCTTAACTCTACTACTACCACCACCACCACCACCACCACCAACACCCTCCTACAACAACCAAAAACGTCTTTTCTAATTTATCTTTTTTCGTCGACTTAACACTAACTTTTCTCATTGAAGTATATGAAAAATAATATATACAACCAAAAACATTTCTTTCATCCAAACATTTCTCGGCCCAAATTCAAGCAAAAATTTACAAAAAAAAAACAAAACAAAAAAACAACAACAACAAAAAATCATGTTTACTGAGTCTTAGAATACGTTTTTTAACTTGTATTCGTACAGTTGATGACTTCTTACACAATTACGACTGCATTATTATTATTATTATTATTATTATTATTATTATTATTATTATTATTATTATTATTATTATTATTATTATTATTATTATTATTATTATTATTACTATTATTACTATTATTATTATTATTATTACTATTATTATTACTATTATTATTACTATTATTACTATTATTATTATTATTATTATTATTACTTGTAATATGTCGTTCCTTCCTGTTGATCCTTTTTTAATGATGTTGAACCATGTAGGACCAATCTTCATAGACACCAGCAATTAATAGTTAGTAAATATAATAGTAATGAACAGAAATAAATGATTAGCAAAAAAATTCATTCCTGGTGACTACGAAGATTGATCGTACATGGTCGCAACTTATATCTAATGTTTTATCTATTTCAATATTATAATTAATGTTATTTGTCGAGGGCACCTAGGGTATTCTAAGCAGTGTGCGGGCCCCTCCCCGGCGCTACGCCCGCGGCCCGGAGCGTAGATGGCTAAAACTAATTGGCGTTCCTCGCCGCTCGGCGCCGCGCGGCGCCGGTGGTTTACGGCCGGGGCCTCGCGTCTGCTGTTTGTGCCGTCGCCGCCGCTGGCCCTCGCAGCCTAAGCCGCCCCGCCCGCCCCCGCCCGCCCGCGCACAGCCAAAGCCGCTAGAGTGCGCCAGGGGTGTCGCTCGGCCCACATGCCACTCGGTGCACACACTGCAGTCAATACAAATGTTTTCACTGTTTCTGACATACAAGGCAAATTTCTTCCGAAATGGTTGACTAAGATGTGTTAGAAGTCAGGAAATGATTGATTGATTGATTGATAGTTCGTTGGTTGGTTACTGATTCCGGGCGCGTCAACAGCTTACGTCATTAGTCCCATAAGTGTAGTGCATGTTTTCCCCCTCGGGAGCGGCGATCTTCCCCCGCTGGAAGGCAGGAACACCGCCGACCTACCATCGACTAGCGAGGTTTCCCCGTAACCAGGACTCTCCCATCAGCGGGACACCGCCCCAGCCGGGACAAGCTCTAAGCCCCCGACCGGTCTCCCGGAATATGTGGTAGTGTAGTGCATGTTAGTGTAAGTGCGTGTGAAAGGGGAGAGGATAGGACAAACAGAGATTGCGCCGGTTCGTGGCCCATTTGTTAGGGTACTGCGCCAGCATTCACCTGGTGTTGATCGGAAAAAACACTGAAAACTACCGATCTGAGCAGCCGGCAGCAAGAATTCTTCTCCAGAGAGCGACTGAATTCGACCTAGCTGACAGGCTAGTGTCAAAAGTCCTGCCGCTGTCGGGAGTCAAACTTACGACTTCCCAGTTCAGGAAATGAGAGAACATGGAATTTTGCACAAAACCACTCGGTAGATGAGACAGACATTTTTTAGTTGTTCTCAGGTTAGAAAGTTATAATATATGCTTGGCGTAAATGACTGTTTCGAAATGTTTAGAGGGGCGACATACAGACTCTACAAAGTGCAGATATGTGAACTTCAATACACACGGACATTAGTAATAAATACATATTTAACTGGCATTGGATGTCCGTATGTCTCTATCATCAGAGCGCACTTTCAATGTCAGCTCCTATCTGACCTCTCTCCCTCTCTTTCTCTCTTCTCGTCTGAACACAACCTTATTCGCCACCCTCACTAGATGCACAGAACAAGCGGAGGTAGAGGCTGAAACCGCCAGTCACCATAAGACTCTGAGACCACAGGAGCAGTTTCTGTTTAGTCGGAAGAACAAGAGTTCTCGACAACTCGTGTAGGCTCGGAGGTCGTTGTAGCTTTCCTTTGCCAAAACACTTGACGTTACATTTCCGAGTTTGGACAAGACGTGCGGTCTAAGGCTTCCAGTAGGCTTTCAGCTTTAAATAAAAACTTATGCTATTATTTTGAGATATTGCTGTATTGAACCAGTATTCATGGTTATAGAGTTAGTTGTCAAGAAATGTTTTCGACTCATAGTTATTTATATGTCTGTTCGTATTTATGCCTTTCCAGAGCAGAGCACTAATTACAGAAGCGATTACTCATAAAAATAAAGTATATTTTTTATTAATCATTTCATTATCATTCATTAAACGTTTCCCAGACACCTTATTAATACAACTATCACATTTTCAATTTTGAAGAAACCAATCTTGATTGTTGCAAAATAAAAAAATATCATAATTATCTTCCTCGTGAAATTATATACATAACTATCGAGCAAGATTTAAAGCAATGAATAAGTAAAATATTTATAAATATTCTGATATCTCTACGCATTAAAACTTCAAGTGCAGACGAACAGTATCTTATTCAAAAACTTTGTTATTGTCAATGAATTCATGTCCATGACCAAAAAGTTCGATCGCTAACAACTTAATTCTTATTGCCTTCTTTGTAAACCAATCTCATTCATTTTTACTCTTTGAAATACGCTGCCTTTCAAAGCGCTGCACGATTTAACAGTACTGTTAACAAGGAAATCGCTTCCAAATGCACTCCAGCTTGTTTGCCTTCCACTCCTCTCACGCAGCGGCGAAGCTCAAACATCGGAGCTCGGCCTAACTTACATTCCGGCGATGCAGAAGCTCGCCGCACAACAGAGAAGCAGGTGAGCCCTCGGCAGCGCAATCATTCCGAGCGGAATCTTCGACGCTGTCTGAGAGCGGTGCGCCCAAACTTCTCGAAAAGTTGTTCCAGGCGATACTTTTAGCCAAGTTGGCGCGGAAGTCGTCGATAATCAAATCATCTCCTTGAGCGAGGTCGAGCCAGTGGGCGCCGAGAGCGCGCCAAATCGTGCGACGGCGCCCGGCACCTGGAAATTCGCGCTCTCAATGCGCACGGAAAACAGGAAGTGGTGTGCGATTTATGTTGTCTCCACACGTAACCCCCCCCCCATAATCCTTACGTATAGAAATCTTACACTTCTCATGATATAGAAATATCTGAGGAGATGACATCAAACGAACATTTTATTGCAGAAATCTCTTTCCGTTGCATTGCGGTTATCTTCTTCAATTAAGTTGCTATTTGATAACCTAAGATCCTAATCGATTTGATTTTTTGTTGAATCTTAGTATATCATAAATGAATTTTTAGTTATATTTAGTCTTGATGGTAGCACTGAGGAAGACAGCAATAATGCTGAAACAACTTTTTGAAATAAAATATTATGACGAGGCAACATCGATTCTACGTCGGTCCCCAGCTCAGCCAACACTCATCTCTCTTGAGAATCTCTTTGGGCGCACGCATCTGCTTCAAATACTTCCCAGTTACACGTACACTGCCCTTCGGTCATTAACACTAGCGGTACTACCAGAAGTACTAATTTCTTTTCGCACTCGACGGAGGAAGCCCAATTAACCCGCGAGTAGGAAGTTCAGATTTCTCAGAATTTTCTCGCAAATTACGGAGAAATCATGAACTTGCGCACACATCTCCACCCGGCTGGTGAGTGAAAAGCGCTTCCCACGAGGCAGCGGATTTACGTAACGCCCTGGCACCAACCCGGATCCGCGGCTGACACGGGCGCGACCACGTGACCCCAGGGGCCACGCCGCCCGAGCGGTCACGCGCCCCGAGGCACCGACGCTCGCATTCGCCGCTCCAGGATCGCATTAAGGCGCGCTTTACAACGGCAGTAACCAGGGTAAAAAAGTAGACTCTTGGATGTGTTCTGCATTGAAGGTAATTAAAAATCCCAGAATTGACTTATGTATTCTCTCCTAAAATGCACTAAATTGAAATCTCTAATATTAATACAAGCACTGAAAATATGTAATTATGTAAATATGTAATCACACATTTTTCGTTAAATTATTGAACACCGAGCACTGAAAAGCTCGTGAAGACAGTAATTAAAATGTATATTCGCTTTACCGATTATTAAATGCCAATCACAGGAAGGTTTGAAAATTGCAGTTCTTTGTTCGTAGAAAATCAAAACTAATTCTTGATTGAAAATTATAGAGAATTCCCTTACTTTCGTATACCGCATCCGACGTAGGCCATGAATTAAATTATTACCCATACCCCATTAAAAAGAAAGGACATCTGGAAAATCCATGAAACGGATCAAGATGATTTTACTGCAACGGTGCAGAGCACACAGCCTCCTCGGCCGTTGCGTCCGCCCTCCGCCACTCGGCCCTTCCTCCTCCTGAGGCCGCGCGGGCGGGGCGGGGGCGAGTGACGGGCGAGCGAGGGGCGAGCGAGGGGCAAGCGAAGGGCGAGCGAGGGGCGAGCGAGGGGCGAGCGAGGGGCGAGCGGGGGGCGAGCGGGGGGCGAGTGAGGGGCGAGCGAGGGGACCTCCGCGGGCGAGTAATTACGCAGAAGCCGAGGCACTCCCTGGCCGCACCCACTCCTCTCTTCTCCACTCCCCTCCTCTACACTCCCCCGGCGCACGTGGAAGCTGATGCAGCATAGCGAGAACCCGTGTGGAGGTAAATCGTAAGGAAAGTAGCGTTTCACACCATTCGTAAGCGACAAATAGTGTGGATTCCAGTGTATTTCCAATGTATCCAAACAATGGAAATCGTATATTTCTAAAAGAAAGTATTTTTTTTCATGAAACTATGTAAAATAGTTTTGTAACGAATTTTATATCTATTTGTAAAATGAAGGTTCTTCTGGAAATACATGTGCATATTTCTCATCAAGAACAGATTACGGAGAAATCTTTAAAATAAGTTCACAAAAAACACGAATGTTTGTTTTATTAAAAATAGTTTCGCTTTATCAATTTCTTATTTAAGAAACAGAATACACGGACGATTAAGAAACAATGTCTTCTATCTCCAAAAGTTACTTTATCTTTCGTTACGTAAATGGAAATAAAAAAATATCGATTTATTCTTTCACAAAATGTTCACCCATATTATTTAGATTTATGTTTTTTGAATATTAATAGAGTATTTTAATAGAATAAAATATCTTTTTATTTTATGTAAGAGCAAACATTAGCACGCTAATTATCTATAACATTTTATTCCTGAGTACAATTTCATTTCGGCGTGAGAGCGACCGCTGTGGGGCTGCGGTGAAGGGCGACCGGTGCGTAGGCAGAGCGGGGGGGAGGAGGGGGAGGGGGGAGGGGGAGGGTTGGGGAGAAGGATGAACGAGGGAAGAGGGCGGAGTGTGTGGCGGGCAGCTTGAGCCCTAGGGAACGATGGAAGAGACAACGGAGGGCAGGGAGCGTGTTCAGGGAACAGCAAGGGTACGGACGGACGTACAGACAGTTTTGCTGTCAATTGATTTTTCGGGATCAAGGACTCACGAAGCCTGGATTCTGGCTACACAACGTGTTAAAGTTATTCTTTTTTGGTCCGAAATTAAGTTTTTCAGTAAAATGTTTTCGATTTCTGTCCCACGATAAGAATAATATGTCTTTATTACGTCCGTAGTAAGGCGAGAAAGAAAAAAGAAAAAAAAGATTGATTTCATCTTTCCGGCTGGACGATGAGATGTGAAGCCGATTTACACGTCTGCGTGTGTGGTATTCCCTCTTTAGCTGTCTTCACCAGCGGAGCACCGCCACAGATGGAACCAACTCTCAGCTCCCGACATGACGAGAAATGTAGTGTAATCTCATTTGGTATTAGACTTACGGTAGTGCACCGGAACCAGCCATATGCTAGAATTCCCTTCCAAACAGCGATTGAATTCGACCTGAGCATCGAGCTAGTGTCGAAATAAATTAATTGCTCTAAGATATAAGCGTGGGTACAAAGGCAAACTTCGTTCATACTTTAATAATTTATAGTTTTTTAGCTCCATTTCAGAGATTTTAGTTTGCGAATCTTGAATAATTTTAAAAATTGTAACTTTTACCTCTTCTCTTCACAAGTTTCTACGTACATCACACCTTAATATTATTGAAAATGTTTCTAAGTATTTTTTGTCCTCCACCTCCAAAATATGGATTCTTTCCTGAGAGAAAACGTCCAATTACATTAAATGAGATATCTTCCTTAAATACTTCATTCTGTATCAGGTATCTGCTTATGCAACTAAAATGCTAGATTAGTCGAATATAAAATGAAATACTACATATAATAGAACGAAGATACGCCGTGAAACCGGAGTGCAACACATGTAGAAGTATCTTTGGAATAAAATTGGACTTGAAATAGCAAATATCTAGGAGGGAAATCAAAAGTTTCGACCAAGTCACAACCCAGGCGCCAGAACAACGACGATAGAGGGCGCGCTGCATGTAAGGGGAGGTGAGAGCAGAAAGCAGTCACCGAGAAAGCATCCCAGACGGACAGAGAGACACTCGGCAGACGGAGGTGGTTGTGCTCTGCTAGCCCCCGCCCCGCCCGGCCCCGCCCCGCCCTCGCCCTCGCCCCTTGAGTGACGGACCCCAGCGCCGCCCCGACCGGTTCCCTCCAATCGCCCGCCAGTCGCCCAGCCGCCCACCGCACCGCCCGCGCGGGCGGGGAATCGCTAGATCTTTCATTATCGCAGAAGCTGTAAATGTCCGTCACTTACGGAGCCGCGCCCCACGGATGGGCGAAACGCACATCCCGGCGGACGCGCCTCGCGCCGTTGCCGCTCCGCCTCGGCTTCCCTCTTCAGGGCGCCCCCCAGCACCGGACCTCGCCAACGGGCTTCTCCGCGACTCTTCACGACCTCCAAATCAAAAGTATCCTCGGGGCCCATTTAGTGAAAGGAGCCGACACGACTAACTCAAAGTTTCCACTTCCGTTTCTTCTTCAAATCGCTCGTAGAGAGCCCGAAGTATTACGCACGAAGTGCCCAGATGTTGCACTTATCGTCTTCTACAAGAAGAGAAATGGAGCGCCGGAAACGTGATTATGGTGACATCAAATTAGTACTCTCACGTATATCACGACTACGACCTACATAAGGCATTTATGAGTTTTATTACCAATTCACAAAACTCTTCTCGTTCCAGTATGGCATGAAAATGAATACTCAGAATTAGTTTTCCTTCGTTAAACGTTTCTTATTTATTTTCATATTGGGAACATTATACCTCCCATTTAAATGATAATCTAAAAATAGAATGAATTTTAGGAAATTAAACAGAGAAAAACATCGGACGACCTCCATTAGATTACAAATAAAATGCGAGTTTAAATCTTTCCATTATAAATCGTTAAGTGGTTTGTTACTTATCAGACAATATGTACTGGTGGCGCCTGCAGTTAGGCAACCGGTTATGCACAACTATGAATGCGATATTTGCTACAATGTATGAGTTCTAATATACGCATTAGTCGTTAATATCAACTGCTAAATTTACAAAATACAATTGAAATTAAAAATTCATGGACAATTAAATGAATATACAATTGTCCTAATGTGATGTACAACGATTTGGACCAGCACCAACACTTTTTATCACATCCGTTTTTTTTAAGTCTTGGAACCTCCAGGAACATAATTTCTGTGTAACATCCTCCACTTTCTACTACCGACTTATTAAGTTATTTCTAAAACTTTAAGAACCACATTTTTCTTGATATGACGTTACTTCTTCCATCACAGAAAAAAGCAACGAAATACAGGTAAGTACAAAGGTAAGGAAGATCGAACGTACCCATTTGAACTCACATGTGTGTGATGGTGACGATGTATGAGATGGTATGGAGCACAGACAAGTGCGACACACGGGCGACGAGCGAGAGTCGAGGAAAACAGAATGGATCCCAGTTAAGAAAAGGGATGACGGCATGAGGATGTTGAGAAACTAAGAAATCTGCAGGATAAGATTTGCCACAACAAACTTAGGAGGACGACGTCATAAGACACGGAAATTAAAAGTCAAGAACCTTTTGAAAGAAAAAAGGTAAAATGAAGTTCTAATGGAGAAGAACAGATACAATTTAAGAATAACGCATTTTGTAATTTGTAAAATATGCAAAATATTTTTAACTGCATGATTGTTCAATTGCAAATGCTGGGTAACAGGAAATACGAAAGAATATTTAAAACCAAATATATATTTGATATATGCGAGTACGAAGTTTCGAAACCAACACTTCAAATTAGTAGTACAACGTGGAGCTTGTGCCTTCTAGTGATGAGAAGTACCACGATGTGTTATTTATTTTGTTTTTACTTGCTCCTTACGGTGTAGAGAGAAAGTAGGCAGGTAGGTAGGTAGGTAGAAAGAAAAAAAGGCGAATTTTCGGCAGAAAAACTTGTATTACAGAGCTCTTGTAACGAAAATGTGGATAAATTCAGTTGCTGAATTTTTAAAAAATAATGATCTAACTCGTGTTGAACCAGAATCCACGTTTTTCGGATCCTTGATACGGAAAAATCGATTGATGGCAAAACGTCTGTCTGTGAACATCGCTAGCGGCTAAACCGTTCAGCCAATTTTCACCAAAATTGATATCCCCCAATCGATCTGGCTTATGTCACGCCCCTTGAATTTCAAACCGACATTCCAAATTTGGGGGATACTTTACATGGAGTCCCTGGTACATTTTTGAAATTACCAAAAAATGGCTCCATTGTTTTCCATTAAATTTTGGTGTTGGATAATGTGAAGGACGTTTAAGAGAATCGTGCAAGTCTCATGTTCGTAGAAAACGCTGGTTTTTCGAAAATTCCAAAAGTTCAAATTTGTTTTGGAGTCTTCCTACAACTAAAATATTAAAGATAGATATTTTTCCCTTAATAAAATGTTCCTTAAAGGTTTCTTTTAAATACGTACATGTACAATTTGTGTTATAGAAATCGGTCAGAGATGCCGTAAGGGACGGTCAGCTGTCACCAAAATGAGTTTCTGTTGATTCCATGACATGAATACTTTTCCGGATAGAAGATATAATCGAGGTGGTCGCGACGAAGAGAATGTAAATTTGGACGGAATAATTAGAAATTAGCTCGGGCAAAGATATTGGAAATTCAAAAACTTTCGAGTGCGTAACAAAATGTACGCAGCCTGTTTGGTATAATGAGAAAAAAGTGTTCGTGAGATCAACTCGCCGATCAAGTGAAATGTTAGCCAAGAAAAAGAAAGACGTTCTAAACTTTGTTCAAGGCTAAGGTTGTCGTCGAATTTCAATTATTTACAATAGAATCAGTTAGTAAATGGCCATTAAATGAATTTCGGATTAAGTAATATTGCACAGATCTCAGCATAAACGTTATGAATGTGTGTATGTAAATAGTGTGAACGTGATGTTTTATTTTTCATTGTACGATAATTATGGTAAATAGTTCTATCTGGTGTGTTCATATCAACGTGAAAATATGATGAATGTGACGTTGCTCCCAAGAAAATATTTGAATGATAATAAATAACATAGGGAATTGTTGCGCTACAGTGAAACCTAGCGTGAATTTAGAAGTTATTATTTTAGTAATAATTAAGATATGTCTCCATTGGCCCTGAGGTGACCAGCTGAAGCGAGTGAGTGGTTCGGTGGTTGGGTGAGAAATGTGGCGAGAAGAAGGTGACCAGGCTCGAGAGTCGTGTGTGTGAGTGCGCTCTCGTTAACCCCAAGTTGAGATATTTAAGGAGAGAGCTGGGAAATTAGCGGACGCGATTGCCTCGCTATTATAGAGCGAGGTAGGACCCGTTCATCGGAATCAAACTGCCAGTTCCTCATTGCCATTCGACCGATTGCGCGTAACGTTTTTCTGTTTACTCCTTTCTCCTCGTTGTGTTGTTTTACTCTCGTTTTGGAGCCAACGGCGTAGAAAGAGAAACACGACCACGTCTGTCAGTTTTCTTCTGAGCAATTATTAATTTTTTGTTTCCAGCAATGTTACTGAAATGATCAGCTGGCAAATGTCTTAATCACAGTGATTTCCTTCGAATGTCTTAAAGTGTGAGACAGAGAATTAAAATTGACTCGAAAGATTATACTTTTATATAACAATTTAGATGATAAATGTAATAAATGGCATTCAAAAGTTGATTTTTATAGGAACAATTTAGCTTAAATGTTACGTTATTTGCATTAAACGCGAATTAATAACTGCAATCAAGGGTCTACATTTCAAAAATGTCTTCAATATGATCGAATTATACTCATTGTTCTTAATATGCGTCACTGTGTCGGTGAAACCCTGGTCTTTTCATGATTGAATAAGAAGGGAAAACTTTTCATTAGCTTCAATTAAGCAAAAATAAAAAAGACCTATTAAAATTTAGATAATTCTATTTTATTTTGATATATTCAAACAAGAAACCCATGGAAATATCAGAAGAAACAAACTGTGCTATTTACAAGTCTTGACGTGAATCCCACATTCCGTATAAAACATCTACGTTTCAGAGCGTTCACAAAGATCTGAAGTCCTATTTTGTTTGCTTATGAAGGAAATTATATAAGGCTTGCCAATACATTTCAACTCATCGGCTTAACCATTTCTGAAAGGTGTCTGGCGTGCCAAGGAGGACACAAACACAAACATTTCACGCCCTCCATTTCATTCAGGGCGACGTGGAATTTAATGGAACGAATCAAGCCTCAGACGAATAATGTGCAGTCGACAAACTTTCATCAGTCAGGTTGGCAAGATTCTATTTCAAACTCCGTATTTTCCCAGACAATATATCTTCCCGGTTGCAACTATTAGTTAAACTCCCCGCCGACGGCAAATGACTTTGCGTGTGGTTCCCCGTCGCCAGCTTCACATTTCAGATGTCCAGTCGCCATGTTGGCCCTCGCGGCGTGGCGCAAGGAGAAGTTCCATTGGGTCTGACAGCGAATCCATCAGTTACAGCACTCCTCGGGCGGTGAAGAGAGCTCGCAGAAATAAAGAAATTATTACTATCGACATCGACAAGAAATTTCTACGAAATGCGCACGTTCATTGAAAAGCTCTCAATATCATTTCTTCAATTTCTACGATTTCATTTCGAATTCCTTCTTTTTCATAGCAGTTTGGACTTCTTTTAATAATTATGGACCTTTCATAAAATCTTCATCTCAGTGGATTTCGAACTTTGCTCCGCTAGAACCGAGAATTCGTGTCTAGTGAATAATACAATAAATAGTAGAATAAACAATAGTATAAGAATTCTTATACTATTGTAAAAGGAATAACAATAGTATAAGGATCCTTAGTAAGTAAACAACGGTTGAAAAAGCTCTAACAATATTTTATTTTACATTATGTGACAAGTTTTAAGGAGGAGTTAATGGTTACAGAAAGTGAACAATAATTCAATCAATTAATATTCTAATCAATTGTTGGTACTATGTAAAGACAAGTAACACTTATTTTGCAGTTATTGCTCGCCAACAGGGCTTTTGAGGTTGGGCGAACGTCCTGCCGGGCAGTTCCCTCTCCGGGCGCCTTATCACGGGAGAGACGAGACACGCCAACAGCACGCTCTCGACACCCCGGCGCGAGCGAGATCCCATCTGGTTGGCGGAGCGTGGCCGAGTAATGGGCTGCCATTGGATGCATTTTCACGCGGCCTTGATGCGATAAAAATGGTGATCGTTCTCAATAAACGGTTTTCACGTTGTGACGCATTATTATGGCTTTCAATTAACACTAACGTCACACATTCAAAATGTCAGAGAGGGAAATAAATCCAGATTGGCGCGCGCGCACCCAACTGTGTAATTCATCGAACTGAGTGCGGTCTTCCTCTGGACGCACACACTCAGGGCTAAATAATCTGCTCCAACGAGATTGCGTTTTTATGAACTTCTAATGACGTTCCGACCGAGGTTTAAAATAGCACTTAACAACTTACTCAATGTAATAGCTCACTATCTACCTCCAATGGGCACAGAAATCGGAAGTAAACCAAGAAGCCCCTGGCTATGTCAGAGGTGACAGAAGTTTGGTTAGACTCACAGGAATTCGGAAAAATCCAAAAACAACGAAACAATTTCGATTTTGACAAAAAATGAAAATATTTGATTGTGTTATTGATCTTCTTATCAATCTGCATGTACCGACAGAATTTTCACATTTCGGTCGTCACTGCTTATAACACAGCTGAGGTCTTGCGACCGCAAGGCTCCAAGGTTGACGCCGCCCACCACTGAATATTTGCTGTTCACAAGTTACGTTACGGAACAGTAACCTTTTTGATATCCTTAATATGTAAAGAACTGTGGTATGTTTACATCCTATAATATGTTACTGCACAATTCCTAAAGACTATTTTTGTTAACACACTCAATTCATTCCGTGCTATACGAAAATATTGCACTTGTTCTTGAGCAGTGCACGTGCTACGTTTTGACAATCCATTTTGTGTGGTTTTTTATTCAGGAGCACTTTTGCTGCTGAAAACCACTAGTAGCTTAAACTAAACAAATACTACAACTGTTAAAAACCCTACTCGTCTAGTCAACCACAAAAAAGGTGTTGACATGGTGATCATTGCCATCCACTTATCTCGTGTCAACCTCTTAGAAAAACGTACGCGAGAATACGATCGTGTTCAAGAGACTATTTTATCGCCTTTACTAAGGGCGATTATATCGCATGTAAATCCAATCCTGAGCAGCCCTTGCGTCCATAAAGAGAAAGAACCGTTGCTTCCCGCAGGCGGGATTCGTAAACACTCCGCGGCCCCTTTTAAATCGCCCAGTGTAATTATTTTAGTGGGCGGGCGGCAGGCGACGCATCGTAACAAGAGGCAGGAAAGAGATCCGGCTGATAAGGAAGAACCGTACCAACAATACTCCTCACGAGGAGAAATGAGTGACGGGATAAAAAAGAAAGCTTCTGTTCAATGTCGATGTAGAAACAGCATTAAAGATTAGAACGCGTTGTCCTGAGAAGCACGAGAAAATAGTTCCTACGTGTTTATTAAAAAATTAAATACATCTCTTTAACAAATTGTCGTGGTAGTTTTTTCAGCTAAAGACAGTCCCCTAAACCGCAAGTACCGAGCAAAAACTGCTTGTAAATACATAACAAACAAAAATCAAACTAATTATTCATAATGTAGTTTTCCGATTTCTAAAAAGAAAGTATCACACCAACGAATTTTGAGTTTTAATGGAAAACATTAAAGCCAAACACATTACAAAATGTTTCTGTGGACTTCGTCGTCTTCAGGGCCGAAGTATTTTCTTGACGTCAATGGGGGGTGATCAATCGTGCATCCGCGTAGTGAAATTCCTCCGTTCCATTCGTAAAGCATCAGTGCCTGCTCTAAAACTGTGATCCAAGCAGCCATCAGCAACTGTACTTAAATATCTCGGCCACCTGATAATGAATCTAAACCATGGAGCTATGAATATAGGGAGAGAGCATGACATCACAAACTTGAAACCACCTCCGCCATATTGGTGAGTCCAGAAAGCTTGTAGCATAGACAAACTACGTGTGTGTGCTCTGTGGCTTGTAACTGTGCTCGTGTTCAGTTGTGTTGTTTGGCATCGTTTTTAATATTTAAAAACGTTCAAAATAGTTAGCTTTTTGTAACAGTTCGTTGTTGTTACTTCTGTGACTAACGGCTGTACAAACCGTGAAAGGGAAACCGAAAATTACTTTCCACAAGTAAGTAGCTACTACATGTAATTTGGAACATTTAGTAACTTTGTAAGTTATTCGTTAATTTCCGTGAGTTTTTTCTTGAAGATTTCCTGCAGTTCCCAAGCGGAAAGCATTGTGGATTAGAGCTGTACGAAGAGACAATTGGCAGCAACTACTGCAGGTTATGTTCGGTTCATTTCCAAGAACACGATTTTGTTAGAATGTCTTTATTGTGTGTACGTTTGCGGGAATTCGCAGTTCCATCAAATTTTCCAACTTTTCCAGCAAGCAGCTAATGACGTATTGTTAGGCTTGTAGTAACATAAGGTATTGATTTGACAAACTTTTGGACCCACCAATACGGCAGACTGCCTTCACTTGCCGAACACGGAAGACATTGGTCAAGACACCTCTGTATTCACAGCCCCATAATCTAAACGCTAAGGGGAACTTCTCCGCAAGAAACGGCTCGAAATCAGAGCTCCCCAGCGCGCTACCTTCCGCTTCCAGCAAAGCTCTCCTCCAGAGAGAGTCCAGTTGAATTCAATCTACCCTTTTGGCTCGTGTCCCACAGTCCGCCACCGGGAGGACTCGAACCCTAGGACTCAGTGACATGCTTAAGCAACAGCAATGCTCACACTGAGTCTTCGTTCCTTTCAGAATCTGTTCGTGTTTCATGTTTGTCCTGCTACATACCAAAACTCGTATATTTCCGCTAAAAAAAGAAAGGAAAGGATTCAAACTCTGCCAATATTCAAGTAATATATTTTGTTTTGTACAAACTCTCTTCTCGATACAGCTAACTTATATATTGACATAAGATTACATTTATCCGAATGTTATAAGTTCTAAGTTAAAATTGTCTTTGGCTGGCGTAACAATATAATGTGTAAGAAATAATTTGTAGGAGTATGGAATATAATACAACTTTCAGAACATTTCGGTTTCCAATACGTTGATATAACTACAAACTTTTCAAGTTCACAAATCATCTTATTCAAAGCATCGGCATTGGCATGAGGGATATTCAAAAGCAGAATTGGGTCACATTCTGAAAATGAAGTTTGAAACATATTTCTGGTTTCCAGCTGCAACAGAACGGAAATGTATTACATTCGCTAAAATATGCAGCTCATGGCCGTATTTCACTAGAAATATCTAGCTCTAGTCCGGAAATTCACTCCACAAACTTCTTCTTTTATTCCATTTAGTCTGTCTTTATATATGCGTTCCCGCCTTTGATGTTCTCTTGTATCCGTTTCTTAAATTCCAGAGTAGCAATTTCGCTCAGTTGCAGAAACAACCTCTCATCGACGGATCCCATGTTACTTGCATTTTAATTGCGTTGATTTCGTTCCTTACATCAGTGTATAAACTGGCTCTAGGTTGTAAGTACTCCGCTTTCAACTTAAAAACAGACATTTATTTGCAGGTAGCTTTTTGCTTCATTCCTACTTTTAGCCGCACAAACACTGCTCACCACTTCGCCAGTTCCCGAGTTTGCAGTTGCGTGACATTCACGGAAACTTGCTAATCAATTTAAAATATTGCGCTGCTTTCTCAAACATTGCCTTTAATTCTACGAAAGGTTATCCGAGGTCACAAAAGGCTACTTCACCTATCTCACTAATTTACACCTGCGGAACCCTCGTATATTTCTGTCCGTCTTATCTGTCACCGCACGAGACCAAGTCCATCAAGATATTAGGCCATAAAGTGGGATTGTCTATAGATCTATGAAAACGATCTTCAGATTTTGCGCTGAGAACGATGCGGAATTCACGCGCTAATGGCAATAAAATCTACGCTATGGATCAAGAGCTTTGACTATCCTACGCTACTGAATAGTTTTTCAATAACTAAAAAATTATCAGATTTACTCCTCATTTGCATTATCCCCAGATTTCCTTAAACTAAACAAATTGGCTCATACTCGTTCCTTTACGCTAGAACAATTTTATCGCCTGTTATCCAATGTAATGTGTGACAAACGTCGTCCACAACATGGATCAAACTTCTCTGCTATTTAATATTTGGCTTCTTAAACCTTTATTCTTTATGGACTCACAGTTATATTTTTACGTGCTGACAATTTCTATTTATTTCACGTATTCTAGTATAGACTGCTATTTCAAGTTTATTTTATTGTTCGTATGTAAATAAAACGATTAATTTGAAAAAGTAATAAATAAATTATTAATGAAGAACAATATATAAGTGTAAATTTAATACACCCCTCCTCCTTTCGTTTGTCGCCTCCGCGATGGCTACGTGAGTTTTACCTAAACTGCCCCCTCGGACGGCTTGGAGAAGTGACTGGCAGAAAAGAACTGACGGATTTGACTGACGCAGACGAGGAAGGAGAGAATAGGGAACTGTGCAATATACGGTACCTCTTCGCGCGATGAGAAGCCAATTTTCCGTGCAAGCATTCATTACTGAAGAATTATGAATTATAGTTTGTTTTTAACTCAAATACTAAAGAACAACAACTGAAAGAATGGAGAATGACAGCTAAAATTCTAACACATCTATTACTACTGAATTCAACAATAGTTATGAATTCGATATTCACCGAACAAATACATGCAATACAATGGTTTTGTTTCACTTGAGCTTTAAAAATGTGAAATTCCGTTCATACGCTCCGTCACATAGTTTTCGCCATTTGGGCAACAAACCACAATATAATAAAATCTAATTCTTGTTACATTGAGAATTAATGGAAAAATCAAATTTTTCGGACTGTTTTTCGGACTGGATAATATTGCGGACAGATCATAAAAAAATTCGAAATAGTAATTAAAAATGTATTTCCATCATCAATCTTCTAATGAAAATATTCTACAAAGATAATCCTCACAGAAAAGAGTTATATTTTTTCACAAGAAAGACGCTAAGGAGATTTTCAGACTGGGCTTTCACTAATCCTCAGGAAACTCTTCATTCGTAGGAATACTCAGAGACCTTGGTGAGAAGGTCCAGGAAATGCGGGCTATTTACAGCGATGGCCAGTAGGGAAACCCGAAAGAAAGTGCCTAGCAGTCTGTTACCTGGTAAGCATCAACACCGAGATTATCATCCATGATAGTTATTCCTTTCCTTCTTTCCCAGATTTCTCTACGATTGTGGTCACCAAAGGTGACTCATCCTGCGATTTTGACGTCAAACGTCAAAAAAACATTTTGCATCACGACAAAACAAATGAGTCGACGAAGCTTTGAAATGAACTGCTGTATGGTAAACTTCGATCAATGCCATGGGCTGTACTAGTACTGTAACTAGTATACAGGTAATGAAATCATAAACGGCAGTTATGTCGTCAATTTTTAGAAGATAAGTTTATATAATAAAGCAAATGAGTTAGATATTCCATGAATGAAACAAAGCCAATGAACGTTTTTAATGCAGTTGATTTTGGAGGATGACGTAATTTCATTTTACCACTGAATTACGTTTCTTAATCTACCCAGTCATGGAAAGCAACCATCATCTTGTACTCTCCGAAAATGAAAAATAATCTTTGGTACATTTTGACGTGAAAAATATGCCAATGAATAAATAGGGTGTAGATCTTCATCACAGAAGAGCAATACATCACAGAATAAAATTTGTTCTTAGATGGAGCAAATGCTGAAATAAAAGGCCCAGTTTATGGCGAATTCTATTTTCAAAAATTGGAAACAATAAATTTTGTTTGAAAATATTGATGATAGATATTTGTTACATAAAGAATTATGTTCTTTAATACTAGATCTTAAAATAATGTACATGAAAAGCTCTTGAATTGTGAAAAAATTTTCAAAATTCTTAAAACCAGAGTTTGAATCACAGGACTGAGAGAAAATGGTCGCTCGAAGTAAATTCTTTGTATGTTCATTTAGTATTATAATACAGCGAAGCCGTTTCAAATAAGGAGAATGTATGGATACCTGCTGCACCAGTAATTCTAATATCCATATATTTAGGCTCAATGAAACATCTATACTGCTGATATTCTGGATGGCAAGCTAATACTGCTAATAAGCAAGTGTTACATTTTGCTTTTTAAGCTTTCTTAAGTATTGTTAGGCATTCTATATGAATTATTTACTCTGGGGTCTTATCTAGTTACATACATACTTTGATAACGCATGCAAGAGTAATATACTCGAATATTTGCCCAAAAGTATTTAAAATTATCAGAATTAAGTAAAGAAGCGTCAACATCACACTTTCGAAACATCTAGCATTCCTCCTTTCCAAAGTGGAAAGATTATTGCAGTGACCCTCAAACGATTTAATGATTCTTATTCATACATCTTAAAAGCTCTTAACAAGCCGACTGGCAAATACTTATCGATTTCCTCCATGTCCTTGTGCAACCAACGAGAATGTGCGCAAGGAGTATACACACACAAGCAGGTGCTCGTGGCACGCACAAAGAGGACTATTGACCTTCCGAAGAGATTCCGTAATATGTATCTACGCTCGACAGATACGCACCGGCGAACGCAAACACTCGCACGCACCAGCGTTTAACACGCACACGCGCAGAGCTGAGACCATGTGCCACGTCACTTCGGTCGTGTCCATGCGGTCCCTCGCCGCTTTATTGCCACAGCATCCTGGATTCACTCGGCACCAAGTGGCTCCTCACAAAAAGCGAACCACACACGCGAGGCTGCAAGTTCCCACGCATCCGCCAAGGGCGTTCACTACACACACACACACACACACACACACACAATACAATTCCGGTTTACTTTAACACAAATTTAACTTATTAAAGTCGACTCCGGTGTGAACAATAGTGAACTCCGATATAGTGAACACTCGGTTATAGTGAACTTAAGTCACTAGTCCCGTTTCACTTACATTACAAATAAGCATAATCAGATTAGGTTATAGTAAACGTAGGAAGTAACTTCTGGAAATTAATTGGTTCTCGTATGTTTCTAAGCGATTAAAAGGGCCTTCGGAGTGTGAGATAAGAGCATGGGCTCTGGATAAGGATCTAATGAAAAATATACGAACAAACAATTAAAAATAGTTGATTTTTTACGTAGTACAAATAAAAATATTGAAATTTTCAGTTCGTGTTGTTAATGAATTTGGGTATATATTAATAAATCCAATTATTATGAAGAAATTCCATTTTATTTTGACACCATCGGATGTAGTGAACCTCTCATACAGTGAACCAAACATGTTGATCCCCAGAAGTTCACTATAACCGCAGTCGACTGTATAAAGTTTTACGGATTGATCGTGGTACACTGTACGTAAGTTCACTCTATACAAGCACGCGTCTTTCGAATGCATTAAATAATTTTGTGGGAGGCAACTATTATAATTTCTTCAACAGGAAACACATTTTGACCTAACCGCTATCTTTTAGAATCTTTGACAGCGCCCTTGCACTGGGAGTGGGCTCTTTGCAAACACTATATTTCGTCGCTCTTCCATTTCAGGGATCTCTAGGACTAAGTTCCCTCGCGAGTGGAATCAGCGAAAGTTGGCGAGTGCTCAGAAGTTGCGGGCGGTGGCGGCGGCATCCAGAGAGCAGGCTCGTTGCGCTGCGGGCGCGAGGAGAGGCCCCGAATTACCAAAACGCTCAAAGGAGCGCAGACGGCGCGGCGTCGGGGCCGGGGGTGTGGAGGGCGGGGAGGACAGGCGAGGAGAAAGGGCCCGAGACGGCGCGGGAATAGGCAGCGCGAGGGCGGGGGCGGGGAGATGGGATGGGGAATGAGAAGCGGGGAATGTGAAACGGAAAATAGGCAAGGGAGGGGGGAATGTGGAGGGGGCGGTGCATGGTAATGCGGGTGGTGTAGGGGTTGGTTGAGAGTAGGGTAGGGCGATAGGAAGGACATCTCGCGGCTGCAAGTGGCGGGGCGGGGGCGGGGCACTTGGAAGTGGCGGTGTCCCAGAGAACAGACAGCTACAAAGGTTTCCCGGACCTTTTTCTAAGCGCCTCTTGCTTTTAAAGCCCTTATGTTCTACAATTTTCCTTTTTGCCCACAAAAAATGCTTCACGTTCGCTGAAAACTAAGGGGTACATCCTACGAAAAGAGGTTCACAACCCAGAGAAATTAAACACCAAAATAAATTCTCCCAGAAATTTACTTTGTACGATGTAATAGTACTTCTAAAATTGCTGCAGTTTTTCTGCAATATATTTTTAAGGTATATTTCAGAGTGACAAAATGTACAAAAGCGTTCACTATTCTCAGAAATATAATCAAATGACAAAGTTTAATTTCAACACAACATATTTGTGCATCAAATTTTCCAAGAACTTTCCCTGTTCCTAGCAGCTGATATTATTAACGCAATCCTACGACTCTAAGAAGAGTTGATTTCCCGTAAGAGATAACGGAGAATAATTTCACAGCAGAGCAGCATTTGTACAACTACATTATGAGTAAGAGGAGCTCGAGGCGAAGACGGGGAAGAGATTCGCTGGCAAAGAGGATAAAAGGAAAGCTCGCCCGGGCCATCCGTTTACACCTGCGCATCGCTGCAGGGCTCAAAAATCCCAGAATCATTTCGAGAGCAGCAGAACCTTGGTGCTCCTTTTGTGCGAACACCCTTTAGTACCTGAGTCAAGAAATGGTCTTCTACCTAATTCAGAAATTTGTGTGCAAGAATTTGACTTACGTTTCTTGGCTGCGTAGCTTAACATAAAATAATTTTTGTGGTAGAGTGTAATAGTGTAAGAGTTCACCTTCCATTTTACTGATAATATTAAAACAATAGATTATTGAAGGAAAATTAATAAATCGTAGAAAGAATTTTAAAGAATATCATGGAAAGTTGTAAGACGAAGTTGTCTTGCAGTCAAAATCGTTTACTTTAATTTCTGTATTGCACCAATTTTCTGAAAACGTAATTTTAAGCATTTTTAGCATTAAATCAGGTCATTAAGAGGATGAGTTATTCGATGGATTCAATGATATTGTTCAGCTGTTTCATATTTTTTTTATAAATGGATACCATTTTACGGCGTATTTAATTCTCTTTTTAAAAAATATGATGCAATAACACAATTTAATCCATTTGCGATGCAACCAATAAATTTCCAACTTTTCAACGAAAGAATCTGTTAAGAAGCTCTGAAAGAAAGAGTTACCTTAGCTTCTTGGCACTTCAACAAGAACATTGGTGAAAATAATTACATTTAACAATCGCAAACAGATGGTCGATATGTGTGTCGCAATCGGACCCTCATGGAAGATAGGTATGGACGTTATTTCATTATATTTTCTGTACTTTGTCCAAAAGCTTCATCAACTGAAACGACAATTTTTCATTGTTAGTGATAGAGTACTACCGAAACGAGATAAACATTGGTTCCTCCCTGTTATTTGATGATGCAATGATATAACTGATTAATACTAATTTTTGCCTTTGTTCTCTTCCTCAAATAACTATGGCTTTTGATCGTAACCGAACGTTCATATCGACTGCAAATTCAAACTAGACATCTACTTTTCGAATAACTTCACAACCGTCGTAGAGCTACATAGCGCAGTTTATTTCGCAGCAGCTTCGCCTGGCTGCCATCTCCGAATCTGCCATCCTGCAGATAAATTGAGTGCGACGTCGGGCGGGGCGAGGCGAGGCGGGGCGGGGTGAGGGGGCGAAAGTGGGCGTGACGTGATTTGGAGGGCGCCGGCGGCATCGGCGCCTCATAAAAGCTCCGACGCCAGGAGTCGAGCACGCTTATCTGCCTGCAGCCACAGCCCGCCCTCTGCCTCGCCTGCCCTCACGCCCACTCGCCCACTCGCCCACTCGCCCGCGCGCCCTCGCTCGCTCGCCCGCCCTTTCGCCCACTCACTCTGCTGCTCACGTCGACATTCTTCGCCTTCTCTCTCGCTTCACCCCTTGTTCGCCCGAGCAATCACACCACCTCGCTATCTAACCTACCGATTCCCCAGCTAGACAACCTGCAAAACCCCTATTTCGCCAACTTGGCAACTCGGAAGCCAGCCAGTCCGAGAACTTCGCTAAGCAACTGGCACACTCACCATCTCGCCAACCGATTATCATACCAACCTCCCCGATTCGTCAACTCGGGGACACACCAACTCTCCGACTTGCCAACTCGCCACCTGTCATCCCGGTGAGTCGGTCGCCCTCCCGCCCGTGGCGGAGGAGGCGGAGGGGGCGGAGGGGGCGGAGGGGGCGGTGGGGGCGGTAGGGGCGGTGGGCGCGGCGGGCGCCGAGCGCTTGCCGTATAATGTTGTGGCGGCCGTCGCGGAGGAAATTAGATTTCGGGCGCCGTCGATATTGCCCCTGCGGCCCGCCCCTCCCCGCCCCGCCCCGCAGCTCTTCGCCCTCGCCCCAGGCCTCTGAGGCTGCGGCGGTCCACGAACGCGACTGCTTGTGACAGCAGACTGCGAATCTAGAATACAGGTATTCGCAGCAATACAATATTTTCTAAAGTCGCTTTTTACATTTTTATTCAGTTTAGGGGTTCTTCGCGAACACCCGATGGATTTCAGCTTATTCTCACCTACAATTCGGCGAGGGCATATCATGACGCGTGGACACAAGAATATTCTTGTTTCTCTCGTAAAATAATTTTGATATTATTTGCTGATTTTAATACCAAATGCGTCAATATCGAAAATTAACAATATGGAATTTGCATGCTTTATTATGAGTGGTATTCCTAATAGATGTATCTTACAAATGGGGAGAGAAGACTAAATCATTACGACTACGTAATAATACCATTCATGAATAGTTATGGGAAATGTATTCTCAATGCGGCAATGTGTAATGAAGATACCCTTCAAGAGTACGTATAATAGGTTCGCGAGCGTATTTTGGAACAAAGATCCAAAGCAAACCAAAGGGTACGAGAGGTTCACAGAACGGGGAAGCAGAGAATCAAGCACATTTCTGCAAAACAAACGGAGTGGAAGCGCGGGAGATAAGAGAGCGCGGAGATGAAAGACAAAGAGAAACCCAGCGGAGGGTCCCAGAAGGGCGTGAAGCGAAGCGAAGAAGAAGTGAAGACGAGCGAATGCAGCTTCGAGAGATTCCATCAGACCGAAGCACGAGGGAAGCGAAGAAGTAACCTGGATGGGGAGGGGGAGGGGGGGCGGAAGGGCTAATATCCCGCGAACAGGCAGATAGGGAACAAAACGGGGGAAATCTTGCAGAAACGCGAGAATTCAAGATTTCTCCCGGAGGCCGTTCCGAGCCGCGGAAAGTAAAGGCAATATACCCCCGACGCCATTTTCCTGTTCGTGGCCGCAATAGGCCGTGGAGGAGCCGCCCCCGCAATCCCACACGCGTGGGTCCCCTCATGGAGGTAGCATCGCCCGGGCGATTAATCCTAAGCTCCAATGGCCTCTTGCCTGGAAGGGATAAGGAAATTCCACCCGCACGCTCCAGTCATTTGCCCACATTTCGAAACACGGAAACATGTACGTAATGTAACCGACCACTAAATCGTTTGCAAACACATTCGTATTTGAAAAGTAACATTAATGCAAAAACCTTTAAGAAATGAATCAATATTGTAGAATCGTGTTCAAGAAAATATGAAGTCAAAACGTATTGAATCGTATTTTTGCATTCAGGCAGTTAATTTTGTTGAGAGGGAGTTGTTTAAGACTTTCGAATACATTGACATGTATGCACGCACAATATTTTTTAAATGAAACGATTGCACTGCTTTTCTAATGGCTTCTAGGAGTGAAGGGATTAAGCATTACCCATAATATTTCCAAAACGACTGTAAATAAACACTTTCATTATCACTGATCTGGGAATTTAACAGTGAGTTGCAACATTATTCTCTCTTAATGGTTACAATGAAATAAACATGTGTTCCATTGGCAATAAAATTCAGGATTAATGTTCTTGAGGTTACGATCAACAACGCACTTTGTATTAACTGCCAAAACCTTATACGTTTTATTACAGTGATTCTTCCCGTCAATTTTCAGAGAAAAAAACAACAAACAAAACAAACTTTAACCCGCACGCCAAAAACACCAAACAGCAACAACAACAAAATCAAGTTGAGAAGAGTCCCCTCATGAAGACGCCGATCGATAACATCATTATTATTTGAGAAACCAAATCAATTCACGGCACGCAACGGGCCCTGCGACTGTGGCAGATGCTATCAACTGCAAGATGCACGTCGCCTCGCCAACGGACTGTTTACACGGCCACCGCCGCACGGCGCGGCGCGGCGCTTTCAGCGAAAGCGTAATTTGTTTACTCCGTGGAGGCTTCCGCGGCTGCGGTTACCTCGCGCGCGCCGCCAAAAAGAGAAGTCGCCTCGACGGCGGTGGGGGCGGTGGCGGCAGCGCGAGGCAGTGGGGCGGACGCGCCAAAGCCTTGCGTTAATTGTAATGCGAAGAAAAAAGTGGATTAAGCGCTTGCCCACTTTTACCACCTATTTTCTTTGTGACAGTACAAAACGGCTGAGCTTCTAGACGATTTCATCTCCAAACATTATATGATTGCAAATATATCCTCTCACACAATATAACTCGATTGACATGTATAAGCTGTTACTTCTGAAAATATCCATGTAACAATTAAAAATGCTGTCTAATTATAAATAAATTAATTTTGAAATGACCTGAACTTTATTGTAACGTTTTCAATTTAAGAATGACCTTTTTAAAGCGAAAAATCTAGATAAGCGGATGGCTAAGGTCTCAGCATTTATTACATAATTTTCGTGGAGCTCTCATTTTGCATAATATAATTGCAGCCCCTTTCCTATTTTCTTGGTTTCCTGCGTCCAATCCCAATACATTAAAACAGGAAATTCACATTTTAGTAGGTAAAGTAAACGAAGAAAGAAAATCTTATCATTTTAGGACAAAAAATGTCGTGTGAAGTCAACACAATGTTCCTATTGCAACACGTTTCAATTGCAAGAAGGTACTTGTTCTATTGTCAAGCAACGAAAATTATTATAACACAATTAAGTAACATCAACAATACCTTAACGAATCAGGGACGAAAATTTGGAAATAGTACTACGCCTGTCATGTTAGAAATAAAGTAATTCATAAAATAATTCAGGTAGTATTAACATCTAATTACTTAAGATAATATTGTAAAACGTTCGCATGTGAAAATAATAATTTTATAAACTGTCTATACCCCTACAACAACATGACCTTACTTTTCAGGCTGAGATTAAATTGTATGCAGTTTTTTTTCCTGCTATGATAGGAATAACAGTTGGATTCAGTTAAAAATGTAAAAATTGAACCTTCGTTCGAAATCACAATCGTTACGTTTGTAATTTTTAAACTTTGTATCCGGATATTTTTATTAACTGACACATTCACTACAGACGAAACAAAAAAAATTATTCGATAGGCAAATCAAAGTTTCGCCTCATTGTGCAGGTGGCGCGAGTATCGTTTCTCGGAGCGGCGCGGCGCGGCGCGAGGCGGCGAGGGCGTCTGAGGGAACAAATGCCGGCGCGGGTTAGCCGCAAATTGGGCGGGCGGGGGTGGGTGGGGGCCGGGCGCGCACCCAGCAAAGGCTTCTGGGAAACCGGCTGCGCCCGCCGCCGCCGCCGCCCTCCACTCGCTCTCGGAACCGCGGCACCGGTGTTTGCTCTTGTTCCTCGGAATGATTCATCGAACTTGCTCGCGCTTATGACGTACGAAACAAATATTCCCGAGAACGAATTCTGCCAGATTGCTTTGATATATTTATGGTAAAGGATGGATATTTTTGTTGCGAACGAAATTTAAGAATTTATTTGCAAAATTTATCTTTTTTCTATTATATTGCGGAACTTTTTGCATTATTTCATTTGAATGCACTTACAACCGTCATGCTGCTTGATAATTACAAGAATTTTTTCGAACAGTTAAAAGACTGGTAAAAACGACATCGATAAAATACGATAAAGCTTCATCTCAGTCAAGGTAACAGGTGCGGAAGGCAATGTTAATGAATGTTACGTAAGGGGCATACTCCACAAAAATAATGCGATTTTTGCTATCACTTTGCGCAAGTGAAGATCCTCTCTCCTGTTATTTTGAAAAGAAAAAAAAACTCGAATGGGTTAACTTATGCACTGTGTACTGACTTTTCTGAAAAACAATAACTTACGTTCTTCTGATATATTAGAAGCATATTTATGTCATCGTTATTCAAGTAGTTCCTCTAGAATTCTGTCTTTGGTCCCCCTAAAACGTGCGGAAAATAGGGATAAAACGCACCACTAAGTTCTCATTGCCAAAACGAATCAATTAATTTACAATAAATACACTCGCGTCGTAACTCAACTGAAATTAGAGTCATTCTCCTCGGGGCCATGTTAAGCAAATAATTGCGCTGCGGCTCGCATTGGACGTGTCGTATTCCGCGAAGCCGTCCATTGGCCTTCCTTTGGCTTCGCGTGGCTCCGCGTGGCGCCGCGCGGCCGCCGGTGGCGCTGATGTCACCGGCGCGGAGGCGCAACAGCAGCCACAAGGCGGCGTTTGTGCAACGTTTGCCCAGGAGCCTCTCAGCCGCTGCGCTCGGCAAGCGAGTCGCCCTGGCCGCTGTTTGCGCGCGCGCGCGTCCCGGCGATCGCCGCCGCGGCGCCCTGCTCGCTCACTGACGGCTCCGATGCCGCACAGCTTCCTCGGCAATTGGATTCACCATTAAGGATATAAAATGAAAACATCTGCACCGTGTTCATAAACAAAACGAAACACGATCGCACAAATCAAACGTCGAGCACGGGCTTGCCGAGATATTAACCACCAAACACAAAACAGATTAAAGACGAGATTTATTTCCAATTATGGAACAATTAAGAATCCTACTTCTTTTACCGTTTTATATTAAGTATTGCTTATTAAGTTTACAAATGTACAGACTGATTTTACGCTAAGTCGCATTTGGAAGACGAACTACAATATTGGATCTATTTATTTTTCCCACTTCCTTTGTTAATAGATCGTTTTTCTTTCCTGGGCCCAGTAGAATCTATTTGGATATACCAGATGTTAAGTTTTGGAAGAAATACAAGAAATTTAAAAATCTAGTTTTATTGGCGTTTAATTTTCCATATGGTCTCGTGGAGATCTGACATTTACGTTGTACTGACACAGCCGATAGATACATGAAAACGAAATAATATGAAACTATTGGTACAATTGCACTTTTTCTCGCATTATTTCAAATTTGTTTTTGCAATGTAAGAAAATTCACAGATTTCAACTAAAATTAGACCTCGGCCATTCAAAATATTGAGGCTCGAAGTAAAATACCTTCAAAAATCAAATTATCCGCTTCAAACTCGTAGGCTTCTAGTTCGTTCAGACTGATTGGAGGATATCAATTTTGAAGCAAATCGTCTTACTCACTAGTGTTGATAACAGACGGACGGGCATACGGTAGGATAAATGAACGAATGGACAAACAAAAAGACGTTTTACCGTTAATGATATTTTGTTACCAACGACCCACAAACATTGTTTCTGGCAACATGAATGGATAAAGGAAGTAATTTTTTACATACAAGAACACCATTTGTCCACTTTTTCATTGTCAGGGTCCGACAATGAGAGTTTTCCTGTCAAAAATCGCCGCAATATTACAATATTTCTCTTTACTTTACATAAGACAATAAAGCAAAAATTGGGTCGCAGTCCACTCCACAAACGCATGGATAAACGTATTGATAGCGTCGTCTGGCTTATCCTCTGAAGATGAGGAAAGGCCCTGAAACAAGCAATATTTATGACAATTAAAAGCTCTAAAGTTAAAACATTTTATCAACTGTGTTGAAATAATCAGGACCGCACAAATCACAAACATTCATAATATTTCATTAACGTCCACCCGGTGCGGGATGTTGGCACAATTTCCTACAATATTTCGAGTGACTCTAGCGCACACACTCTGCTAACGTTGCCAATGTTTATTACTTGTACCGCGATTTGGCGCGCCATCGCATCGCCTGCCCTTTTGTGGGAAAACAAGGTGCCCCGCCTTGCAGCCTTGGGGAGCCCCGCGTCGCATCCCGCGGCCGTGGCGCCCCTAATGGCTATCTGAGGAGACGCAGCGCCGGCAAGCGCACGCCGTCGACGCATGCAAATTGCGGACGCGAAGCCGCCACGCCTGGCCGCCTCCCCACCGCGCTTCAGACGCAAATCGCCCAGAAGTGAGACTTTCCTGCTTCCTACTTTGCTCATTCATCTCGTGCGCGCAATGCAGATTAGAGCCTCCCCCTGGAATGTGTGATCCGGGGCACACCTACACGTCTGCTTGCGGAGATTTCCTCTCTACTTGAATACCTCCCAGCGGGGTATCGTTGCAACGGCGGCAAGCTCCAACCTCCAGACTGCTCTTCCCGACGTATGTGGTAGTAGAGCTCATATAAGAGTAAGAGTGAGTAAGAGAGATGATAGGACAAGGAAGAGGAAGCAATGATTGATCGCGGTCCATGCCCCACTTTTTACGGTAATGTTAGGCATTTGCCTGATATTAATCGAAGAAACCAGGGAAAACCACCAATTAGAACAACCGGCTAGAATTCTCCGCAAGACAGCAGCTGAATCTAATCTAGGAAGTGTCAAAAATCCGCCATTGTCGGGACTCGAACCCTAGCAGAACCCTCCCCCTCGCTTCCCGTCACAAACCCCGCAGTGGCGTAGTCTGTGCTCACTAGGTCATTTAAGGTACTAGACAAAAGCGAAGAAATCTGCCTTAACAGGACGGTATTTAAATAAGATTGAATGGATTGTATTCACAGATGAGAGGTTATTGCAACATATGACATCATCGTTTTTAAATTCAAAATATTAGACAGGTGCAATGGCATTCTATTCCACTGAGCCTAATGAAAAAGGGGACAAAATATGGACAATATTTGAAGAAATGCTTGATGTTCGTTGCGTTGCTAATATTCTAATATAAGTGTGCCATAGCTGCGTGGTCTGCCAGTCTTCGACGGCTCGGGCAACATTGTCACAAACCAAATGCGAAACTTAAATTGCATGTATTGTCTTAGATGTATAAGAAATCGTGATTTAATATTTTGAAATTGCAGCCTAAGATTCCGTTTTGGGTTATTTAAAATATATGGACGCAATTTTTTCGTTTCCGGAGCATCCTGAACCACTGTGCTCCTTTGGCAGAGACGATCGTCCTCGAGAGCGCAGCGCTGGAAACACCTGCATCACGTCACAGAGCGCTATGCTAATGGCGGCCGTTCAGGAAGTTGGCTTAGAGGGCTGGACCTCAGTCTTACACCACCGCTTCGCTTCCTACGCTGCCAGGCAGAGACAACGAAAAGTGGTGCAACGGAATGTATATCGATTGCAACGGTCACAGTCGATCGGAGATGTGGCAGCCTCCACGACGGCGAAACGCAGATTGCTCTTATCATACTGCATCAATCACGCTGTGACACTATCTGCAGGGAAAATTGCAATAAATGAAGTAACAGCATCTGTAGTGGCGAGTTGTCGAGGCGTATCGCATTCTTTAACAATCCTCGGGACAGAAACGCAGTGAATGAAACTCCAGTTCCCTGACGGATGATTTTCAGGAAATATTTTATTGAAATAATAATGACAGTCGAACACACAAAAGTGTTTACCGGCGTCATTTATTTTATGAAAAACAAGAGTGTGTCATTTTCCAAACAGGAAATTCCAATTGAAATTTTGTGAAAAAACCAGCCAGAAAAGTTTCGAAAAGAGTAATCTCATTGCGAGCCAATGTAGATTTTTACTTCTGAAAATCGAAGAAACTTCCATTGCTTGAATGTCGAGAGCACGAACCTCAATACCTCGCCTTTTTCGTCCATTCAAATATTATTCGTTCTCATTGAGCATTCTCTTGTAAGTACTTCCTAGGTAGAACCGAGTAAAGAAGATACACTAGCAAACTCACCACGTTCTCTCTTCAAAATCGAGTAATCCAGAAAGAAATCAATGAGGCATTCGAAGGGATTTTGTGACTCTTCTGAAAACACCTGCCACTATAAGGTTAATCCGTGAAACAAGTAAAAATCATACATATTCGTTCCAGGGGTTTAAAGCAGCCTACGAATTAGCAATTTACTCCGGGGGAAGTTCAACAATAAAAGTAAGCAATGAAGCGAGCCTTCAAAAGATGACAAGACGAAACTAGATGCAGAGAAGTGTGCGAGCGACCAATCAACGGATTGGCGAGTGAAACGTACATCATCTTGGCAGTTTACCCGCAGCAATTTCCAAAGCTTTTCCTCTAAGTGACCGAAGTTTTAGAAATAAGTTAGAACAAGATGAGAGTAATAGATATTAAATGAGTAAGTGCTGTGAAGTGCTGGTCAGTGTAATTCAAAGCAAAACAGTGTAGTGTAGTGTAGTGTAGTGTAGTGTAGTGTAGTGTAGTGCAGTGCAGTGAAGTGTAGTAAACGCGATCAATGTGTTTTTTTTAAAACAAACGAATTTAGCCAATATTTATGCAGCTCGTATTAAATATTAGTATCACCAATACATAATTATTGGATATCATGACAGAGTTGAAATAATTGTTATAATTATTTAATATTAGTGATAGTATGATTATTGCATCCTCGCCTTGTATTGTACTCATTTATTATTATTATTATTATTATTATTATTATTATTATTATTATTATTATTATTATTATATTAGTTATTCAACTGCCACCGGGTCATACCCAATTGCAGTTCAAATAAACGAATGTAGACGTGTATTAGAATGTATATGCATTAATATTATCTGGGGAGCATTTCGCTTCCCCTTGAAATGGACGTGGAGCCTGGTCGAAGTGCCGGAGCGCTGGCCGCCGCGTCGCGTCGCGGGGCCTTGAGCGCCGCCGCCTACGCGCGGCCTCGCCTCGCCTCTCCGCGCAGGCGCAGGCGAAGCCGAAGCCGAAGCCGACGCTGGAACTCGACGCGCAGGCGGAGGCAAACGCGAAGGCGGGGCTAATGACATGAGTAGTAGACGCGCCCGAAAACTAGAAATATTTTTTCTCTCCTCTCTCTTTCTCTTTCTCTCTCCTTTCTCTCTCTCATATTTTCTTCTTCTCCTTCCACAGTCCTTGGTACTCACCTGGATTAAAATACTACCTATGGAACTAGGACTTCGAGAAATTTCAACGCAAGATTAGAACGTTGCGCAGGGCGATCGTTTGTAGTTGGTACACTGGAATCACCTTCAGTCCCTAGAGCCTCAATCAGTACTCAAGCATTTGAGACCCTCCGTTTGGAATCGTCCCATTCCTATGGGGATAACGAAATGTCACGATTTAATGGCGTCTCTAGAATCTTTTAGGATGGACACCTGCACTATTCATACCCTGCTTCTTTCCACGACAGTAATATGGCTCACCTTCAGGAAGTGTCCGCCTTTCGGAGCCGTACTTCCAATGTTTGCCAATCTGAAACAAATAATCTTCCTCACGAATGCCCTGTTGAGGCATTCCCGATCAATAAAGAAACCTCACCTCAGCAACCATCTCGTACGTGTGAAAGACAATCGTTTGTCCTCGAGACGAAGGTAATAGGCAACTGTATGTCATAAGATGACACTCGGCGTAATATAACGCTCTTCCATCACAGTCCGCAGCATTGCGAGGTTCATGAATATAAATTTCACGTGTCTCAAATAATTAAATAAGATCCCCTAACACGCCCACAACGGAGAAATATCCGACACTAAAACAGCACCAAGACTCGCCCGCCCCTCCTTGAAGAAGACGCCGCTGCGGCCGTGGCAGGTTATCGTTAAGAAGGCCGCGCGGCGCATCATTCCCTCTAAAAGGAAAGGCGCGCCGCGAAACGAATTAGCCGGGCCGGGCGCGAACGCAAGTGCAGACGGCCCTCCACAATAGCTGGCGTACCCCAAGGTCTCGCGGCGGGCGTTCGTCATGTGGACGCCTCGCGCACGTGTAGCCTATTCGCACTTTACGGCCGCCGGCCGCCTATTGGCAACTTTAGCGCACGAACAATGTCTGCCATTTGTTGTCGGCGAGAGACGCGGGGCGAAACGTGACCTCGCAAGCGCGCCCGCGAAATAAGAAATAATGGCTGACAGTTCTTTCGGGCCTTTTTATGTCTGCCAAATGATGTCGTGTTGGGGCTGGGCCTGTCAATTGCGCGCCGCCCGCCGACAACATCGCCAACGACCGCGCCTGATTTCCTATCGCTTGTTTTGCATAAACTAGCGGCCTCTGAAAGAACAGGTGGATTATACTGAATGCGTAACAGGCCTTGAAAAGTAGAAAAAAAGGAAAAATTATAATGACAAAACCATGACTGCAGGAGAAGAAATAACTGCCAATGATATTATAGGAAAAATATTGCCGCTTTAGGTGGCGTTTACGGTGTGATGTGCAACTGTACACGTTGCAAATTTCTCTCACGTGAACGAGACATGTGTCATAAATATATTTCCCAAATATTGAATAGTATTCGAAATGTCATAGCAACATGAAAACTACCCAACCACGACAAAACTTCATAATACACGTTGCGGTAAAATTTATCTTATATTGAATTTCAAAATAGCCAGATGCCTCTAGTTTCGCCAGATGTGATAATTTATAGAAACTTGAATCGTTTAATTTTATCGTCCACAAGGTCCACATAACATTCTGTTATGCGTTTTCTCTCTCTCTCTCTCTCTCTCTCTCTCTCTCTCTCTCTCTCTCTCTCTCTCTCTCTCTCTCTCTCTCTCTATCTATCTATCTATCTATCTATCTATCTATCTATCTATCTATCTATCTATCTATCTATCTATCTCTTCTCCTAACACAGTCTGATAATCGTAAAGGAAAGTTCATCAAAATGTGGAATGACAGCTTCTTTGCGCTTTCAGAGGAAGTTGAAGCCGTCCTCTCTGAATGTTCGTGACTGAAGAGAAGTATCCATCCTCGTAGTATTTTACCCGTATTTGGTGCCTTTCTCCTGACTTGGCCGCCGAAGTTCAGATGTTACCCAACCAGCACGAGAAACTTCCGAGTCATAAGGCGTCCGGAACGTGATGCTGGCTCATCACCGCTTTCGGATCCCCAACCCCAGAGGTTGTCATGCGTCACGTCAGTTAGCACCACGCAGATCTTTGGGATTCATGAATGGGAACTGAGGTCTGTATTTATGTCTCATAATTCGACTCTGGAAAAGTGGTGAATAGGTAAGAGGGCGGCACACCACATATTTTCACGATACTTTCCCACAACAATTGTATCGCCCTTTTCCTTTCATCGAATACTCAATAAATCCTACTCAAAGAAAGGTAAGCACAAAAGTCAAGACCAAGTGTTTCTTTTGCGAGTGCTACTTGACAGTGTGTATGATGTGACCGGACAACAAATCGTTCATAGTGTATTTTCGCAGTAACTGATGAGATGCTGTCAGACTGTTCTGATGAAACCCCATGTTCCTCACCGTTTATCTTTCGAGGCGGCAAAGTGTGTTATTAACGGCAAGTGTGATGGGGCGACAATTCCGCTCCGAAGAGAAGTCAAAAAGCAGCTAAAGGCGCTCCACTTAGTAAAGAACTCCACGAAGGGAATTGAACAGATAGGTTGTGCGTTTCTTTTAGGGTCACCTATGTAAAAGCAAAGTATACACTAGTATACGACAACGTACATAGGTGCTTTCAGGTTTTACATAATGCTTCAGTATAGATTTTCCTTTCCATTTGCTTACATATCGTCTCGAGTTTTACCCTCGCGGTATTCCCTGGAAACTTGAACGGGTTTTCCTAGAATGTACGTACATTACTTCAAATTTCCATGGTATGGAAACAATTATAAAGGAAGTGCGTCCGTAAATATTGACTTCCACCTCTATATTGCATTTCTTTTGTTATTTTTCATTTAATTTGTTGGTGTAAAAATTTAAAACAATATTCCTGATGACAGTAGCTTAAATATCACTTCACTTATAATCAAATGAGCGTTAAAAGATACTTCTCACATATGATTATAAGAACATTGCACAGATTCAAAAATTAGGAATAACAAAAATAATTCCATTGATTTCAAATTATGTTGATTAATCACAAAAGTCGAAGCATCTCATCATTAGGTTAACTTTTCAGGTGATCTTTGCCTGCTGTGACGTGACTAAGCGAAGGGGTTGAGGATCGCATGCATGCGCGTTTCCCTTTTTCTTTTACTTTTACCTTGAGATTCAAAGAACGACCCAATCGGCACTGGTTGTAGCTACGCCGCAGCTCCGAGGCATGTGTTTACAAGATTAAACACTCATGATCTGGGTCGGAATCACGTTTTTGCGTTTGCAAACAGCCCCGAGTTGCGCAGTTGGCAACTGGGATTTGCCTTTGCCGGCGGACAGTGAACGCTGGGGAGCGTCGTCTTACAGCAGAAACTCATTCTGTGAGGAATTAGCCCTCATTCCTAGTTCCTCCATTAATTTGTTGCACATAAACCTCACTAAGATGTTCCATTAGGACGGAGGGAGGACGCATGAGATCGTAACGACGACGAGGGATGAATATCCGCAAAGGAATGCACAGAGCTGACATTTTAAAAAACTACTTATTTTAAAAGGAAAGTTCTTTTTATTGAAGAAATGCTTGCAATAACGCGAGTTAATTTAAACATTTAAAAGAAAGGCTATAGTAATCACAAAAATATAGCATTCGTAATACTTTTAATAATAATTGGGAAATATACTACAAGCACACCATTTTGTTTTAATTAATTTACGAGATACTTTACTCTTTGCGTAGGCGTAAGAGAAGAGCACGGGGTTTATATCATGACTAACAAACATTCACCTGCATTTTATGTGAAAGAAAACATTACCCTTTCAAAATGAAATCGAAATTCAAAATGAAAGAAAAATATCGATCGGGTTATTGTCCAGTTTCCCTGATCCATTGAGCAAATGCTGAGATGGCCCCTTGATTTGCTTCTGGATGTAAATGTAACTTCACTATGCCCACGTTTTATTGAGCTCTCCTTTTGTTTGTAGTGGTAGCAGTAGAGCTGAGGGTGAGTTTCTATTTTGTTAACGGTAATGAATAAGAAAATAGTATTGATCTCGTGAAGAAGATATTAGATTGTAGTAACTGACTGTGATATTTATCCAGATAATAAACAAATAATAGTTCCTTAACCAAAAGTTTGCTCATTTCTGAGGGTGTGCAATGTGTAGTTAGAGCCACAAAATCCACTGGCAATATCGTTCTTTTTATAAGAAAAATACATTTTTGATTGACTTTACTTCCTTCTACGTGTTTAATATGCTAGCAGGTTATTAAATAATCGTTACAAGGTATAATAAGTAACCAGTATGAGTTTGGGATAGCATTATAGTTCATTATTAATATTTGTAGTCCTATACATTTGTTTGGAAATTTTATTTCACAATAGAATTTACAAATTATCCAGTAAAGTAAAGAGTGCAAAAAGTTTACCTTCAGTACGAAAATGCAGAAAATATTGCGGGGTCAGTCCCCATTATCATGGTAGTACGGTGAATTGGGCTAATTCGAAATGAGAAACACGGAATCTGAAGGACCTCCAGGAAAACTTCCACAAACACACTTCATCGTACACAGCATTCAGCGTTTCACCTACATTTCCTTATGGGGAAGGTCAGAAAAGAGACTTGCCACCGCACTACAAACCAAAAAATCCCTCCAAACCATCACGAATGCTTGAAATTCATTACAACATTCCGCAGCTACGCACAGAACAGAATAACTCATCGCCACTGAAATGCGAGCAGCAAACGGCTTGGCCGCCGCCGCCTCCGTCGCTCAGCGAACCGGAAACTCTCGCCCGCGCTGTTCATCTGCCTCCGTAATCCTCAATTGACAGCTCGCCCGGCGCACGCCCGCACCTGGGGACGGCGACGGGCGGCGACAAAAAAGAGCGAGCGACCGCGCGCCGAGGGATGCGCTAACTGCGGCACGGCCGATAAAATACGCTCGTCGCCGCGCGAAAAAAAGAAACCACGCGTCCGCGCCTGAATCTATGCGACGGCGTTCCGCCGCGCCGCCACCTGCCGCGCTGCGGGGCAGCGGGAGGGGGGGAGTCGCCGGTTCGATCCTCGGGTCGGCCCGCGATTTTCAAGCCTCGGTTGATTGGTAGGTTGCTTGTTAGTAATTCCAGGCACGTCAACTACTGAGGTAATGTCCCGTAAGTGTAGTGATTCATTTCATCGTAATGTGGCGAGATCTGGCGCCGACCTGTATCCGGCTTGCTGGGTTTTTCCCGCAACACGGTGTCTCTCACCAGAGGAGCACCGCTCCAGCCGGGGCAAATTCTAAGTCCCCGACCAGATTCCCGGCATATGTGGTAGTGTAGTGCATGCTAATGTAAGTGTGTGTAGAAGGGGAGAGGATAGGACAAGAAAGAGGCAGGAAAGATCGCGCGCGGTCCGTGGCCTGTTTGTTAGGGTGCGGCTCCGGCATTCGCCTGGTGTTAATCGGAGAAACTATGGAAAACTTCCGATCAGAGCAGCCGTCCTCTAGAATTCTCCTCCAGACAGCAATTGAACTCGACCTTACTGACAAGCTAGTGCCAAAAATCTTGGGACTGGCAGGACTCGAACCAAGGACCTCAGAGGTGCTGCAGTGACATCTGTTGATCTTGAACTTTGACCTCTCCCGGTCAAGCCTCGGGAAATCACACATTCAGCTGGGGGCATTAACACGCCGTCGCAAAGAGAAATCTTCCACGTGTCTTACGCTGATGAGAGGTATTTTCAAGTTGCGAACGTCATTTACAGGAAGAGGTTCTGTTCACACAACAATGACTGATCAGGTTGACAAAGCAATGAGTGCAAACTTATATTCATGTTTTAAATGCTCACTGAATCCTTTACTTAGGTTGTTTCACCTGTAACATTACTTCAATATTTTCTTTCCACTTTTCCTTGTTTGTGCAGTACTGATATTGAGATATTCCTAAAGCGAAGTAGTGGCTGGTTAGATGAATTCTGAAGGGCATTTTCGATCCGCTCTATTGAGGAATTTTCAAAGGGCGGAAAATCATCGTTCGTTATGTACCTGCGCTTCTCCGGATGACGATGCGTCGCAGACTCGGGCGCAATTGTTTACATCACCCTTCCTTGTCCAATTTCAGAATCAAAACTCGCCGAAATGGCTGGTGTATTCAGAAGCCCCACAGCCCAGGTAGCGAACCACGACCGGCCAGGAAGACAATAGAAACCCAAACAACGACCGTCCTGACGCCGTTTAGCACTGACGAAGGATACGGTACGGTGGCTAAAACGTTGACAAGCATCCCATGGCGCGGCGAGATCCGGTGCGCCAGAAGCAATCGTTAAACTCTGAAGAGTGCCCTGATGGTATGGACAATACATCTTGTTGTTTTAGAGATGAACAAGGTTTCACATTATTCGCTCTAATACATTTCTTTAGTAACGGATATCACTTAAAAGGCAGAATAAGAAAAACTTACACAAGCGAGGTCGACAACAAAAGACAGCAAAGTTATTTTTATGAACCTTTTTAAATATATTATTTACTTCGAAAGTGTTGGTTGTAGCAATACTTATTCATTTCCTATTTTCCCTTGCTTAGTTCGTTCAGAAAGTGAAATGGAGCAGGAGATGCCGAACTTGTGTGATACTCATTTACAATATCCTATTGATACATTCGAAATTAGCAATGTTAATTAGATTGTTTCGCAAGGACAAAAGCAAACTAATTGCTACCAGGCTTTCTATGTTTGAATTCCGAGATACTGACAATTGAGTTTAATCAACTATGTCCACATGCATTTCGAATTTACGTTCGTTAAACGTTATTTCTCTCTATGCACTCAGCGCGATGATGTGATTACAAAATTATGTGTATTTGTTGAATGTTTTAATAAGACAATTATTAAATTAAACATAATGAGTAAATTAACAGCAGATATCGACGTTTCAAATTGAATTTCAAATATTTTTTACGATGGTCCTTTGATTCAGGTCTTTTTTTCAGATCTCTCAATGTTTTACCCATAAGAAATACCACATGTGAGGTATATAAACTAATGATTGAATCGATCATTAGAAAGGTATTTTTTTAAAATTTTCTATCCAAGTTGTGATTTCTATACAACTATGTAGCAAGTAATATTGGCACCTTGTTCACTACCGTCCATAAGGAAATCAACATTGGAAATAAAATGACATCGCTAGAAAAGAAATGTTTATAATTAACTGGGTAAGATAAGATTCTCGATTTATAAGAAGGCTGCAGTCGACCCTGAATTCACGAAAAGAAAAATAATACAGCAACTGCAACCGACCACACAAATTCAATTTAATAAACGAGTGTCATTGATTTCTTTACACGTCCCTATAATATAAATGACACGTAATAACAGTCTAATGGCGCACGCAGATTAATTTCTCGCAATTTACGAGAGGCGCTCGCTCGGGTCGCAGCTCAGCCGCCCACCAGAGCGCAGGACCTTCGCGCCGCGGCCGCCGATCTGCGTCCACGTCGGAGGCGCCGCCCCCGGTGGGCGGGCGGCCAGGGGGGGCAGGGGGGGCAGGGGGCAGGGCAAGGCCGCGACCTCCCGCTGTCCCACGCTGATCCGAAACGCGAGAGTCGGCCGCCGCGGAATATTTCATTTCCGCGCGCCGCAACGACGCACGGCGCGGCCTAGGGCGCATGCGCGGCCACTCGCTTCGCTGCGCCGCATTCCTCTGTCTCCGCGGCGTCTCCACATGCACACACTGTACGAAACAACAGGCTCACCAACAGACGAGTATTAAAATTGTTTTGTTTCACAGCACTATAAACGGCCTTTTCTGTGGCAAGAAATCGTTCATAATCGGGCATTTTACGGCGCAAATGATGGCGTATTACCATTTTAAGACACGAATGATGCGTCATTCCACGTTCAGCGATTCGTAGCGAGAGAATCGTTGGGAGGTAAAGTAAACGGAACAGCCGACCACAGTTTTCTCGCACAGATGTCAAATATCCGTGGCGGCACAAGAAAGATGTTTCACAAAGTGAAGGTTAATTCTCTTGTAAATGTATAATTCTGTTATTCAAACAATAGCATATGCAACTTGTTTACAATGATCCTTTATTACATTCGTACAAATATGAAAACATGCACTCATGCCAAAACGCTTAACATAAACTAATCGCATAAGTTACTATTAATCAGTTATAAGCGTGGAACAGAATTTATAACTAATTGTAATAATTCACATCTGTCGATACTTATTTGTAGGATCCGGATAGACAGTGTCAGAGAGCCATTTCCATGGGTGAAAATATAAGAATTTAACCTCCACATTTACGTGGTGTACACGGGACAGTAGACCCCTTTGCTTGTTTCTTTTATTTATTTACATATTTAGAAGAAGTATCTTATAATTGCAATCAAGAGTGAATGGAGTTCTTCGCTAATATTTCTATCTAATTACTGAGAGAGAAGATCTTGAAACGATAGACGTGGATCTGGCTCGTTATGTTATCAACAGCACTGTCACGCTTTACATACAAGTACACAATTTTTACTTCTTCAAAATTTTGAACCCAATTTTACTTCACTGGTACTAAGAGCAACCGTATCGTACAAAAATTAAGATATTTTTTCTATCAAAAATCAAATCACTATATTTACCCTCAGAGACTAGGAAGACACTATAACATTTCACATATGTCTACAAAAACAAGTCTGCTAATGTCCGAATGCATAGCGTTCGTGTCCAGAATAAACCTGCATATGAATTTCACCTTTAAGACATTCTACTTTACAAAAATGAACGTGATTTATTGAGTGCTAGCAAAAAGTCGTGGTTCTTCAGAGCGAGCTGCGCTTGCAGCGCGGCGCGTGGCCAAGCCTCGGCCTCGAGTGCCGCTGCCCGCCGTGGGAAGCGAACCCAGGGCTCCACTGAGGGCGTGGAAAAGGCAACACCCGACTCGTATTACAGCGAGTGCTCCGCTGGTCACACCGAGCTCCCTCGCCAGCCACCAAGGCCCCGGGCTGAGGGAATTAATCAATGCACCTGACAGGGCTTTTTGTAAGCCAACAAATTAATTTTGGCGATTGCTTACAGCAGTATCCCTTTGTCCAAAAACATTATTAGTGGGTTATATTATTCCTATATCGTGTATCTGCAGCGTTCTCACAAAACGATTTTAAATGAATAAAGAAATCATTTACGAATGGTGTATAAATGCAGACGATGGTATAACTACGTACACGTATGTTATACAGTGCATAATATTTCTAGAAAGTTTAGGATCTTCTAAACACGGTTGAGTTACAAACAATGAACTTTGATGAGGAATAATAAACAAACAGCAAGTTTGGTGTGAGTTTCTTGTCATGCATGACATGATAAAATCAATACGAAATCTAATGTCATCTCACCATGGCCATTGCGTCATCAAGATGTGTCATCTTGCGGGACATTCGCTCAATCAAGGTCAGTTTGTTGATCATCCGAGTCTTACCTGAAACAAACAGAACACAAAGATGTAGTTGCTGTGAACAAAAGTTGTAGTTGCGATTATCCTATTTCCAGCATAATCACTTTACACACATTGTTCAAATACATTACGTCACCTGACAATAAAACGAATAAAACTATTTCTTTTGGTTGTCACCAGCTATGCCCAGGCATTTTACCCTATGACATAGCTGTGACGAAGTTCACAGAGAAAGTTCTAGTAACACTGCGTGTTCTAAGAACAAAGGTGGAGTGGGAAATGGAAATGGAAAAGGTAGGAGAAGGAACATGACTTCTGTGTTACAATCAGACCCCGCAATCTCGACGAGGACTCCAAGAGGTCTTTCCGACAATGTGAGAAAAAATAAACAAAAATTGGGGCCATTCATTAGAAAATTTTAAAAAGCAGTTCTTAAGGCTTTTTGGAAAGTATCCCCCAAAATAAAAATTCAAGGGCCCCTCAACATCAACATGAACGATAGGGGGTAGAACAATTTTGGAGAAAATCATGCTTAGCCGCTAGCATTGTTCATAGAGGGACAGAAAGACTGACAGGCAAGTTGCCGTAAACCAAATTTCCGGTATCAAGATCCCACAAAATTTGGATTCTGATTCCACAAATCGTGGATATAACGTGTTAGAAGTACTTTTCTACAAGAATTATCCACTATTTTGGTATCAGGGAATAAGATATTTTCTGATGAAAAATTGTAGTTTTTCGCTACAGCTTTACATAACTTTCTCTATACTACGTACGTGGTATGCATGGTAGTAAGAATATGACAGTGAATATTTTGTGAAATTAAAGTGTTTGAATTATATTTTATAATTTAAATAATATTAGAATTCATTTATGAATTAATAATCTCGCTTATTATTTAGTTAAGAATACTACAAATATTCTGTATGAAATAGAACAGGCTGATTTCTTCCGTTGAGACGCAAAAATGGTTTAAATGTCCGCCGTAATAAAGAATATATTTGAACAGGGAAAAGAATCGAAGTTAACGGACGCGGACATTTTTTTTCCCGTAATCATTTTTCCCACAGCGTCTTTTCCGGAGAATCGGAAGGCTCTGCAGATGGCGCCAACACATGTCAAGAACCGCTGTTGCCGTTATCCGAGGAATGGACAGCCGGCCGCCGCCACCACCACCCGCCGCCTCCGCCACCGCCTCCTTCGCCTCTGCCTCCGCCACATCCGCCATCGCCACCGCCTCCTGCATCCGCCACCGCCTCCGCCTCCGCCTCCTGCACCCCCGCATCCGCCATCGTCACCGCCACCTTCTTCGCACTCGCCTCCTCTACTTCTCTACTACACTCCACCCCATCTGCCCCGCAGCGGGGAAGCGCCGAAAATCTCCGGCGTGGAACCCGGAAGGGCTTCCTCGCAAGCAATCGTTCTCTCATTTCGCCCGCGCCCAACTGTCCTCCCCCTCCTCCCCCCTCCCCCCCCCTCCTCGTGGCCGCGGCGCCTTCGCTCGAGCGCCGTTGCGGGCGGGTGACAAAACGCCGCGCGTGGGACCTTCACTGTTTGACGCATTTCCTTTTCTTCGTCCTTTTCATTCTTTGCTCGTTCTTTCAGCCAATGGGCGTGAGAACATACTCCTGCAAGCCTGTGTATGGGTGCCTACAAATGGGTTGAAAATGCCACCTGTTAAAGCATCCGTTCCTGAAGAAATTGATTTGTTTCTATGGCATTCAGTACACGGGACTAGCGCACTCAAGTTTACACTGTAACAAGTAAAAATGCATTTCTCATTTTTCTTCATTTAAAACGTGGCTCCTAGCAAATACATCGCGACATAATTTAAAGTTTTTCTGTCGAACAAATTCTGCCTTTTATTTCTTCTTACCGAATTGATTTTTAGGCTAAAAAAGAAAACCCACCTAAATGTGTTTAACTGAGATGTGCTAAAAATGTTCTTCCACCACATTAATATCGCAGTTTAGTTTGTTGTCACAATATTGCCTTCACATTCCTCGTAGGGTCCTTAAACTCTGAAAAATAAACTTTAAATTTTTACGTTTGTATTATTTTACATATATATTTGTTTTTATGTCTTTTTATGCACAAGTTACACTGAGCGCTTGTTCATTTGCAGCAATGAAGCATTCTACAAATTCTACAAGAGTAAGCTTCGAGCCAAATGGAAACCGCTTTTCCAGCTCAACGGCCAGCCTCTAACCGGAAGGTCCTAGGCTTCGAGTCCCGACGGTCGCAGGATTTTCGACTAGATCAAAAAGGCTATGCTGAATTCTGTCTGGAGGAGAATTCTAGAACCTGCGTGCTCTGATCGGTAGTTTTCTGTGGTTCCTCAGATCAACACCAGATGAATGCCGGAGCAGTACCATAACAAACGGGCCACGGACCGCGTGCGATCTCTCCTTCCTATTCCTCGTCCTATCCTCACCCCTTACTTTCTTGTATACACTACACTACCGCATATGTCGAGAGACCCGTCTGTAGCTTGAGCTTGGCCTGGCTGGGGTGTGTGCTCCGCAGATGGGAAATTCCTGGTTGAGGAAAACAGCTCTAGCCGATGTGTAGGTCGGCGCCGGATTTCACTTTTCAGCTGGGGGAATACAATACACTTACGGGACTCAGGACCTTAGCAGTTGCCGCGCCGTGTGGAGCGCTGGCGCAACCGGACGCCCAGGATCCCGGTCGCGCGAAGCCACGCAACGCCCTCCAACGGCGTTTCGCGCAGGCTGGCGACAGCTCTCGGCCGCGGCGATTTCCACCGGATGCCTCCGCCAATTGGAGCGCAGTGTGGGAAAATTCGTTCGCCATTTCATCTCACGGATGGAGCAAGATCCAAGCAAGGTTAAAGGGAGAAATGTCTTCGAAATGTTTAGACAGCCTTCGTTTCGTATGTGCTCTCGATACGTTCAAATACCCTTCTAATTTAAGTAGAGCATTGGCAAATAAAGTTTTCGAGCCGTGCACAAATTTAAATGGCTCTGCCAGTTCACTATACAAGCAATCTCGGCTCACTTAAACAAGCAGTTCTCGAATAATACACTGAAGAGATTCCCTTCTTGATGCTCATATATACGTATTTTGGCTTCTGATTTTCAATTTGTAGAGCGGTGAACGGTGTACACAAGCAAAAGCTGATTGAAATTTCTAGCATGGGCTGAGGACTCAGGTTATATCAAAATGTTCACCGAATTTCCTCTCTTGAATACTCTTCAAATATTGAAAAATAAAAATTCACACCACTTCAGAACCCAGGTGTTTGTAGTATTTTTGAATTGAAGGTGTATCACGTTGTGACGCATATCTTTGCTTCGGGCGAAACAAAATTATATGAATTGTTAAGAGAAATAACTCCATACTTTTGATAAATTTAGAAAAGGGCTAGAAGACCAAAAATAAGATAATGTTGCACAGATTACAAGTATAAAAGATTTGGCATGATAACGCATTTTACTTTGTAACAACCACAAAAGGAACATTGTGGACCTCTTCAAAAAGACAAAGAGTAGATTCAAAGTGGCAACGAAGAAAGCCTTCGCAATAGGAATAAAGTAAAAGATGTTCAACAATTTCTTCATATAACACAGAAGCCAGTCCCAAAATAAATAAATATAATCCAGTTTAGTGAAAAAACGAGGTTTTCTGAGTCTTGCCCCTCGGGCCGAGGCCGAGGCAGCGGCGAGGAAACGCTGGCGCTGGGGCAGTTGCCTCCCGCAGCGCCCTTCAACACGACGCGCGGCAATAATAATTACTCGCTGCGCGCGAAGGCAGCAGCGCCACTAGAATTTACGTGCGGGACGGTGCGCGGCTGGCCGGGAACGGAGGCGCGGATTGGGCGGGGCGGTGAGGGCGGGGGCGAAGAGGGGCGGGGGAAAGGCTGGAGTGGGACGGTAAGGAGGGCGCGGGAGAGGGGGCGGGGGAGGGATGGGGAGGGGGAGGGGGAGGGGATGGACGTGGGAGGGGAGGGGCAGGGCGGGTGGGGGAGGGGTGGAGAAGGGGAAGGGTTGGGCGTGGGGGAGTGGCTGGAGAATGGGGAGGGGAGGGGCGGGGAGCGGAAGGGCGGGGCGGTACGGGGGCGAGGTGGGGACGGGGAGGGCGGGGCGGGGCACGAGCGAACAGACGCAGGGCACGGGGAGCAGGGGGAACACGTTGGATCCGGGCGGCTAGTACGAGAAAGGTACGAGAGCAGGGTGAGGGCGTGGGAGGCGTAGGGCGGTGGGCGGGAGAGCAGAGGTGGACGAGGGTGTGAGAGGGGGGCGGGGAGTGCCAGTCGGTGGAAGTCGAGTTGCGGTGTCATTGGGAATCGAGTTCGTACAGGTATATAAATTTAGTGAGCTACGAGACTAGCGAAGCGATCACCCTAGTCAACCGAAGCCAGAAGTTACCTATTCTCGTTGGCGGTGATGATTTGTGTGTGGTGAAGATGCACAAGGAAGATGTGCACGTAATAAAGAGAAGAAATTCGCCTGGATCCACAAAGCGAAATGTTGCACGAACGTGCTAGCCACTCTGTTCGGGATCGTAGAATCATGGGAAACGAAACGCTAAAAAAAAAAAAAAAAAAAAAAAAGATCCAGGTGTAACAGCTGCCTTTCGCCTTCATGCTGACTGACGCCTATCGACAGGACAATCGGCGGAAGGAGCAAGTGTGTTGCATTCGCATCAATGACAAGATGCGAATTTATATTTCGCAGAAATGAGATGTTTCGCTTGGAGAGAGAGAAGTGCCTGCGAGTGGATAGAGGGGTAAACGGTAAGGGGGCTTACAGGGGAATTCTGACAAAAATTTGCTTTCGACTTTCCGAGAACGTCACGCAACGCTGATGAAATCTTCCAGGATCGGAATAATAATAATAATAATAATAATAATAATAATAATAATAATAATAATAATAATAATAATAATAATAAGTCCATTAAAGAAAGCTGATTGTAAATTCGCAGAAACTAAGAGATGTTACATTTCAATTTTCATTTTATTCCTTGCATATTGAAAAGCAAATAACATGAGATTCAGATACACAATATTGCGAAAGATAACTTAGTCACTTTATTTACCGTCGTCTTTGTCAGTTTCTTTTTTTTTTTCATAATCTTGGAATCGATCATCAGCTTTTGCTGGTCGATAAATCAAATGGCTTCTTTCCAGCTTGGAAAATTTAAAGGCTGAATTACGTCACCAAAATAGTATGACAGACACGAACAAGTCAGTTTTCAAGATTCAAATGGCAATCGATTTTTTAAATTACACGTGATGTTGACAAAAGTGCACTTTTACAAGTACTCTTTTCAATTTCTTTCCTTGCTCAGTTCCGAAATTCGATCTCAGCCCAACTCCGGATGTGCCGTGGACACGAAAGCAAAGCCCGCAATAATCGATTTCGGAGTCGAGGTAACGCTACTTAATTGCAGCCGATGATACGATAAACGCTGCCAGGGGCGTGACGATCGATTTCATCCCCCACTCACCCTCCACGACCCATTCATCGCCGTAACATCCTGCCCTCCGTTTTTGTCTGAATGTCCCTCGCAATCAACTCCAGTCTTTCATTGCAACTGTGCAAGGTTTCACCTTCAAGTCTCCTAAAATAGAATGTATCTTCAATTAATTAATTACACGCACATCAACGTCCACGGGAAAAATCAGCTTAAATGTACGCTTGCTTGATATTCAGATCCTAAAAATGGGGGAAAACAATGAGAAGGAGAGGGAATGAAATCAATGCGACAATAACCATTCTTTCATATCTGATATTTACCGAACAAACGTCGAGAAATGTTTACCATTCCATTGTACAGAACGTCCGACACATTTGACATAAACAAACAACTGTTTAAAATTTTCATTCCGTTTATTTCACTCGGAAATACCGAAATATGAAACACGCCCTTCTGCACCATAACGCGTAGGACTGTATGGCTTCCTCTCGTATTTCTGCGAGGGGAGAAGGGAGAGCTACGTCGAGTCTCTCGTAACTCAACGGGCGAAGCGAAAGGAGATTAAACAGCATTGAAGTCCATATCCCACACGCAGCGGGGCGTGAATGCCTTTCTAAGACACTCGGCGCTGGCTCTGACTTCGGCGACCGGAGATCGGCGTCACTACAATTTCCTAACAAAAATGTCGGACCCGAAATGAATGTTGGATCCACGGTACAAAGGCATAATTATATGTCATTATCCATCTTTATTCAAAGGGATTTAATATAATTTAATGGAAATTTATGATACTGAATGAGAAAAATTTTGTAATTTGCTACGTATTCCGTGCGGCATAGTAGGATTTAATGCTAATATTTTCATTTAGTACTTATTGCATTACAAATATAAGAACAATGCACACACTATTCAAATTACAATTTTGTTTTAATGTAGAAAATGCTAATTAGAGTGAACTCATTGTACTTTAATAGTTTATCCTATTTAAATTCAGAATTAAAGTTTTCGGCTCAAACTTCATATTTCTGTTCCTCGAAATAATGCAGCTTCCCCCAATTCAATTTGACAAGCAGCTTTCTAAAAGCTAAACAGTGATGGGGGGAAAAGAAGAAACGAATTATTTAGCTTACTCAAATTACTAATCAGCTTTTACAGCGGTGATCTCATAAATAATCTTCAACAACACAAACGCCCACCAAATGATGACTGAAGCGGGGAACCCACGGAAGCAGAGATACGTGACATTCCTTAGGTTACAATGGTAAAACAAACAAAAGAATATTAAAAAGTTTAGAGTGTGGAAAAAACTAGGACATGTGTTCTCTCCCGAAACAAAACAAGAGCTTGCTGCGAGCGGCCAGGGCCTTCAAAATCCGATTAGAGCCCGTCCCCCCCCCCAGCTCGTGGGCTCCCAATGCCACCTGCGGGTGCGGATTAAAACCGATTCCCAGCGCTGAGCATCCGGCCATTTCAAAGCGGCGGCTCCGATCGCTCAATTCTGCAAGCAGACACCGCGCGCGCTAGATTAGCAATAGACGCCCCGCGAAGCCATGCATTGTTACCTCATGAAGCACGTTTCTATTTGAAATATTTAGCGGATGAACCAACCACGGGTTTGTGCTTTTCCAAAGTTCTAGTGCGACGTACGCTGACGTTTTATCACAGCCCTGCAATAAAGGAGCGCGAATGACTCAATTCCCCTGCTTATGGTTTCGCCCCTCAAGCGCTTTTGGAAGCCGGGTCTGATACCATCTAAACGGGGAAGCTGCCTCTGAGGCGTTCTAGAATGTGCGAGGGATTTCCTCTTCGTGGGTTCTCCTCTTCTCCTCCCCTCACTGTTCTTTTATTTTACCTGTAGTTCCTCCTTTTCGTGGCTTTGAATGCCAATTTTCTGAGCGGTTGTAGGTTGTTCTCATTGTCAGAGTATTTACTAACATTTGTGTGATAGTGTCTCAACATTTGTATTCCTTATTCTCTAGATTTCTACTTCTTCATCTTCTTATCTTTTTAAATTCCTCCTGGCTCTTGACGCGAAACCTTTCAATTTTATATATTTTTATGTTTTATGCGCATTCAGATTGCCACTTGAGTCATCATAACTTCCAATGTAACACACATTTACTTTTCAGTTCTCCTCTTCACTCAATTCTCTTAAGTAAATCCATGAGACGCTCCGGAACATATCTAAATGGATTGCTTGGATTACTTCACTTCGGCAAGTAACACAAGCGATCCTGCAGTAACTTTCACTATCACTCACTGTCTTTTTTATTCCATTCCTTTCATATTCCGCAAACAACATTAAATATAAAGCAAGCAGTTTGCCATCGGCTAAGCCGAGGGAAAAATACAATAAAAGCAACCTATCAAAGTTTCCTCCAGCGGTAAATGAATGGCCATGTCTCCCGCAACAATAACGCCGACCACGGAAGAGCAGCGAAGGGAAGGGAAGGGAAGGGAAGGGAAGGGAGGGGAAGGGAAGGGAAGGGAAGGGAAAGGAAAGGATGGGAAGGGAAGGGAAGGGAAGGGAAGGGAAGGGAAGGGAAGGGAAGGGAAGCGAAGAGCTCGGGTGGGCGGAGGTCACAAACGCGCGTAAAGGGCACCGGCCGGCTGCGTGGTAAAGCGGCGCGAAAGGAAAGAAACGGGAGACAGCAATTCACCCCTTCTATGAAACATCTCGAATCGTAGGAAGGCCGCTGTAGTTTCAGAATATTTTCATCAAACAATACAAAGATAGGTAAGAAATGTATATTTATTAACATTATTGTACAGAGATTACAGGATTATTATTTACACAATATCTTAAATAGACTGTACTCGATAACGGTTTATGATTGCTGAAGTAGGAAATGTAATTAGAAACACACATTTGGTCGTGGATATTTTTTCCCTGGTAGCTCTATTTAATTTTGTAATAATATATTTGTCCACAGATTTTTTACATTAAACGAAAAATAGTAATTTTGTTCAAAAAGAGATATTTCAGTTCATTATCCACGAAAGAGAAACACGTATTCGTCAAAAAATCGTTTAATTTTTTGAATGTTAAAATGTCTACAACGGAATCGAATACATTTTGAACATCTTGAAATATCCCGCAGACGGTATTAAATTTCTCTCCATTTTTCATCCGCTCGGAACCACTGCATGGTCCAACGGGAGCCCCAACAATGGCTGCTGTAAAGGCGCGCGAGTGGACAGTGAAAAGTGTAATGGCGCGCGCCTGCGGGACTTCCCCGGGCCCGCCACAAGCGCCGCCGGCTTGAGCGAATGGAATGGGGGTTCGGATGGCGGAGACGGAGTTTGAAGGGGTGGCGCAGGAGCGGGAAAGGGCGAAGGTGGTAGAGGCGGCGGGGCGGTGATGATGGATGATCGTGATCGTGGGTGGTGGGCATGGTAAAAAGAGCAGCGGGGACTGTGACGACGGAGGTGGCGGCGGTGGGGAGAGGGATTGGCGAGGACGGTGGTGGGTGGTGGTGGTGGTGGTGGTGGCTGGTGGTAGCGGTGATGGGTGGCGGTGATGGGTGGTGGTGGCGGTGATGGGTGGTGGTGGTGGTGGTGGTGGTGGTGGAGGTGGAGGTGGAGGTGGAGGTGGAGGTGGAGGTGGAGGTGGAGGTGGAGGTGGAGGTGGTGGTGGTGGTGGTGGTGCTGGTGGTGGTGGTGGTGGTGGTCTCGGTTGCAGTGGCGGTGACGGCGGTGATGGCGGTGGTGGTGATTGTGGCGGGGGTGATGGGGATGGTGATGGTGATGGTGATGGTGATGGGGATGGTGGTGGTGGTTGTGATGGTGGTGGTGGTAGTGGTTGTGGTGGTGGTAGTGGTAGTGGTGGTCTCGGTTGCGGTGGCGGTGACGGTGGTGGCGGTGGTGGCAGTGGTGGTGATGGCGGTGGTGATGGCGGCGGTGGTGATTGTAGCGGGGGTGATTGTGGCGGGGGGGGGCGGGGGCGGCGGCGGCGGCGGGGGATTGCGCCCCGCCGGACAAAAGGAAAAACTTCCTGTGGTGCGCGGAAAAGCTTCGTTCCGAAGGTAGAGCAAGGCTTAAGGCTGGCTTCGTCGCTAGTGATAGGCCTCTACCTTGAGGAATCACACGAATTATTTCGGTGTGGCGCTCTCGTCGCCCCGAAGTGCATGCGTATATTTCCGCGGAGAACGTGTTACGGTCTGGTTTCGGAATTCAAAGTTGAATCTACGACTCTGTAAGACGGACTGCGGAAAATGCTGATTCCAATCAAGAAAATAGGCGAGGGTAACATGTGTTTGATACGAGAAGTCGTATTCCCATGAAAAGAGTAGACATTATAAGTAGCAAAAAAAGCCGGGAAGCCGACTACTAAACGCTGTAACGTTCCAACCTTTAACAATCATCATTATTTTACGATTTTCCTTAATTAAAACCTATTGCCGATGAAGATGGACGCTACTGGGGCAAATCAGGGGCAAGGATGTTGCAGATTAATTGCAAATTGGACTAAATAATTCAAATATTGTAGAAAGAAACAACGCAACATATCCAAAGAAACAAATGAGACATTACTAGTGTCTACACCATAATTTGGATATCGTACAATAATTTCCCGAGAATTGATGTGAAAGTTCAACTCAGTAGAATGTGATCCGAACTAATTTCATGTACTCGTCAGCCAAAGAGTAAGAAATGTCGGAGACTCGCGTTCGAATGTTCGTTACGACTGTGAAAGTGGAAATGAGGGGAGAATATATCAAGAATAACGAATCCAAAACAGTGCTAAACTAGAAACCAATTTTTTAAATGTTAAGACGACTGGATATTAAGAGTTCGTAATATAAAAAAAATTATCAATCCACATATCTAAAAGAGGAAATAATTGTTGACGTAAACATTTAAATTAAATATGTAGTTAGCTTCTCCACATCAGTGCGTATATGAATATGTCCCAACATGCTACCTTCAACTTGACCGCAATCTGGGTAATTTAGAATGGATCGTAAAAGAGGCCATTTGATTCGTCTATGCTTCTCCTTACATCCACCGTGACTCATAAACCTCTGATGGAAATGACCTCTTGGAAGACGGACTCAAGCGGAAGAAATCGGCTACTGGTTTCGTTCTCGCTGAAGTTACTAGACGGCACATGCAATTTAATTTTTAAAGAACTTCATGAATCAATACTACGACTTTGAATTACTAAGGAGACTTATTATATTTCTTTGAAACGTTACTCAACTTCTATTTCAATTGTTGGTCTTTCCTTTTTTTAATTGTATTACTTCTTGTTCGACATTTCTGCCTTTCAAGGGCGTTTATTTATGATATTAATAACAGTATAGGAAGAACCATCCTCAGGTCCAAGTGTCAATACTATAACAAAAAAAATGAGCTAGGCAAGTTGTGCTGTTGTGTGTGTGAGTGTGTGTGTGAGAGAGAGGGAGAGAGAGAGAGAGAGCGACAGACAAAGATTACATTTTTAGATAATCAAGGAGGCTTGAAAATGTCCTTAGGATAGCGTGAGTAGATTTTCTGAGAGTGTAATTGTTACCTAGAGGGTAGGTTGCTGTAGCTGGGGATTCTGGTAGTATATCTTCTTTTTTTTTAATTCTGATAATATAATCTTGAATAGAGTCAATCGGTCTTTGCGAAAACCTAAAAAAACAAAGATTCTCGAAAACTAACCCATGTACTGGATACGAAATTTTTTTTAAAGGTATATGGCAATGGGAACTTCCAGTAATATTTTTGTTCGAACATCACCTTTATAAATGTCCAACGAGCATGACGAAAAAGATGTACTACATTGTCTGATGTGTCTGAAAAACTGCGTAGCAATGGAGGTCCTTTCAGCACATATTCCTTGTGTTGCAAAAGGCGATTCCCGTTCTGACGAGCGGCAGGAGACGCGACTGGCAAAGCCACGCGTCCGCCCATGCAAATCCTCAAAAGGTGGCGCTGGCGTCTCTCGGGTGATGCACTCGCCGCCTGCGCTCACTGCACCTCCTCGTGAACGCCCACGCACGGCGGAGGCTCACGTACTGAAGGTCAAGTCAAAATGTTACTTTTGAATTGGGGAACAGAATAACCGAATGCAAAGCAGACATGCAAGTAACACCTAGTTTCTCTGAGTGGTGTCTGCGATGACAACCACCTGTAAAAGTTTGCGCTTCCGTTTTCATTTTGCTAGTGTGACATGATAGGGAACGGAAAAGTTTGTTACAGTCTTCATTACTTTACGTGCAGGAAAACAAAGTATCAGTTTTTTGCGCTAGGTCGTGAAAATTCCACTAGGATTTGGCCCAACAAGAATAATATTCAATGTTTTAGAACTGTTTATTGACGTGTAGACACACTCATCCGATAAATTATTGCCTTGGTATCGGTTTTCCTTTGGGCGCGAAACCTCTCTTTTCGCTTTCGTGAGAAGCTCAGTTCCGGTTCGATGCCCGCAGCGTCCCCGCCCCAACCCGTTCTGCGCCGAAGTGTCGCCGGGGCCCTTTCTTTGTATCGATCCTCGCCCGCCCCTCCGCGCTCCCCCGCACTCGCTCTCCAGGGACGCTGACGTCATACAAGGGGCGGGGCGGGGCGCGCGCCTCCTCGCAAGAACTAGCCTCGTCTTGCACCCGCTCCACTTCGCCTCCCCGCCACTCTCCCCGCTGCCACTCCCACCGGGAATCGCCCCACTTTCCCCTCATCCCCGCCTCCCAGCAAACCCCTTTCATTTTGCCTTACCTGAAATGATCGCTTGACTGCATCACGTTCCTTCACCCGGGGTTGCGGGAGGAGTAACATTCATGATTAAGTTCGCATTCAAGAGTAGCGCAAATAGGTGATCCCGCTTCCAGAGAAAACTTCGAACGCAGGTCAACATGGCAGAATCTACGGAATTGTGTATGTTAAGTTAGCGAGGTAAAAAGATGCTTGTAATAGGTGACTTCAAATCCTGTTGGCACACACGTTTAAGCAGTGGTTTTCAACATTGGCAGTGCTCTAAAACGACATGCAAATGTTTCTTGAAATCAGACAGAAGTGGATATATTATGCATACATTATGTACAATGTATTTGTATAATGTATCATACATTATGATCGAACAATGTTAATCGACAATGGTGAACGTAAGAAATCAATCCTTCCGATAAGGAAGAAAATGGAACGGGATGCAGTCAAGCTACGTCTTTTGGGGGAAGTAGATAATCGAGTCAGGAAAAGTTGGTCGCGAGATGCGGTCGGTATATGTTTCTCCCACAACCCCAGCCTTTCTTGGCCCGTTCCACACCCACACACACCTCCCCCCACCATTTAAAAACTCCTGCTCCCGTCGCATGTAAACTTATCCCGTGCTCTGCCACATTCACACCCTTATCTTCCTCCCTAAATTCACCCACTCCCACCCTTCTTCAATGGCGCCCTCCCGTTTCCGCTGCTTACGAGCAAGAAAAGAATGTCACATCTCAACCGCTAGAAGTATTCAATAGCGCGTCTTGAGCAAGTCTCTTCAATAGCAAGTCGGCCGCGTGAATGTTGACACAGAAGCGGGAAAAATCGGCTAAGAAAAGTAGGTAATGAGCTGGCTTTGGAGTGCAACGTCATGGGTAGTTTAAAATAACAATGACGGCGCTTTTAAAAATATCCTAGCAATGTCTCATCCCGAACAACAACGAATTACACAAATCTTTGCACCTGTGAAGTGCTTAAGCTAACTTCGCAACCAAAAAGGTGTCCTACACGTGATAGGTGTTTTTGTTCATTGAGTCAATTACTGTATTGAATTAATGAGTCCGGAATATCAATGTACTTAATTTTCATGGAAAATGTATCAGCGATGGTAAATGAAAATGAGGGCTATTTAAAAGCAGGCAACTCACGCTACACAAGTGAATAATACCATATTGAAGCAACATCAACTTCATAAACAAAATATCTAAGAACTTAACTAGCATTTAAGTTTAACTTCCTCGTAAAGTAGAAAACCCTCCAATGCAAACCCTCAACATTCCAAAGAACAGTTGCTTTATCTTTTCAGTATCAAATCAGCGAATTGGACAGTGCGTATTCAAACACTCCATAAGAGGAATGAGAACGCAGTAGCGCAGGTGACATCCAACGGCCGATCCCGAAGGCAGCCCATGAAGTGCGCAGTCAGCGCCGATTCGGCGCCGAGCGGTGGCGGAAGCCAGCGCGCACAGTGGCGCGTGATACGCGGCAAGGAGAGGGCTTTGCGGGAAGGAGGGGGCAGGGGACGGACACTCTTCAGGGAAGCGAACATTTGCTTGAGGGTGCAGTCGATGGCATTTTCACCCTATTTAATTTTGATTGGTTCGATGGTTGTTAGTGATTCCGGGCGCGTCAATTAGTGGGGAATACACGGACGTCTGAAAAAATCAACGGACGTTGGAAAATATCAACGGACGTTGGAAAAATTCAACGGACGTTGGAAAAATTCAACGGACGTTGGAAAAATTCAACGGACGTTGGAAAAATTCAACGGACGTTGGAAAAATTCAACGGACGTTGGAAAAAATCAACGGACGTTGGAAAATATCAATGGACGTTTGCAAAAATCGACGGACGCTGGAAAAATCAACAGGCGTTGGAATATAACGGACGTTGGAAAATATCAACGGAGGTACTGGAAAATCCCATTAGATAAGCGCATGCTTTTCATCGGGAGGTGGCAGTGATCTTCCCTCGCTGGATGGCGTTATGCGGCGCCGACCTACCGTCGGGTAGTGGGGTTCCCCCAACCCCGGTATCTCCCACCAGCGGGGCGAAGCCCGCGCGTGTGTGTGTAAGGGGTGATAAGTAATCCAATAAATTAACATTTTTATAAAATAAGGTTCCATCACAATACCGACAAAGGGAGCGAACACTCGGTCGCCATCTTACGCCATTCACCGATCCGGGCCGGACGCTGCTAGCGGTAATCTCGCCGCCCCTGACATAAAAACAAAGGCCACAAATTTCGAGGGAATCTACAATGCCGAAGGGCAATCGCCTTTATGCCTCCTGGATTCATGCAACTGAGAAGTATTAATTAATTGACGTACGATGGACTGAGATCAGAGATGACAGTTGGTTATGTAATAGCGTTTAATTTCCTTTTCATTTAATTTGTTCTTACTGGAAATTCAGTAAATTCGTTTAAAATCTCTTATTTTGCCGATTAAATTTTTTATTAAAATTAACTTCTCTTTTCCTCACGATTTAAAGAAAACCCCTTCGTTTTCCCTATCTACCAACTTCCTGCCTTTCAAGTTAGAGGTAAACAAGGTAAGTGAGGGTTTGGCTTCTGCAGCACCGGACCGATGTCTAGTTCGGCAAGCTAATCAACGGATATCTGGTACTCCTGACTGGGGTGGAGGCGCTATAATGAAGAAGTATTACATGAAAATATCATTGCACACCAATATCTTCATACCACGCTGAACTGAAGAAGCACGTACTCATTTGTGAAATATATTTTCTGATTGACCAATTGTATGGCATGAGACCTCCATAAAGACATCTTAAAAACTTTTTCAAATGACGGAACGAAAAACTTGTTTTCTAGCCACTTCGTTTCGAAAGAACTTTACAACCGAGTGTAAACTTTTAGATTGATCGATTTCCTACGTTATATCTATCCAAATATGTGATCTTGTTGTCCATTGAATTTACCAATAGAATCAATCACTGATTCGCCCCACCCCAAACGGAGAGTACTTGTGTGGGACAGGTTGATCCCGCAGCGCCGGCTCGTGTGTGTGTGATGGGGGCGGGGCAGTGAGAGGGAAAGTGCGCCGAGGGCGTGGGCGAGAGGAGAAGAGCGCGGGGGCGACGACAGGGCGCAGCACTTCACCTCCAGTGCGAGCGCCCGCTGACGCGCCTCCCGCGCCGCTCTCGTCTCTTCTGCGCTGCGGCTTCATTTCGCCCTCGCGCCTACAAAGTGGCGCTACCAGAGTTTCGTGGAAACAATCGGGGCCCCACAGAAATCGGGGAAGAGGATCACACAGGTTTTTTTACATTTATTTTAAATTATTATTTTAAATGTTTATTATTTTAAATTATTTATTTTAAATGTATATTATTTTAAATGTTTGCTTTAAGTGTTAATTATTTTAAGTGTTAATTATTTTAACTAACGGAATATTTCGGGGATAACTATTTTGAATACAAAATAGAGAAAAAAATTGTTTTATATATGATTGATTTTTTTAAAATTTTAACAGACATAAATTAGTAACTTAAGAGTAGATAAATAGATTTCGTAAATGCCGTATGTATCAAGTGATATGGTGTTATGGTGTGAGTGATATGGTGTGATGAATCGTCCGTAGTTAATTGATTTCGGTCGTTTTGCAGCAATGGTCACTGAGCACAAAACGCCGCAGAACAATACAGTGCCTACAGAATAAACGCAGCAATCGACAGGGTGACAAACGCTAGACGAAAAAAAGAAAAAAAAAACAATTAACCCTGACAAAGGATCCAATTACTAGCCCCGAATTCCTTGGGATGCTTTATCCGTCTCCTCCCGAGCGCCGAATGGGAGGGGGCGGGGGCGTGATAGCATCTCGTTAGCGGAGCGACCGCACGAAGCAGGAAGCGGTCGCCGCGCGCCGCGTTCCGGTCCGCCGCCCCCGCGCTGCTGTGGCCCACGGAGTGCGCGCGCGGGGTCGCTACCCTGGCGCGGCGCGGCGCGGGGCACGAACCGCAGACTATCGCATTCCAGCAGGGTCGTGAGGAGCCCTGCCGCCCAGCGCCCGCCCGCTGCGCCCGCCCGGGGCGACGGGGCGGCTGAGGCAACGGCCGGGCGACACACGGCCAGAAACAAAGGGAGAGAGAAGGCGAGGGCGAGGGCGATGGCGGTGGCGGGTGGCGAGAGAGATGGAGGAGGAGATGCCAGTGCCGGGGGAGGAAAAGGCGGAATCGGAAGTTGCCCGGTGGGGGGAGATGCCACAAAGACGGAAATGGAGGCACGGGTTGGAAAAAGGACGGTTGTGAAACTAGGGACAGAAAAGAGGAATAGCTTCCACAACTATTTACAATCGGATGAGGCAAAAATGGAAAAGAAAATAAACAATGAAAGAAAAAACTAAAAGAAATGAGAGAGCTGTTTGTATTACATATTTCGGTGAAGTGATATGATAATTGAGAGAATTAGAACACAAACAGTTAATCTGAATATTAAACAAAGAATCAACATGGAACGTTTAAAATAGATAAGATTTCCGCGACACTACAGAAAATACTATTTGAACTTAAAATGATTCCTTGTGATTGATATTATACATATTTTCAGTAGATGAAAAACTTGGGTATCAATTTTTTGAGAAGCCACGAAATTTGTCGTATTAATTGTTATTTCGCATTTGCGATCTCTCGAAAGAAAATCTGAATGTTTGTTCCAGTTCGCTCTTCGTCGTGTGTGTGTGTGTGTGGGGAGGGAGCCCACTGGCACGTGCTGCGGCGGAGATGTTTGTGCGAGCGGCGCTGCGGCAACAGGATAGCCTTGTGGAGGATTGGGTTCGCCGCCTCCTGTTCCGACTTTGCGAAGGAATGTCGCCGCTTTCAGAATCGGCGCAGTCACCTTTCCGCTCGCAGACCTCCCGCTCAGTGTGGTTGTCTCCCAAAGAGAGGAAACTAGTTCTCTTAGCGACTGACAAACGGTTTCCTCTCGAGAATGAGAGGACCCCAACAGTACAACAAGTTATTTTATTGGACGCTTAAAATCACCTATTGATAAGTAGGAGAAACAATAATGGACCTCTGATCCTAAAATTATTGACAATGTTTATATTTTTCTCTTTTTAACCACTGAAGCTGTGGCCTCTATAAGAGCTGTTAGTGATAATTAGAGCCCGTATTAAGTTTAATCTATTTTGTTCATCAGTTCTCAACGTCATGGTTGTAACACATATCTATTTGAATCATTTGTGAGCCACGTATATGAATACTAATGATCCCCAAAATGAGTTATGATTCAGAAAAAAGACTCAATCGAGATTTCTTAACAACATATGCAAAGTTGGGTTAAGAAAATTCATTTCGGTTATTCGAAATTTTACCCTGCCTGTACTCAGCCTCTAATGTTGCGTACTTATTATTAATAATTAGATTATTACTAATTGTCAAATTAAAAATAGAGTGCAGGCCTTCTACTAAACAAAGCGATGCGCATCATTTAAGCTGCTTCATGGAAGGAAGTACCAGGAAATGTAGGTGATGTGTTCTCGTCTCAAACCTCTCGAAAATTCAAAATCAGCCTAGGTATGCAAAGATAAAACACAAATGGATTTCTTTTAGGAGAAGGAATATCTAGCGAAATACCTTGGAGACCTAGATCATTGGCATCTACGAAATATGCACCATTCATTTCATGTTCCGTCGATCAAATCTTTTCTCGTTTCAAGAGTGTATTGCGATTCAATAGACTGTCCTTCCCATTATTCATAATTATACTTGGTTGTTTATTGCAATAGCACATACTAAAAGTTCATTTTTGGTTTTGATGCAACTTTTAAAGGAAATATTTTAGAGGAGATATTTTAATTTCAAAAATTGCTCTTAATGTTTATGTTCTTTTACGAAAAACTTTGCTCAAGTTCAGAAGTAAAATTCCTCAATAAAATGAGTTAGTAATTTAAATTTTATTTACTATTTTTTATGAACTATTATCAGCGTGATACCGACATGATTAGAAAAAAAATAATAAAAAACTAAAATAGGTTCAATCGACTTTTCAAAAAGTCCACAACGACGTTTATAAAATCCTAAACATTTGGGCTATAATGATGATGTTAATACTGTTGATGTTTGGCCAGTGCTGAAATTGGAGAACCCAGATATTCTGCCGCGAACTTGTTTTGTCCAAAACAAATTCCGCGCGCGGAGAGCGGCATTTCAAGCTCGGTACCCAACATGGAACCAAGTGTTGTTCTGCTCGACTCTGTTCCCGCTTTGCACTCAAGGGCGCTTGCTCAATTCAGGAGTCAAACTTCATTTGCAGATGGAGCCGAAGCCCCGCCCGCCATGGAGGTGAACCGGAAAAGCTCAGGAAGAAGAGATCAGAGGACTAATTTCAAAACTAGCCATCTCTCCTCTTTCCTGAAGTTGAGTTATTAGTTCTGACACAATATTTGCATTGAAATCTTTCTTTATTACATACCAGGTTTCTTAAAACTTCGGTTAAGTTTAAAACCATAGCAGAAATGTGAACTTATTCTTTCAAATACTCGTTGAAGAGGTCAAAAGGGTTTTGGCCTCTCGAGAAAAAAATCATGTAAACTGCAGATTGCTGGGTTTGGCTGGCACCCAGCTCTTGAGACGGGAGGTCGACGGCGGGGAAGGGGCCAATGGCGAGTGGGTGTTTGTGTTCCACTGGATTAGGCAGCGATGGCCCGCAGGACACCCCGCGGTGGTCCACCGGCCTTTTTCGCGGATTAGGGCTTCTGTGAAAACTCATGGAGCATGCAAATTCAGATGTTGATTTTACTATCGACTTTTACATTTTGACTTCACACTTGTGCTTCACATTTCGAGAAGTGTACAGAAGACTATGTATAACCATTGAGTAGCCACATTTTCTGGGTAATGAACTATTTCTTAGAAGCGTGTTTTCATCTCACGTATAATTTTCTTTCAATTTTTTTATGTAAACCTATACTGCAAATCATTTCTTCGAGGCTCAGCATTTGTTAGTGCTAACCTGTTTTGAAATGCACATTTCCAGTAAAAAAGCTTTAATAAATTTCACCATTAAAATCAGTTTATAAAATATCTAAGATGAAACTAAAGGGAATAATCATGTAATGAATACCGGTTTCGACCGTGATGTATCCAGCAGCGGTGTTTTGACATGGAATGACGAACCGCGACGTGGCTTTCCAAGGGAATCGGCTCGTCCGATCACTCAACTGCAACCGCGTGTGTGTGGCTCCCATTCTTATGGCGCGCGGGCGCGGGGCGGCTGTCGAATCGTCGCCCGCGGGCGGCGAGTGGGCGAGGGGAGCTCACCCTCGCAGCCGCTCCCCTCCGATCGAAAGCCTCGCCAAGCGCGCGCGGCGTTGCCAACTGCGCGCCGCCTCCGCCGCGCGGTCCACGGGAGCGGTGGCTCATGGCACTAGGTCCTAGTCCCGACAGCGGCAAGCTTTTCGACACTAGCGCGTCAGCGAGGTCCAATTCAGTCGCTGGCGGGAGGACAATTCTAGCGGCCGGCTGCTCTCATCGGTGGTTTTTCGTGGTTCATCTGATCAACACCAGGTGAAAGCTGGAGCAGTACCCTAATGGAACGCCCTGAGGAAGCATTTCGCCCTGAGGAAGATCACAGAATGGTGGACAAAATGTCGGCACATATGCCTTGGTCACGGCGACTCCCGGACAGCCAAGAACATCCAGACTCCGGCCCCGGATGCCTACGTTCTCACAGGAATACCGACACCTCCCGGCTATAAAATGCGCGACACTCGCTGAGGTAAGCGAAAGAAGCTGAAGTGCCCGGAAACGCCAACTACTCACTCAGTCACGCAATCGCGAACGTAATTGTGAGTTCGTAAATGAAGCTTCGTAGGCACAAAGTCCCCGATTTTCGACCACATCTACGAAGCTCGATCGGGTCATGACATTGCTAAGGGCCGTATTTATAAACCTCTGCCAGGGGCTTGCCAGGCCTAGCAGGCTGCCAGTGTTCAGTTTCGCGAATTATGAACGACCCCCAGCCAATTCCAGTCGCCCTTTGTCCTCCCAGCAAGCCCCCAGATGCCAGGCCCCTAGGAGCTCTGCTGGCAGAGCTTCATAAATACGACGCTTAGGGTGTTCATAGTGTCGCGGATTGATTGGGAGAGGGAGGTACCAGCAACTCGTGCAGGGAAAAGAGAAACAGCGTGTTGTTTACAGAATTTATTACGACACTTTCTCAGGTACCGAAGCCTTCCTGCAGAGAGCGGGTGGCGGAAACGAAAGACGAGGGGCGAACCACGAGACGCTCGCGTTTTTACACCCTCCGACAGCCGGCGTCACGCCGCCAAGTGACGAGCGGGGCCACTCGCCGGCGGCGGCGCGCAGCGACATAAGGCTTCTAGACGCTGTCTTATCATCGATCGTTTCCGTGTTCGTTTTCTCAGAGCAATTCCAGGTGGATGGTGGAATTACCTCTGCAACGATTGCCATGCAACACACGTGATCCTTCCTTCCTAACCCCTCCCTGCTGCCGTATGTCAGGCCGAGAAATAGACTCATCGCTCATGCGTCTAAAGGTCCATCCCTGGGATCTACAGGACACCCAAGTATTGTACGAGTGCGTCGAGTCAACTGGTTACAGCGAGGAATTAGAACAAGAAAAAAGTCGAGGTCGGTCCCAAGACATAACCAACTCCTTTCAGCCGTGAAGTTGGTAACACCGCTAGGGATCGTGCGACAGAGAGCAGGTCATCTATGTATACTAGCAAATCGATGCAATCCTAGGGCAATGAAGGTTTTTACAGTTTGACTCAGAAGAGTTATTTAGGTTCCAGGTTGCATGACGGTGATTTCCAGTTTTTTAAGGCGGCGGAAGTACATACAAAGACCTTGCGTCACGCTTACACGATTGTTGCGTTCGATAGAGGACCGCTAAAAAATTTTGCTAGCTTCCTGGACCGTGTTACGTTGGGAACCTTGGTAAAGGCAAAATCAGGAACATTAATTAATCAAAAAAAATCTTTATAAGAGCCTAATGAGACATTACTGAACTGTCATCGATCGAAGAAGTTCCTTTAATTCGCATTGTCTTCTGAGAAAATTAAACGGGAGATAACAATTACAATGTATAATTACATTTTTCTTTTTTATCTTCAACATGTTGTAAGACATTTCATTCGTAACCGCGACAATGCCCATTTCAAACCATCGTGCCTCTTCACTCACATTCTGCATTTGCAGCAGAATATTGCAATGTATTATACGAACTTGTGGGTTTGTGTGAAATCAAGGTGAGGCTAGTTCCAGCTTTATTCACACCTCGCGGTGGAAGCGAACTCAGTATATGTTGGCGCTGCAGACGAAGCAATATTTTCCTTTCAACACAGTGTATACGCGGGTTTCAAACTGATACGTACAGAAGACATTTTAGAAGTATTAGAGGATCAGAGGTGTTTTCTTTACGCACAGCTTTCAGTCCACAACCTTCCATTCCCTTTTGCCCAAGTCCTGCTCAAGCCGATAGAGCCCTAAGCAAGCACTGTCCTAAAAAGCGTCAGCTTCGCACTGAAGTCGAGACGTCGTTTCTCTCGCACTGTGACGTGAGGTGTGTGTGTGTGTGTGTGTATGTGTGTGTATGTGTGTGTGTGTGTATGTGTGTGTGGAGGGGGGACGCCCCTCGCAGGCGCAATGGCGGCCGGCAGCCACGAAGAGCAGTGGGTCAAAATGAAAATCCCTCCGACACCCACACGGCGAACCGAGACTGCAATTTTCTTTTATTGCTAAATGTTGGGTTTTCGCCTTTTTACAGGGTTGAGAGTTTGAAGGTTTTTATGCAATGTTGGCAAGAATGAATCTACATTTAGAAATTTACATTGTTTTGGCTTCGAGCAACTTCGCTACGATGCAAATATATGATTACATTTGAGATCTGTAAGCAGGAGAGTGCAATAATCAGTAATGTTTTCAACTGCGATCCGCGAATCTAGTGAGTATTAACGTATCTGCTCTGGCAATTGGTTTTAAGCATCATCAACATTTAGCAGTTTTGGTAGGATCACTGGCAGTAATACGTTTTAATTACGTTTTAAGTTTACAATAACGGGCAATTCTTGAATTCAATATTCTGCCATTTATTACACAGCCTCTAACAATCTGCCTTGTGTTTTGGGACAACCTTGCTTATTAGTCTCTGAATTGTCAGTGAAAGAAAACAGAAGTGTGATGTTTGCCCGCTCTCGAGTAAAAATATTCCAACGTAGATTCCGTGTAGCGAGAGCTAATATAAGTCTATTTTGTTAGAAGTACAGACCATATCATTTTTTAAAGAATTAATTTAAAGCAATCACTTCTGTTATGCTTTCTTAAGGTTGATGGATTCGAATATTAGGTTTGAAGCTGAAAACAATTTCCAATGAAAAAGTGACAAATCAAGTAGGGTGGAATTCAAAGACACCCAAAAACAGAGAAATCAAGTATTGAAGATTTAATGCAATCAGGTAAGAATACGCATAGACTCGAGTGAATTAGAAAAACAATTAGAGGAATAATACAAAGAAACGTAGAAGGAATGAAAAGAAATGAGTAATTTCCGCGAAGGCGCCGCTTCGGCCCAGTGCGGCGCGGCGCCGCCGTGTGAAACGCGGAGACGCGGGCGGCATCGGGTGTCAAAACGCGCGTGATTTATAGTCGGCGCGCTTTTTGATTGGCCGACGCAAAAATAGCGCTGTTTGCCAGGCAGCCAGAGAACACGCAGGACAGGCAGCCCCTGGCTCTCCTCCGCGCCGCACGACGCCAAACAGTGGGAGGGGCTGACGCCCTGCCGCCGGACATCGCTGGCGCAGAGCAACCGACGAATAATCGCATTGTTAGCAAGGGCTGCTTTGCCTCCACTGGCCCTTTCCGAAGGCTTCCATGTTCGACCCGACCTCTCGGTTTCCGTTTTTTTTCTTCTGCTTTTTAACGTTGACCACTCGTTTTTTGTTACGTTTTTTTTTTCTTCAATGATTCAGTTTGTTGTCTTGAAATGAAGTTTTCTGTACATCAAAAAGTACATGTTATATTAATGCTATTTCGGGTAACGATTTGGAAACGTTAAGAAAGTGTGCAGTACACATCTCACCCATTGAGAGACGTATATACACCAAAAATTGAATTTTTATCTAAGAACATTTCAGAATTCGCAAAAGTGTGAAACCACTCCGCGTGTCAAACATGCGCAGTTATGTTTCGTTTGCTTTGAGTAAAGAAAAATTGAGTAACTTTTGGTCAAAGATTTCTTCCGGGCTGAAGGGCCGTGGTCCATTGGAAAACATATTTCCAGACGTTTAGTCCGCAACTACGGCAGACATCGCCACTGAGGATGTCTGCCGTAGTTGCGGACGTAACGTCTGGAAATATGTTTTCCAATGGACCACGGCCCTTCAGTCCGTAAGAAATCTTTGACTACAACTCCCGCCGTGAAAGCCTACATTGTTTTATTATTGAGTAACTTTTGTTACTCGTATAATTTTTTTTATCAAAATGTATCTCAGTTTATAAATCTCTCATTTTCTTCAAGAAAAGTTTCCAACACGGCGCACAAACGATATTTTGTAACTCAAGTAGAAACAACCTTTATTCGTAAGGCCCAAACAAAATAAAATTTTAAAACGTATACGGAAGTAACCCGAGAGTTGTGTTTGCATTGGATAAATATTTAATCTCCAAATAGAACCCACTCAACACACATAAAACCATCTACTTTCCAACAGGAGGATATAAACTCTCAACCGAACCAAATAACAGAGGTCGGAAAAATATCAATATACCGAAACAGACGTGATCGACATTTCCACAAAAATTCCTCTAGTGTAAAACAAGTGAAAGTCCACTGTGCAAACGGGCGAAACATCCGCGCGAGCAGCCCGTTGCGGGGCGCGCGTGGCAACTTTATCACCCTGTCGCCGGCCGCGCGGTCGCACGCCCCCAAATTGAATCCCAAAATGTCCGCCCCGCGCGGGATCATGGCGCTTCGCGGCCGCGCCGAGGTGTGGAGCGGCCCCCTGCCACGGGCGCGATCCCACGGCCCCCTGGCGATGACGGGGCGTCAATAGTACAGCTGCATGCCCAACCACAATGCTTTCAAGTGATGATCGTTTTTCGTTAGGTTGACTGCGGTGTGCGGTGAACGTCTACCTACAGACTTTCGTACGAGTGAAGTGTGTGTCGTGTGTACTTGGTGATACTTACAATCATCTCTATCAACGAAAATGCAAAATTACTGCGTAGCATTCGGTTGTAAAGAACATCAACAACTGTAAAGTTGATGCCAATGTTATTAAATGAAATATTATTTGGTAGCTATTACTATAACATAATTTTTTTAGGATTCCGACGATTATTATTTGCTATAAGTTGATCTAACGAAATGATTGAAGATACGCGAACCAACTACACTCCCCTGGGTGAATATTAAGAAAGAAATGAAAGAGTGGATTTTGTTAAAGTATTGTAGGTAAAAAGTCATACTGGTTACTTTCAACTTTTAATTAAGTTTTAGTGAAAGGGAAATAATTTTTTAATTTTGGAATGAGACACTAATTTCTGCTATTTGGTTCCGAGATAACTAGGACCGAATGCACGTTCACCTTAATGGCGGACCGTCACGATTTCTCAGCAGCACCGAGTGTTGTCTCCAGTGTACACTAGAGGGCGTCGAGGTCTGTCCTGAACGCTCCTCGATGGGCCAACGCATTCACCACCGAATGCCAGCAAGCGAGAACGAGAGAACCACCCGCGCAAATGGCGGTCGCTTCCAATGTGGTGTAAACGAATTCGGCGGTGGCGCTAGCCGAATTCGTTTACTACGCTCCGTGAAGTCACGAACGTTAAGCGAATTCGAAACTCGCGGGTTCCTGGTTGTGTGACCGGCCAGGAACCCCGGGATCTAACAGCGTCGAGACCCTGGGGGATGCCGAAGGGATAAAAGGCACTGACTGACTGCGACCTGACGAGACTTGACATAGTAATTATTCAGTATAGTATGCTCAGTAACGGAGGATTACTCCAGAAGAAAGCGCTCAACGCCCAACAAGGGTAAAGAGACGCGTTGCATCAACAACGACGCAACGAATTAAATTTTAAAAAAAGTGCTTAGTAAGTTCGATCAGCGCGCTCGCCAGGCAGCGTTCAGCAGCTTCATTGTGGCAGCTGGGAGGAAATACTTTCTTTATAACGTTTCATGGACAAACTAAAACGCTTTATGCCAATGCTACATGCCGGTTGCAACCAATCTTTATAATAAGGAAAAATAACGAAATTTAAGGAACTTTTATTGTGTCACTTCCATACTGAAAATAGGAAATTAAATGACAGTGGCTAGGAACAAAAGTTGGATTACATATCATATCCCGTCACTTCAATGGGGGATGTGCAAGACAGGCCATCTGTAAGTGAATGTCTCTGGACCTTCACAAAAAAGTACGAGAGGCAAAGACAGATGATTGATTGATTAATTAATTAGAGTTAACGACTGTCAACTGCTAAGGCAGCATGAACTATTCTCATACTACATTATTCCCATAAGCGTAGTGCACGCTTTATCGCGGGAGGTGGTGGTGATTTCGCCAGCTGGACGGCGAAATCCAGATCCGCCAACCAGGTATTTCCCACCAGTGGAGTACCACCCCTATTCTCTTAGGACATGCTGTAAGCTACAGACTGATCTCTCGACATGTGTGGTAGTGTAGGGCATGTAAATGTGTGTGCGTGTAAATAAGGGGGAGGATAGGACAAGGAATGGAAAGGAAAGGTCGCGCGCGGTCCACGGTCTGTTTATTAGGGTACTGCGCCGGCATTCGTTTGGTAATGATCGGAGAAACTACGGAAAACTATCGATCAGAGGAGCTGGCCGTTAGAGTTCTTACCCAGACATTGGTTGAATTCGATCCAGATGACAAGCTAGTGTCGAAAATCCTACCACCGTCGAGACTCTAACCCTACGACCTCTCGGTCAAGGTACTGCAGTGATATTAATTGATGCTCATAGAGCCACCTACGCCGGTAAAAGTCATATGAAACGGTGAGAGATCGCATCTGGAAATTTGATGGAAAGAGACCCAGGCGAGAAGAGGAGTCGAGACGAAGACGCGCACATGCTAGTGGGAGGACGTTGTGATTTTTGGAGGGGAAGGAGCGAGATTGGACGGGGCGTGGCATGGCCGAGTGAGGTAATGCGGGGCGGGACGGGGCAATGCGGGGGGTAGCGGAGCATGGCGGTGGGTGGCCGAGCAAGGTAAGGCAGGGCAGGGCAGGGCAGGGCAGAGCAGAGCAGAGCATCACGGGGCAGGGATGACGGGGCGTGGAGAGGTGGAGAAGCGGGGTGTGGCGGAGTATGGCGGGCGAGGCGGGGCGAGGCGGGGCGAGGCGGGGCGGGCGGCGGATCGAAGCGCGCATCGGAGGAGCGAAAAGAGGAGCGCGGAAGGGAGTGGAGAGAGGGCGAGAGGGGCTGGGGCGCCCGGACGCCGTCACGTCGGCGAGGTCACAAGTGCGGAACAGCGGAACGGCGGCGCCCGCTTCCCCATTTGCATGCGCCCCCTCGCGGCCGCTCCCTGCAGCAGGGGAGGGAATGGAGGGCTGTTCATTGCTACATCACGTTCGCGGTAGCAATGCAATAAAAGGTCGTGGTTGGTCTTTACACCGAACACTTACTAGACCTCGCGCAAAACTTGGTTTTTAAAAGTTCATACCCACCGTTAGAATTCGCTACATCAATTCGTTCAACTGTACCCGACGTATTTTGAGATGTAGCTTATAAGGAGTGATTATCAAAATCTTTAATCATAAATATGAAAATGTTATCACAACAACCACACATCGGCTTCATTTTATTCACATACATCGAAGGATTAAATTTAATACTAATTGATTATAAAAACTTAAAAATATTTTATTCAACTGACGGATAATTCGCAATTCATTCTCTCATTTTCAACTCAGAAAACGACCCCTCGCATTGACACGCAGGGGGAGGGACGAAATTAAGATTCCCTTTACCAATTCTCAATTTAAGAAAGAAATATGAATGTGTTCATAAAAATTAAATAGTACAAATTTAAATATTTAAATACCTACATATGGGATTTGCCCCCCGTCCAAATTTTTGTAATTTTTGTAAAATAATTCCAGACACCCTGTTCTCAATTTTGCATTCTGAAAGTTGATGCAAAGGTTCACTGTGAGGAGACTGTACTTCGCTGACCTCGGCATCAATCACCATGCCGCAATTTTACTAAATTATTCGAGGTGATCTACATTTGTTCCGTTGTAACCATTCCAGTATCTCTATAACAGATAAACAAACGTAACGTATTTAGAGTAATGAAGCGTTTTTGTCAAAAGTAACTTCATTTCCTCTCAAAGCTTTCAATTATTTTAACATTTTAAAATAAACATATTAATCCTACCTCCCGGACATGGAACAGATCTCTCTTTTATGTTTAAAATATACTTCATAAAAAGTTCGTTCTCTCACAGTTTGTGACTCCGAAACAAAACCAAATATACCATTAAGCGGTTGTTATTTATTTGCACAGCGTAGAACCGCATTCCCGGAGGGCAGCTCGCTGCACAAACCCGCTAGGGATCTAGTGCTTTGCAAACGGAGGCTGCAAACAGCTCTGTAGGTCTGCGCCAGCACACAAAAACTCACGTACTCGGAGAACGATCTATTGCGAAACATGAGCAGAAAGGCAGAAAATACGCATGCAAATAGGAAAACAAACTTTTCATTTATCATATTCCTTTTCTAGAACAAGTACTATGAATTGTCGTGAATAATAGAATTATAAGTAGGAAATAATAGGTATTGTATTTTGTTGTAAATTTTAGAGGTATTTTTCAAATGATGAATTTTTAATGAAAATGAAAGGTTTTTTTGAAATGTTAATCATGTGGAATTTATTAGAGGTAAAATACCAAGCCACTACTGATATTAGTAACAGAATGCAAATTACGATTCGTTGAGTTACTGTAGGCGTGAGTTGGGAATGCTGACGTGGAATTAGAAGTAATATACATTCATCGGCCTACGGGTGTACAAGCAGTACGAATACAACAGGTCTGCCATCACACGTTCACTCCCTTACCCGGCTTTTGAAATGAAGGTTGCATTAAGTTCTTCATGGAAAACTGATTCGGAGTAAACCGCAGAGGATGTGGGCTCTGGTGTTTAAAGTATCTGCAAACTTGCATCTTTCCAAGAAGAGAAATTCACCTCCTGGGACATTATTCGTTCTCAGACGAGATTAACCCCATCTGGGTATACCATAACATGTTTATCTTCAGTTCACAACTTTTCCAGTCTAAGCTTTAATGGGTTGGAGAACATTTAACGAGATAGCACCAAACTTCGACAAATCCCCTATGAGGTCGAACTGCTTCGAGCTTCCGGTCGCTCTCACAAATTCGGCGGAAGCCCTGGCCTCGCGCCGTGCAGCAGCATCTGCTTCGGGCAGCAGAGCGCCTCTGCCCCTCGACGGATCGTCGGGCGGTGCAGCGGAGCAGACGCAAAAACACGTTCAGCGTCCACTTTTTACCTTCAAATTGTAAACATGCGCGTACGACTTTACTGAAGAAGCTCGCCTTGCAGCACATGACTTGATAATTACTTACAAGATCGCTTGGGCCGCATCCCTCGCAAAATGGGTTCATCCTTGTTCTTGATTTGCCTGTGGTGGTTAATGACCTTAGTAATCTATTTTGTTCGCATTTACTAAATACACGGGAACATACTACAGTAATGTTCCATTTTTGATAAAGGCAATTTCAATTTAAAATTGTTGGGTAAATTCTAACCAGAGGAACGTTGTTGCGGCTAATAAAACGCGAGTATTTTTCAATAATGACCATTTCATTACCGGAAACATTTTCAAGAATGAACGAGCATCTGAAATTTCAAAATGTGTAACATATTTTAAAATAAACTCTTGGGCTCTGCGTAGCCTGCTTTCTGTAGCCCTACATTTTAGATTTCAATATGAATCTCTTAAATACACTGCAAATCACATGTTTTTCTATAAGATCCGAATTGAAAGAAAATGTTTTGGGAGATTAACATTAAAAAGTTTTTTTCAAATACAGTAAGGTAATTGTTCATATATTTACCATGAAAGTCAATACATATTCACAAAGTAGGTGTGAAAAGGGAGGAAGGCGTTTTCTTTCAATGATGTGGTGCGCAAACTTGAAAAGTGATCGCACGCGGCTCCTATAATTTAGAGTTTCTGGCACAGTGTATTTATATAAGGAGGCAGTAAGGTACCGGGGCGGCGAGAGGTAGGTGGAGTAGATCTCGTGTCAAGGGAAGAGGTGGGGTGGGGTGGGGTGGGGGAGTGAAGGAGCGTGGAGGGACGGCGGGGGCGAGGAAGTGGCTGGAATGGCTACGGGTTCGGACATGCAGCGTCGGGAGAAAGAACTAGGTGGCACTGGGTAACGAAAGGATCAAGTGCGGTGGGAACGGTCAGGCGAAATCAGCAAGACGGAGCGGGCGAAAGGAAGCGCTGGGGCGGGTCAGGGCAGTGTGGGGCAGGTGGGTAGGGTCGGGGTGGCGCGAGGCGGAGTGGGGCGGGGCAGCATGGGGAGGGGAGGCTGGAGGAGAGGGGCGGGGCGGCGCGGGGCGGGGATGCACGGGGAGGGTGGAGGCGGGGCGGAGCAAAGCGGGTCGGGGTGGCGGGACGAAGGGGACCGCGACGGCGCGGAGCGGAGTGGGGCGGGGCGGGGCGGGATGGGGCAGGGCGAGGCGGGGTCAGGCGGGGAGGGGCAAGGCGGGGCAAGGAAGCGCGGGGCGTGGAGGGGAGGGACGGGCAGAGACAACCTTGTCGCCGTCGCCAGAGCTGAAGGCGCCTGTGGGGTGGGGGAGGCCTAATAGCCCGTGACGGAGCGCTGGCCGTCGTGACGTGCACCCCCACCCCCGCCCCGCCCGCCCGCCGTCAGGAATCGTAAAGGCGACCGTTTCGGCGGTAGGCGGCTCTCACGTCGCGGTGTTTGGGCCCAGCAGAAGCAGTTTCCATCATCGCTCCCTCCTCGGTCCGGCCCGGCCCGTAAAAACTCCCCAGATTATTTAAAAGGGAAGCATAAATGCGCTAGCGTATGGGAATATATGGAGGAAAAGCGAGAAAAAAAACATTCCTTGAATTCGACAAAAACTCTTCTCGAAATAAACTTTAAAAATACACGTGTTTACCGACACTTTTCGTTTGGACGTCTCCCTGCAAGTTCAATTGTCGCCTACACACAATTGTTTCGTATATAACATTCCAAAACAATTAACATATTTATACATTACTATATTTCTTAAAGGAACAGCTTCACAGTATAGAGAGGAATACGAAGTACTGTAATAAATAAGCACTCGAGTTGTTCATTCCCGCGCCGGGCGGTCGCCGTCGCCCCGTGGGCGAGTCCCAGAAGGGGGCGGTCCCTCCATCGATCGCCCGCGGGCGGCGACGCGCCACCTGCGATGGGCCCGCGCCCGGGGCGGTCCTCCCCGCCCTTCGCTACGCCCACGAGCCATCTCCACAGTACTTCCCAAAACGGTTGCCGCTGCATTTTCAAATAAAACAAAACTTTCTCTGGCTCATTACGTTGCAAATCAAAACAAATCAGAGAATACTATTTTGACTTCTCAGCTTAATGTGAAATGAAATAGGAATGTATTTTTATCAGTAACAAAAGCAACAAAATATAAAAATTATTATTTGAAACCAAAACTATGTTTAGTTACGTTTCGTTTCTTTAAAGTCATTGCAGAACTCTTCACTTGCTACTCTCCTTATGGTTCCTTTGCGAATTGCTTTTAAAGCAGAAACGTACGCGCGTACACGGAGATAGGGGCACGGAACAAAATTTTACAATAAAATAAAAAAATGTACTTTGGGAAGTGACAGATGGCAGCTGGCAAGAGTACGTGGCAAGCTTGATTAGGTAGCTTAGCTCAAAGAAAATGAAAAAATCTAATACGAGAAAGTTAGTGCCATTTTGTAGCACCACTAGTTCATACTGCTTTAGAATTGACAGACGCGTGCTCTACTATGTAGATTGTGTTGTCTGAAACGTCAGTTTACTTAAATTAAAATTTCGCATTACTATGTATTCATTTTTTTATCTGTCGCTATCCGTACGTATTTTTTTATATATTTCCGAAGGTAGGCGTACTGCGAAATAACATATCACCGCTGTACGCAAAACACGGCAAATGGATCTCAGTTTTTTCTATTGTGCTTCATTTTATGACGCTATAAGAAAATCTACTAGACCCCACGTTGGCGAACTCCTGTAACCATTTTTTTATAGAACCACACAAATATAAGAGAAAGACTTTTGCTGTTTGCTCAAGTGACTTCCGAGAAATCTGCCATCATCCGTTACTTTCTCACTTTTACTACTTACTTATACATCTAAGTTCTGCGTTGTTTATCATTTTGCGGCGGATAAAATACAATTACATCTTGATTAAGCAGTCAAAATTCCGCCACTTTAGCCTTCTGATTAGACTTAATGTTTTTAAGCATGAAATGCAAATGGTGGCTTGCGAATTTTAAACGGAAAATTCCTCAGAATCATGGTAGAATTCATTACGTGTAACATTTATGTTTGAACTTTCTTTTCCTCCTCGATGCTCATCCGTATGACTAGAAAGCAAGGAATTCAATGAAAGTTGTCACTGACACGAACCGACCCTTTCACTGCATTTCCGTGTCGATAAACGAAGCAATGCGTGACGTCGAGACGCAAGTGAAGAATCAGCATCAGAAAGCTGCCACGCGCGCTGGATGCGGCGAGGCCGAGCGGCGCCGCGGGCGCTGGGGGGGCCCGCCTCACGTCCATCCGCCCGCGCAGCGGCCCAGGGCGAGACGTGCGCCCCGGCAGCGGAGTCCGTCAAGAAACAAACATTTACATGCGCCGGCCAGGATAGCCGAGATCAGTAAGGCTATAGGAGCCGTAGCAGCCTCGGCTATCACTCAGAGTCGCGGGTTCGAATTCCGCATCGGGCATGGATGTTTGTGTTGTCCTTACGTGTTCTCTCTACAGTTCCCCCTACAGTATAAACTCGCAGTGGTCGCTGTATAAGCTAAGATGTTGAAAAGCGACCTACAGTTTAAATTACATAGAGGCAGTCTATGAATCATTACGAACAGAGCTGATCAAGAGAGCGGTGCAGCGCTTCAATGCCGGCGACTGGTTAGCTCGCTGCTTGTCGAGTTAGCCCCACGGGAGGGGACGGGCACCTGACCGGCTACAGTTTACTTACAGGGAAGAGGAACGCGGGTTATTGCTTTGGGCTACCGCGGGCACTCTGCTCACAATTCATGCCTTTTGGCAACCCCGTCTTAAGGAAATGCGGAGCGATGCGGTGGCTAATTTATAATAAGTGTACACTAACATTAATCCAAACAACATTAAACGAGAACTTAACGACTGACCCTAGTAAGCTCGACGCAACGAAGATCCGATATTTTTCATAAATCATAATGATTTATGGCAGGTCATTATTTTGGATAGTAGCCTCTGAAAATCAACTTCCTTTAACTATGTATTTCGGGTGTCAACAGATTTTTAATGCACTGCTAAAAAGAGGTAGTAAAAGTTTTAAATGTTATGTTTTATTATTAGTAAACCAAGAAATACATTTGGAAGGGTTATTTGCTCATAATATTGTTCCAAAGAAATTACTTCTGAAAACTGCCTCTGAAAAGACTTGATCCGTGTTGGAACGAGTAATTGAGCCGCCTTTCCTGTGGCCAACTGCGGAGCAACAGACAGCACGGAGCGCTCCTGCGCGCAGTGTGGAGAACCGGAGAGAGAATTCCCGCGGAGGCAATTGGTATCTGATGAATTCCACATTGATTCGTTCTTAATTTCCTACGCAAATTAATTTTACATCCGCGTTCGCGGGTGTAATAACCGTCCAAACTACATTTAATCGAAAAGTTACCCTTCTGAATCGGGATCCCCAATATTCACTTTCCATTCTCCGCACGAATTACAGAGTTCACCGCCAGGGAAGTTGATCGGTGCCCAATTTAAGCGGCATCGAGTTGTACTGGGGAACGCCGAACCGACGGTGTAGTGCTGGAAGGAACGATGACATTCCGCCCGCAAAAAACAGGCGCTCCACAAGGTTCAGAAAGAACCCAGAGCAAAAACTCACCCTGACCGCTCTCCGCCTTCGAGAGGAACACGTCGTTTTGTGAGTGGACTCACCTGAAACAAACACAACACGAGCATTGACTTTGCACAGTAACTCCAGGTCGCGCGGTCATCAAGCGCGTAACGGCACCGTTAAAGGCAGCAGGGAAAGTGGCGCGGATATCGAGACGTGGGGCGAGCGGGGAGGTCAAAGTGTAACGGCTCCTTGATTGAGGGGCCGAAACGACCGTGAAGGGCGCCGAACAAGGGAGTGTGCGAGGATGAAGGGCGGGTATTAAGGCGGAGATGGTGCCGTAAAACGGGCCAAAGCCTCAAAGGAGATTTCCTGACTCATGCAAAAATCTCCTCAAGAGCGGGAGAGCCCTCGGGAAGGGCTGTGGGGAAGGGGGAAGGGGAGGGGAGGGGAGGGGAGAAGGGCTCCGAAGGGCCGATCTTCATCCGCTTCGCTCCTTCGCACCTCGGTGTCTTTGTTAAGAAGCTCAAAGGAGAGCGTGCACCCGTCAGTTGTGGCGCTCACACTTTCTACCAGGATGGGATTATTGCTGCCTCTTCCGGATCATTTTGCGATAGGTTGTAGAAACACAAGAACGTAGTTATCCTTAAAGTCATAACTATTTTCTACACGGGGAAATCAACAATTGCAACAAATACTCAGATATTGAGACTCCAGATCACTTGTAAAAACGGCTGCTAATAAAATAGTGCATTATAATCCATAATATTTTCCGCAGTACCTTCTAAGGATAAAAGTGCCACATGTATTTATAAAGTAATTAGCTCTATTTATTTCACTGATAGCTGAAGTCTTTCTGCGGGGGCCGAATTGTTAGCGTAGATGGTCTACAGACCACAATTCGGAAGTGTTCATTAGTAAGATCCTGGCGGAGCCACTAGGGAAGAAGCCCGATCCCTCCTCTCCCACAACCCTTAGCTTGCGACGAGAAACAGGTGCGTGAATGGCACCCGTCCCCGCGCGCGGGAACTGCGATCCGAGAGCCCTCAGTCGGCGGCTGTCTGAACCGCCACGCCCGTCCGGCGCGCTCCAATAGTAGCAGCGGCGGTGACAGAAAAAAAACGCCGCGCGTAATTAAAGATTTCACAGGCGGCGGCGGCGGCGGCGCAGGGGATTTCGACAGGGCGGGGCAACGTGTCATTATGGATTGAGACGTTCGAGCGGAGGCGATGGCAGCGCGGTCCCACGGCCGAGCCACGAACCGCCCCCGTTGCGGCACCGCCGCCGCCGCTCGGCTCCAAGCCGCTTCCGCCCAACGAGCAAGCGGACTTCACAGCTGCATCCGCCAACACACATCAGAGGTTTGTAGTCTAAATGTGAGATTGGTCACATTATCAGCTAGGAAAAATTCACCGTTTCAGGATTCTTTTGCTATCAGTTCTATTGTTATAATACGCTGAACCAAGTCTTTGAAAAGTGCGATGGCGAATTGTTTTGTTTGTGACGTGGGGAACGAATAATATAAAATATTTCACATTAAAATATGGTCACATTATCAGCTAGAAAAAAATCACCGTTTCAGGATTCTTTTGCTATCAGTTCTAATGTTATAATACGCTGAACCAAGTCTTAGAAATGTGCGATGGCGAATTGTCATGTTTGTGACGTGGGGAACGAATAATGTAAAATATTTTTTCAGCGAGCTTAGAGGAAAGAAATTCATATCCAAAGGATTAAGGGAATATGCCACAAAAATGTAATGGAATGAGCAGAAAATATAAAATATTTTGAATAATAAGACAAAAAAATGTTACACTAGTGACCAATAACAGCAAAAGTGCCGCTGTCGAGTATGAGGAAAATGAAATCCCAGAGCAGCAAAAATTGGCTGTTCTGAAACGGCGCACATCAATAATGATGCTTCCTTTCTTCATCACAGGACGTCAACTATGTTGCAAGCAATTACGTACTGTCTATGAGAATATACGAGTAGTTGTATCATCAGGTAATACCTTGCGGTGAACACAAGCAAACATTTGCATTTATCAGACAGAATAGAAACTATCATGGTTTTTGTATTTTTTCTTTCGAGATTCTAGGTATGTAACGAAACCATTGACATCTCTTACATAGCCAGAGGATATTTAGTTTTTTGTCAAATTGTACGTAGATTCAAAATTAGTAATATGGATTACTGTAAAAACCCTTAACGCTTTCTTGGATTAAGACCAAAATCGACGGAAGATGTATTCTATTTCGCGTAAGCTAAAAAGAAGCACGTTTCACATGTTGAGTTAATTAGATTCCTGACGCACCGAAAGTCCAAATTTTCATGGATAACTTTTCGTAAATTATTACATTACATTCCGACAACCGACGGGATGTTGCTTAAAGCAAATTTGACTCTATTTATTGGCACTAATCGTGTCAACATTTTCACACAGGGAAAACATCTCGCCATTCTAAAAAGCGCACACAACAATGTCAACACCCATCTACGCCGTTATCTCGCTCCCCTCTCTTGTTTCAGTAGCGAAATCCGATCATTGTTAATTCAGATAAGAATCACGATTACCTCTCGCGCTATCTCCACTATCATTATTGCCACCATAACCCCACACTTCAACGCCAAACATCAATATTACGTCCATTCCACGCAACGAGTAGAAAGCGCATGGGCATTACGGATTGCGACAATTCTTAGAATACTAAATGTGACACAGTGTCATTATTTAATGAAGTCACAGGTAGGATGAACAATAAAAAAACTTCCAGTAATAACATAATACAACCGGATTAAAATGATAATGAAAGTAGTGGTGCTATAGAGTGGCACAGACTTTCTCGTACTAGTTAGTTTTGTAATCGCTCCAGCTTGTTAGCGTACTAGTTAGTTTTGTAATCGCTCGCGCTCTGGCTAGCTTTTCGGTTTTGCCCCGTCGTCTTCCTAGCCGCTATCTATTGCCGCCTAAAGGTCCTTTTTTCTTCACATTTTCCGAATTTTTCGTATCCCTAATGAGAGAACTGAAATATGACAAGAAAATTATAAAAAAATAAAACCTGTTCCTGTATGCAAATTTTAGTTGAAAAATTTGGAACGATTTTTTAAAATTCAATATGTCGCTTGGTGGTTATGAGAATGCGTCATTTCCAGCTCGTTTTCACGGAAAACTTTTGAATTTTCGTAAAACTTCATTAGAAACGCAAAAATGTATAAAAATCATCCGTAATAAAATTAACGACGTGAGTTATATTTCAGAAAATACGTTTGTGTTATTTTGAGAAAACTCATACGAGTGTTTCTGAAATACAGAATATCAAACTCGAAAAAATTTTTGAGTTTTCCAGAAACATTATACATTTTTGTACCCACAAATGCAATGAAGTATACAAATCATTGGTAATGTAATAACATTACCGACGTGAGAGATATTAAAAAAAAAAATACTTGTGAGTAACTTTTGAAAAAAAGAGGAAAAATGGCTTTTATGTCATGTAATACAATTACCATTGTGATTGTGTTATTCACCTCTTTTCACGCGGCACATTCCAACTGAATTCTCTCACTGAGCACGTCACTGCTTACGACGCAGATGGTCGTGCGACGGTAAGGCTTCAAGGAAGAGCGTGCCCGCGATTAAATATGTGTTATTCACGTATTGCGTTATAGAGCATCAAGTTTTTTTATATCTTTTTCTACTCCCATTGTATAATGCTGTCATTTGTTGGCGGCAACCAGTTGCATAATGATACTCATTAGATATAGATTTCTTTATGATACAGGTTTTTGACCAATTACAGAGAATTTTAAAAACCAAGTACTGACACTTAATTGATAATTGAGAATCATTCTAGTAAATGTTTCGTTCGAATGTGTACATTAAAAGTGCATTTGATATTATATTATGCTTGTCAGTTTTAATTTCTTTTATTAGTAGTAATTTTTTCATTAAATATTACTTAAAATCAATTGGATCGTAATTTCACTTTGACCCTATTTGACTAGTGCATTACTCCCTGACTGGTAACCCCCCTCTGCGGCAGCATGCGAGGGTAGGGTTAGGTGGCCCTGGCTGAATCCTACATGTCAACTGCCACGACAATTCAATATAAAATTATAACTTATAAAATAGAAAAAGTACCGAATGAAACTCGAAGTAATGAATATTAATACACTCATGTGAAGTTGACGATACTCGCTCGTAACGTAATATCACACTCGTGTATTAATACCCATCATTACATCATTGTTTCATAAAGTACTATTAGTATGTAAAGAACTGTTGTACTGTGTATCGATATATACTACAATATATTATTAAAGTATTTGTAAAAAATGTTTTTGTTTAAATATTTAATTTGTTGTAGTGTTATATGAGAGTAAATTATAGTGTCGTTATTGAGCAGTGGGCCTGATAGTTTTTTAAAACAATTTTTTGTTGGGTGGTCATTTTTGCTGCGGTAGGCAACAAGTATTTCTCAGCAAGGAAAATAATAACAAACATCAGGTGTACAGTTAATTAAGTAGGAAGAAATTCTGATAATTGAAATATCTCATTTGACATTTCAAAGAAATAAATAAATAATAAAATGAAATAAAAATTCTAGACCTCACGAGCAAAACATTAAAATAAATGACACTGAAAAACAAGGAGAAATGTTTTATGAACAGAAAGTATTAGAAATAATCGTTTACTGCGCAACTGCATACGATGGAGAAGTCTGCGATATTCTTGGTTGACAGTAGTAATGAATGTATATTACACATTTACGCAATCGCACAGTGTCGTTACCAGCAGCACCTTGGGACCCTTGGCACCGAAGCCTCTTCCTTGTACGCAGTGGACACCAGAAAACTCGATTTCGAAACCGCTCACCCTTTTACGGATCGCCATGACGCACCGGACTTTTATGGTTCGTCTCGCAAGGAGAATTCTTAAGAAAGCGCCGTGCCACTCCAAAAGCTTGGAACGTTCTCCTATAAAATCACTCACTGGGCTCGTATAAACCGCGCCTTTCTCCCAATAACGCTCACTACTCTTCGGGTTGAGAAAGGACACTCGTGGCCACGCGTTCGGAACTGTTCCTTGGCGGATTCTTCTGCAAAAGCTGAGCTGATTTCTCGTAATGAATTTTGTCTTCTGGAAAGAAATCAAGACAGGTTGGAGATGAAGCAAAATATGACATTGAGAAATTGAAAATGCAGTTTATAATCACGAAGTGCTATGACTGGATTTTGATTGCTACTACGTTGAGGTACTTGCAATTTCCTTTACATTTTAGTGGTAATGTACTCTACAAGCTCGATCTCATTACTCATTAATATATGAACAGTGAACAGCACATTGTCGTCTTAAATATATATCAGATAGCTTCAATGTAATATCTAAAAAACTATCATTAAAAAGTAAATTTCATGGGAAATTGAAAGCTTCGTTCACCGTTTCGTACACCTTCGTTGACCCCTTCAGTGAAAGTGGATTAATTCACTAGAAGTTCTCGAAAAAACTGCATTGCGTAAAGACAATGAACCATCGCTAGCGATTGTATAACTTCACTTCCTCGAGGCACGAAGTATCAAAACAACAGCAGAGCTGCAAAAATAATGAAACACGGCCATTACACATAATTTATCGTGTTATCTTATTCAAGTGTAATTTGTTTTAGTGGGTGTGGAAATAGAAGGGTAGGGGTAAGGCGGTGTCCCGAGTATGCTACAATTTCCTTTAAATTAAACTTTGTTCCCAGGAGTAAGTTTTATAAAACAGCGCCAGGGAGCCGACAGGTCTAGCCTCGAGGCAGGAGCAGAGCGAGGCCGAAGACCATGGCAAGCGCAGATCTTCGGATCCCTCGGGCAGCAACCCTCACGAGTGTGTAGCTGACAACTCTCAGCCAAAATTACGTAGTTATTAAACTGTTTTATTAATAAAAACAGCGTTATTATGAACATCGGAATTTAAATTTCCTAACAGGAAACACAACAACGGTGGTACACATTCACTAGGAAGTGTTTGCTCTCACCAACCACATACTTCCACTAAAATATTCGTTGTCATTCCTCATATTTTAAATTATCGGATATACTAATTTAAAAAAACAACAAATATTTGTGTAATGTGTAATTTTGGGTCAAAATTGTAGCTAACAAACGGAATATTCATTATAATTACACCGTGTCTTCAGTCGAAATTCCGTTTCTTTATCTAACCAGTGGCATCCTTGTCTTGCCCCCTGACAACTCCCAGCCTGGGGCGGCGTTAAATTCCTCTGTACAGAAAAGGGGTCTGTTTAGTCCCCTGCCGCGCGGTCACTCGGCCCTCTCTCTGTACACGGAATCAATGCTATTCGATCGCTGTTGATCTATAAGACGTGCGGATGCACTCGATTTCTGAACTAGAGAGGCTTTGAAATCCTAACGACGCAGAGAACCCTCTCAGCGGCCGAGGCTCTAGAAACTCCGTGGGAATGTTTACACGTTCCGAGGAGTGCGAGCAAATATGCTAATACGAACAGCAAATTTACGTCGGATTCAACTGAATAATCGCCGAGCGTCATCCATTTCGGGAAAGGCCGGAACAATTCGCGCGCTCACGCGGCGCGACGAGTGGACTGTGTTGTGGTGGCGTTGGCAACGGAGAAGTTGTGCATCCGCGAACGTTAAAGCACGATCGATCATCTGCGCAGGCGCAGTGTAAGTTTCGCATCACTTTTGCGTATTTGCACATGCGCAGAAGATGGATAGTGTGGTCCACTACTGAAGGAGGAAATGACTGTAGATGTTACGGGTAGGAGAAGGCGCTGAAAGCGGGGTAGTGATCGTGCCTGCGATGATGGCAGTGGTGTGGAAAAGGTGGAGGCACTTAAGACTGCGAATACGGCAGGAGCGGCCTCGGCACATCCTGTTCAAGTGTTAAAAATGGAGGCTTCAGCGGCAGGTAAGCTGATCTCGTACCCTCAGATGTACTGTCAATATCTCCAGTATATATTAGCGTTCTTCACTGCAGAAATTATTAGTCAATACATTACATATTAAGGGGGTCTATAATTGTGAAAACACCCGTCAAGGAAATACTTCTGTGTCCTGAAAAACTGATTTGTTAGCAAAGTCCTATTCCATAAGGAACTTACGTGTGTTTGACAAATCCGGTTATCAGATTACTTGTAAATCTTTGATATTTCACGTAAACACAAGTTGACAGAAAGATTTATTCCAAGGAATGCGTCATTAATTCTCCACCAAAACATTCCCCCTCTGTTAATATCAGCGGCTGCATCCTGGGACGCAGGGGCTGCGGCGAAGCTTCTGCGATCCCTCCATAGATAGCGTCCTCTCCTCCCCCCCCCCCCCGCGCCAGCTCACGCTTCCGCTCTGTCGCCGCTGCGAAGCGCCCAATTCATTTCCGGGTTTCACTGAATTAAGCTGGAATATTCGATGTCTGCTCTAGGACATCGGTGCTTACTCTTGGGTTGCATTTATAATTCTAAAAGTAATTAACAGAGGTCTCCGATTCATTTCCACAAGAAGAAAACTGAGAAATGCGATGGTCAAAATGTAGTTTCTAGAAGTGCTCGTAGCTTCCAACCAGTCTTGTCTCGTGAGAGGGTGCTCTTTCGTTCATATCTATTGGATTCGCTACGAACAAATGCCGTAACCGTATATGAAAATCTCAAGAAAAAGTAACAGGTTACTTTCCGTTTCATTCACAAATGAGATGATTAAATATTTGGGGCAAAATGCAGAAAGGCAACAAGAAATAATAATGTTTATCATTTACTCTTTACTTTTAAATAAATAAACACTTGGCAGGTCTCGACGCAATTACTTCCGTTCGGATCCCCTAATAGACTCTTACTTAATTTCTCAAATTTTTCAAATGAGTAGATCCACAAAAGCCATCCCTTCCCGTTCGATGACTCGTTTAATGAGTTTCATTGCGACTTCGCTTCTGCCGCTCCGCCAACGGCGCTCGTTACGTGCTCTTTCGCCCACGCGTCCGCCCCCGCCCACGCCCCCGCCCTCACTCTCGCCCTCGCTCTCGCCCGCGCCCGAGCCGCCCACCGCCCTTCCGAGCGAAGGCGCGCCGCGTGTTTCGTAATCCGGCACCTTTGACCGCTGCTCTTCCTGCGCCGTAATGAGCAAAATTCCAAAGGCGCCGCGCCGTGCCGCGCCGTGCCGCGCCGCGCCTGGAAAAGTGCGCTTTGGGCTCCTCTTCTCAGGGCTCGTTATCACCCCGCCCCGCCCCGCGCCCACCGCCACAAGCGGCCCCTCGAACACGACGCCTCACACACTCCACTCCCAGCTGACGCATTCCAGCTGGGCCATCCCCCACCCCACCCGTACTTGGCGCCTCTTCAAAACAGCCCCCTAAGCCTCATACATTGGCCTCATCCCTCCTCCTCCTGCATGCTTCACCCGCCCATTCTTACAAACCCCGCCGCCACACTTTCTCTCCGTCATGACCAAACAACACGACACACTAAATGCTTACTATTTCACACCCTCCCACCTTGCATCCTCACTTCATCTCTTTTCGCCTCGCTAATTGCGAACTCTTACTTTCATCCCGCAGCCCTACTATTCAGCCAAAGACCTGCAATCCCATCACGCCCCGTTCGTCTCAACACCTCGATTCACCACCCCAAGCAGTCCCCCACGCAACTCCTCTTCCTGCCTTCTCTTCTCGTTCAGCTTCTCCTCCACCTCCTCGTCCACATCCAAGGGGCGCCGCGCCGTGCTGTGGTTATTACAGTTATTTATTACGCGCACGGGCGCGGCTCTGTCGGGCGGGGCGGGGTGGGGCGGGCGGGGAGGGGAGGGGAGGGGAGGGGAGGGGAGGGGCGGGGCGGAGCGAAGGAGGTGCGCGAGAGGAGGCCTTTCGAAACGCACGTGGGAGTGGTCTTGCACGTGCGCGTGGCACGTGACGCGCCTGCTAACTGCCGCTAACGAACGGATGCACTCACTTCTCGGGAAAAGAGCATTTCGCCATGCATGATATTCACTAACAACGAGGACTCCAAAGAAGGAAGTTCGGAAGTGCAAATTATAATATTAATAAATAATAATTTATTATTATTATTATTATTATTATTATTATTATTATTATTATTATTATTATTATTATTATTATTATTATTATTATTATATTTTCTTAGCAAGATTAAAATACACTTAAGATGGCATAGGATCGAATACAATTTTTAATTCTAAATTTTCGAATATTGAAAAGTCTTAAATTTTTCGGTGTTTTCATACAATAAGAGAAGTTTCATACGACGATAATTTGAGAACGTGGAAAAGCGTCTTTTAGACGCCAATGGAGCTGGGAGAGACGAGGGCAAACCTGAAAAGGTGGCCCAGAGGTACGTGAATATGAATGTAACTAGTTGGAGGAGTTCTTTAGTTTCAATTGTTATGGCGTTGTCCACATGTGGCTCATGAGAGGAAACGCGCGCCCAAGGAGCGCAGTGGGGCCACGCCAGGCGCGGGGGTCGAAGCCAGGCGAGGCGCGAAGAGAGACGGCCTTAACGGGACCTCCCCTCCCCCCACCTCCACTCAAGAGCGCACCTCCACAACTCCCGACTTCAACGCAATTTTCCAAACATCACGAAGCGAGCAAGAATCACATTCATACTAAACAATCTTCGCAATATTCATCAATTATATAAAACTGTTAGTGTATGTACTGTAGTATGTGTGAGTGTATGTAGTGTAGTATGTGTGAGTGTATGTAGTGTAGTATATGTGTGTATCGTGTAGTATGTGTGTAGTATATAGTGTAGTATGTGTGTATATAATGTAGAATATGTAAGCAGCTAGTAAAATAATTCGTAAAAAAAACAATTATATTAATGAATCTTGGGATCTAATTTCACTTTCGCGTCAGAAGTCTTGAGTTCCACTAAACGTATTTGAGATGAAGATATATAAAATGTTTCTGAAAAATATGTTTCTCAAATTCTCGAACAATACAATCACTATTCGCTGTGAATACAGAGTTGATCATGTTTCTGAAAATGCAATGGAAATGTTTTATATTTCCATTAAATTATTACACGGAATAATACGACAAAAGGGACAATACGGAACAAGAGAAAAAAACACTGCTGTTCACCGTAACTTAAAAAAAGGACTGCACTAGATATAATTGTAATGTTTTTTTGACACGTGTCAGACGATGGATGTATATAGCGTTTATATACACAGAGCATTAGAAACCACTCTTCGAACGTAAAAAGCTCGCTTCGCTAACAATAACCTCAAACACACGTTTTCTCGAAGAGGAAATGTCGAATTTGAAGTGCACCGTCTTTCATAAAACGCCTGCGATCACCATATCGAACAAAACGCCTCCAAGATTGAGCCCCAAATGCACGCGTAGTATAAACACGCCCGTGTGCGTGACGGACGCGGCCTAAACACGCCCACGCGGAGGCGGAGGGCGTGGCGGGGCGTGAGGGGGGGCGTGGCGTGGCGGGGCGGGGCGGGGAGGAGCGGGGCGTGGCGGGGCGGGGCGGGGCGGGGCGGGGCGGGGCGGGGCGGGGCGGGGCGGGGCGGCGCGGCGGCGCGGCGCGCGCTCGCAGCTGTTTGCCGACGAGAGTTCGTCGAACCGTCAGGAATCCCTTTGGCTTCGGCTTTTAAAAATCATGTGTATCTCTCGTCAATGGAGCAGTTGAAATTCAAGAATCCTACTCTGGATGACGTCAAAGATTCCTACATTCTGCGAAGTTTTTGATGAATCGGAGATTTCCATTGACATTGGGGAATATATAAGTTGTTTTTGAAACTAATAGTATCATTCAGTGGTGTTAAAACCTTGCGTAACCGAAGCCATGATTGTTCTCAGTTTCGCAAATAGCCCTTCCATGTCAGGTAGTGTAGGGCTCCCCGCGCGCCCATCTCGGGTGGCAGGATTGGATCCCTCAGCCTATCACGCCTTCTTGGGCGTATAATGCCACAAGCTCCTTTGCCACCAGGTCACTTCTTCTAATAGAGCATTTTCCCTGGACACTCGCTCATCAAAAGCAACGATTGGCTCACAGCGCGAAATGCTTCAGTTCGTTGCCATATCGCTGCAGTATGGTGTGACATGGCATGGCGTGGCGTGGCGTGGAGTAGCGGAGTGTGGGGGGTCGTGGCGGGGCGGGACGTGACGGGGTGTGGCGGGGAGGGGGTGACGTGGTGTGGTGTGGTGGGAAGGGGGTGACGGGGTGGGGCGTGGCGGGGAGTGGTGGGGCAGGAGCGGCACTGCGGATGTGGGCCAGGCGCAGGCCAAGGGGTGGGGGCGCGACTCGCCGCACACAGCCGCGTCTCCACGAGAACACGCAGCCGACGATTTATCGCCCAGAACTGGTTCCACCCCGCACAATGGTTCGAAATGGGCCGAAAGACACAGCCTAGCAGATTCATTATCCCAGTAGAAAGAGAAAATATATTACTTCAACACGTGTAACTCTTATTATGAGGGCATTAAGAGTGATAATCAGTAGTGGCAAAAATAAAGCAGTGCGATATACAACTGTATTTATTTCATAATTGTTGTAAACAAACCCAGCATTTCTCAATGAATAAGATTAGTGCAAATATTCACGTTCTTTTTCCTGAGTTTAGAATCTTACCACGTATAACGGAAAATTGAATCAATAAATGAACGCTGCTGCGAAACACAAACAATTAATTCTGTTAAAATACTTGGACAAATTGAATTTACTGTTTTTATAGGTAAACATAGTAATAATATTTTGTGATTAGAAATGCCGACTTCGAAATTAGAAAAAACCCTCCCATTCGTAAGGGGTACCTAAATGTGATTCTGACCCACTGCCCATTGGCTAACGAAAAGAGCTTCGAGTGGCGCGCCCATGTCAAACCATGTTGCTGTCTAATGCCTATGAGGACTGGACTGGGGTGGAACAGTTGTTATGTTGTTTTATTTTACATCTTCGCGGTCATGAATTCTATTTGGTCCAGTCCCTAGCCATTTCCGGAGTCGGGGGTTCCCCCACACCCCTCTAGTGAACGCTCATAGATTATTTCCCTACGCACGACTTTGACCTTGCGCGCTGAAATATTTCACGATATTCTTCTTGCACAACAGAATGTTATACCGCTTTCCACTAACATTCGGATGAAATATGTTGGGCATTGGATTCAACACAATCTATAACGGTAATATGTCTCGAATAATATATTATATTCCAATTAACACACACTGGTTGAGAAGCAAACAAACAAATGATTAAATCAAAATATCAGGAGCTGTGTTATATAGATACACGATCAAATATTGCATTAATGTATCCCCATAAACGTCGCGTGACTGTCGAGAGTAATGTTTTTGGTTTGTTTTTTTAAACGACAATATGGGAGACTAAGTCTCTTAAGTCTCTAAGTCTTTCATCAAATTTTGATTATTTCTATAATTCAATACAGTCTCACTCCCAGAAATATGTAATATAACATCCGATCAATTTACCATTTCTACTTTCTCGTATACATAAAGTATGGTAATGTAACGCTGCGGAAAATAGATTTCATGATTTGGCGATGATCTTCCTCCGCAAGATGGCGAGATCTGGCACCGTCCTACCGTCGGCAAGCGGGGTTTTCCCTCAACCAGCTATCTCCCACCAGCGGGGCACCGCCCCAGCCAGGACAAGCTGTAAGCTCCGGACCTGTCCCCCGGCATGTGTGATAGTGTAGTGCGTGTTTGTATGTGTGTGTGTGTGTGTGTAAAGGGTGAGGATAGGACAAGGAAGAGAAAGGAAAGAACGCGCGCGGCCCGTGGCCCGTTTGTTAGGGTACTGTTCCGGCATTCGCCTGGTATTGATCGGAGAAACTACTGACAACTACGGATCAGAGCAGCCGGTCTCTAGAATTCTCCTCCAGACAGCTACTTGTCAGCCTAGCTAACAATCTAGTGTCGAAAATCCTACCGCCGTCGGGACTCTTACTTGTAAGTAGAATTCCAATACACAGACTACATAGGCTACTTAATACGATAGAAAGCCCTGATTTATCAGAAATTAGTTTCTTTCATGCAATTATTGTGTGGTATAACTCTAAAAATCAATTAACCGAATGTAATACTAGTAGCCAAAAAATAGAAATTCGTACTTTTAATGAACTCATATAAAATCGTTTACAAGCAAAGCAAACGGATGAACAGAAGCATCCATTAGGGACCCTAAGCCAAGAGCCGCTCGCTTGTAGCGGGATACCGCCTTAGCGAGAATAGGAGACGGAAGCGGGGGCGGAGCGGAGGCGGAGACGGTAGCGGAGGAGGTGCCACGCTTTGCCACACTGTAAACACTGCACCGCCCGACAGGTGGCGGACAGCAGATCCTGCGCCCGGGAGCTTCCGTCGCGGACTGACTCATCCATGGAAATAAACGCCACACGATCTCAATCCAGGTTCTAGAACTACATCGTGTATACACGTGAATAACGAATGTAATATTACTGCAAGCAATTTATTCAACGTACATTCAAATTATAGGAAGATAGAAAGATAAGTGGATAAGAATGATGGATAGTAAGTGGTGTGGTTGTGTGCGTCATTTAAAGAAAATTCACTGAATAATTTGCGAGCTGATAGAAGATAATTTTATTTTGTTGAGAATAAAATCGGGCATTATTTTCACAATGTACTGTGTCAGAAGAATTTTTCTTAATTCTTTGAAAGAGGTAAAAGCGTTATGTTTATTGTTCTTATAAAGGCGTCGCCTCATTTAGATAACTCAGTGAGAACGAACTTAAAATGATCAGGTTCCCACGGGGAGTTACATTTACACAACTAGGAAGCTAACGAACACTCAAAATTGTAGAACTAAACAAGCAAGCACGAAAAATAAAATTAATAGGAAGGGTCCGACAACTAATGACACAGTAAAAAAATGAAGAATAGTAGGAAAATAGTTTATCATGCAACCTAAATATCATGCCGAGATCATTAAATGTCAGTGAAACGTATGACTTAACAAAGAATAAAATGTGTTTTCGCGTCCACGGCTACTGAGCAAGCCGAACAAGATAAAAAATAGAAATAGAACTATCTAAACCCATGTGAATATTCCTGGATTTGTATATTGTTTCAAAAGTTCAAATAGCTTCATACTAGAACGTAATGTCGAACGTTTTCAAAGCAGGAGTACCCTACAAAATGTAATTCCAGAAAGATCTGCTTGTGTGGATTATGGTACATGAAACCTTGCCGATCCGGTAGCTGAGATCGCTAAGGTAGTAGTGTCGTAGCGATTCGGACCGAAGGATCGCGTGTTCCAGTCCCGCCTTGGGCATGGTTGTATTCGTGTTCATCCTTTAACCCCTTGCCATCACCCAATCGTTTCATCTTCATAGTTACCATAACGTTAACTTCAATAGTGGTCGCTAATGACGTAGATGTTGATGCGACCTTAAATAAAAACCTAACTCTTTGGAGACTCGAATATCACGGTTCTTAATGTTGTTTCCGGGCTATTCTCGAGTTGCATCGGTTGCTAGATCCCTAATTTTTCCCCAAGCCATAAACTGCGAGCTTTCGTCTTAAATATCATTGATGTAGAACTAGTGGGCGATTCCCTCTCCAACAATAGAACACTAACGTGATTTTGTGTTCTTTGAAAATGGTACAAAACCGTCCTGTCTGCTTAGGCCATGGTTTCCAGAACGGGAAACTTGAGAAGCACGCGCCTGCCATTGCGCGTCCTTCCGCTGCAAAAAACGCTACTTTTTGAACGCGTTCTCCGCCCCCCCCTTACACGCGCCAGCCACGCAATCGCACCGCACATCTTAATCCACGCCGTCAGGCGCCGTCACCGTCATTGTTTTATTTCTCAACCGCAGCGCCCGAAAAGAGATCACCAAAAAAAAACGCGTGGCGATGAAGTCAGCATTCCTCCGCAATGTATAAACGACCTGTCATGTTAGTACACGCTGTGTCTCACCGGCCGCTGCAGGAGGAACCAGATTGGGAATTCGAATTCTCGTTGAGTCGTATACGAGGTCAGTAACGACGTAAATACGACCATGCGTTGGTCAGTACAATTAAAATTGCTCGCAGACATATTTTCAACGGGTCACATCTGTTAAATAATACATTGTTGAGCATTTTGGGCGCTAAAACTACAGTAATACTGGAGAGAGAGGGAGAGAGAGAGAGAGAGAGAGAGACAAAGAGACAGACAGAGAGAGAGACAGACAGAGAGAGAGAGACAGACAGACAGAGAGAGACAGACAGACAGAGAGAGAGAGAGGAGAGAGAAGAGAGAGAGAGAGAATATTTATGAACAGATAGAGAAACCGATCTCTACTCATAAAACACTGTCATCCAATAACTCATTTTGAACATTTCTAGGAATGTGTACGTGATAAAGAAAAGTGAACTTGATTCCTGTATTGAGCAACAACAAAAAAGCTTCTAGACCAATATTAACTTTTTTTACTTCAAAATCAATGCACTCAATATTATCGAATTCACCTATAAATTCACGCTAATTTCTCCGACTAACTTGGCACTCTCTCTGCCTCTCTTCAAAAGTTCATTCGGTAAACGAAAGACAAGCTCTAGACATGAAAACTGTCATGGTCACAGAATGTCATTAGTTTTTTTACAAATATCCCCCTAAACTCAACATCATCATCATCATCATCATCATCATCATCATCATCAACAACAACAACAACAACAACAACAACAACATGAATCACGAGAAAGTTAAAATTCCAATTTCGATCATTTAAAAGAACTATAATTTGGAAGCGATAACAAAATTTAAAGTTAATGTAATCTTCAAATATATTTGTTCCTCCTTGCAATAGCACTAGTACCATTTAGGCATTGACATGACATTCGTTTACTGACAGTGTTGCCTGTCTTCCTGAAGTTTAGGAGGGATGCAGGAGTCCTTCGACTAGCCCTCAAGAAGGGCGGACTGGATGGGAGAGGAACGATCCTTTCCAACTGTGGCATCTGCCTGGAATTGACGGCACGGAGTCGACCCACCAGGCGAGCGGCCTCAAGACTTCTCGTCCAGGGGGTGGAACCCAATCCAGCCACTAGTGAGTTTCCAAGCTAGGACCTTCCGCTCTATGAAACTACAGCAGTTGCACACTCGCCACTGCTGCACTCAGTATGGAAACGCCACTGTTACACGCCTCCTACAGAAATAATTTTGAAATTTTCATTATTTAATAGCTTTAAACATTTAATTATACTCTCAGTACATTCATAAAAAAGTAATATACCACACATAGTATTATTTAAGTTTCAAAATTTTCAATTAAGAACGCCTTCAATGAAATGCCCTAAACTTCAATTTTCCCCCTATTCCCTGGCTCAGAAACCACAAATTCTCAAGCAATCACTGCTACCACACCCCGCACTCGGCGAGCGGAGTTGCGTGGCGCCATGACCACAGCCGCACGCCAGTGGGGCGTCTTGACACGGCACGGCACGGCACGGCACGGCACGGCAGGGCCGGCGATCCGCAGATTAATTCGTCCAGAGCACGTCCACGCAACCGCCTCCACCGGTGGCATTGACCCACAAACGCTGCGCCGAATGGGCGACGGGGTGCCTCAGGGGCCAAGAACTCGGCCCCTCCCTTCTCAGCATCACCCCTTCTCACCCTCCTGCCTTTCCCACATGCCACAAGGCGGCTATACATCATTTATCAGTAACAAAGAATAAACATTTAATGGAAAGAAATTGATATTATTGTTTTTGTCACGCACTGAATGTTATATAAAAAAGTATCTACAAATAGTGGCAATCTAAGTTTTATAAATAATTCGTTTACAAAGAATGTTCATTACTAAAATTTAAAAAATATTCTACTTCAAAATACTGTCGAGTTCTAAAAGGTAATCATGAGAAGTCAGTAATTGACTTCGACTCTTCTGGGAGACTTACTCCAAAACAGGAAGAGCTATATACCATGTGACCGCTGTGTATCGAACTATGGTTATTATAAAAGTTTAATTGTTTATCCCTCAGAGTGTGAATTATGCAAATTCTGATCTTAAAGCGCAACACTACAAAGGAGTCTAAATAGCAAAAAGTTATTTTTTAAATAAAAATACAAGACGTATATTTATTTCTGGTCCCTGCGTTCAGTTGCGTACGTTGCGCTCTTTATGTGTTGTTTAGCAATACTGAAATTATTTCATTTAAATCCCAGAAGCCACTCTCTATTCTTTGTACATGAGGCACCTTCGCTGTTTTCCGCTCCATCGTGCCAAGCCCCGCCACGTTCAACGTGGCTCAACCTCGCGCGGGAATATTGCGAAACTTTGCTACACTTTATTTGAGTTACGTAAGAGCGGTAAGGCGTTTCGGTTTATTGCACGAAATTACAACTCTGCGTGTGAGCCCGAGGTGACGGCGACGGCGGAGATGGAGGGCGAGGCAGTGGAGGTGGCACTTGTAACGGTCTCAGCGGGCAATCAAGCTGTGGACTTCAGGTTCCGATTCGTTAAACTTTTTGCTCGATCTCAAACGACCGAGTCAGATTCGGTCATGCACCATTTGAGAATATCGGAAGGAATTATAAATATATATCTTCTGCTTTCCTTAAATTTTCTGTGTTTAGAAACTTAAAAAAATTTCTGTTTTTTTACTTTGCTTACAATTTTTCGAGTTATAAGATTTATTTTGTTAATATACCAATTTTTATATTATAATAATAAATTTGGAATTTAAATTTAAAGAACATCTTAATAGTCGAGATTAATGGCTTCAAAGCACCACACTGCACAGGACTACAATATCTCACTGTCCTATACTAGACTATATAGCTGAATTGAACAAGGCAATTTATATTACTTAATGTTTTCATTTAGTTTATCATCCTCTTCCTTCCTTCCTTCCTTCCTTCCTTCCCCGTTCCGATCTTATATTTCCATACGTCGTTCTTGTCATGACTTCAATGCCATCAGGAGTGTAATCACAGTCGCTGAGACTAGATCAACGATGTAATGTTTTTAAGCCTCCCACGCAGTTCGAAGGATCTTGTGCAACCTAGTCTCGAGAGCGTGACGTTCATTTCATCCCTTCTTACGCCATTTACGTCACCCCTTCTATCTAAAGTAATTTCTAACGGATCCTGTTAAACTATTAAAACCGTGTAGGGTACAGGAAACTTTCCATCTCCTTCAGTTAACTTTATGTTAGAGTCTCTCTCTGTGCGTGCTTGCGTACCTTGAACTGCCAACTAAGGCTCCACACATCTCGGATAACGTTCAATATCGTTGTGACTACAGACAGGTTCAGTTTTTGTCGAGTTCCTGACTCTGTACATCGAATCACCCTATAAAAAGCTCGTTATATCGGCAGCAAAGAGAACAACAATAGCCATATTTTCGTCTAGTCTGAGTAACTACTAACTTGGAATATGTAAAGAAATGCTTACATTGAAACACGGTTATCGCATATAATATGCCAACTATTTAATTACCAGAATTGTAATGGTAAACAGACAATTAATCACATTATTATTTTTCGCTTCGCAGTTTAAGTAATCGCTGGTTCAAACTATTAAGTACAAAGAAATATTTGTTTATAAAACTATCTTCACATAATTATGTGTCTTTCACTGTTTAAGGAAGGGAACACCGTTCTTGTGCAACTTGTCTATGTGGTTGTGAAACCATTTTTAAAATGGTTAATCTGTGTTTTGTGGTTTGAAAACACGACTGGATTCATTCATTTACCGTCATCGTATGTTTCATTCAAATATTTATCAGCGGCGGTAACTCTTGGACATTGTGTGTGCAAATTTCATGTCGGCGCTCTTAACAATGGACACTCCTCCCAAGGACAATGGAAGTCGCACAAAAATAGAAATCGGCGTATCGTTCACGCCGAGTCAATTTATGCGCAGTATCCGCTCTATAGGAGTCGCGCGTTCCAACGAACGACTCCTTTCAGGGTTTCGTGGAAGTCGACGCGATCGAACCATCTGATTAGATACGCGCGCCAAAATCGTCCGCCGGCCTCATGTGCGACGGCCTTCTCAATGAACTTCCCCGACTTAATAGAGGCGGCGCGGGGGTGAACGACCGCCCCGAGAATCAATCCCGAGCAAGAAGCTTCGCCGCCCGTCAGCTGCGTATCGCCCGTCAATTGCGCATTAGGGAAGGAATGCGTGGCGGCGCGGCGGGGAGGGGAGGGGCGGGGAGGGGCGGGCTGGGCCGGGCCGGTGCCGGGAGGGACCGGAGCCGGGCGGGGCGGGGCCGGGCGGGGCGGGGTGAGGCCGGGCGGGGCGGGGCGGGACCGGGCGGGCGGGGCGGGGCGGGGCGGGCGGGGCGGGCGCGGGGCGGGGCGGGGCGGGGCGGGGCGGGGCGAGGCGAGGCGAGGCGGGGCGGGGCGGGGCGGGGCGGGGAGGGGCGGGGAGGGGCGGGCCGGGCCGGTGCCCGGAGGGGCCGGTGCCCGGAGGGGCCGGTGCCCAGAGGGGCCGGAGCCGGGCGGGGCGGGGCCGGGCGGGGCCGGGCGGGGCGGGACCGGGCGGGGCGGGACCGGGCGGGGCGGGACCGGGCGGGGCGGGACCGGGCGGGGCGGGGAGGGGCGGGGCGGGGCGGGACCGGGCGGGGTGGGGCCGGGCCGAAAATGGAAAGGACCTCGCGCGGTTCAGGGTATAAAAGAGTTCATCGGTGTCAGTGAACCAACTAAAAGTTCATAGGCCGAGGTGTCCTAGGTTCGGGTGCCATCGGTTGTGGATTTTCGCCCTAGCAGAGAGTAGTCGGCTCTGGTTATAGTGAACTTCGTTACAGGGACTAACATGTTTCGTTCACTATATCAGAGGTTCACTATAGCCGATAATAAAATTAAATAGCATTTCTCCACGATGATTGATTTTATTAATACAGCGATACTGCGAAATTCATAAACAGCACGAACTGAACATTTCAGTATCTTCATTTGTCCTTAAAAAAGCAATTATTTACAATTTTTTGCCTCGTACATTTTATTAGTAATTTCTCTAGATTCTTTCCCAGAGTTCGTGCTCTCTCCATATTTGATTCTGCCTTGCGTTCTGTCTCTAAGTATCGTAATGAAGTTTTGACACCTTTACATGCCTCTTGCACTGTTGAAACACCGTCCCACTCTCCGAAGGCCCCTTTACTGGACTAATAACATACGAGATCCAATTAATTTTCAGGACTTATTTCCTACGTTCACTACAGCCGTGGTTCATGTTCACTACAACGGAATTTTCGTATGTTTATTTGTAATGAAAGTGAAACGAGACTAGTGACTGAAGTTTACTGTAATCGAGGGTACGCTATATCGGCCTCTATAGCCGGAGTCGACTGTAGTTGGTCAGACGATGTCAGCGTCTAAGTAAGAGTCCAGATGCTTTCATCCGGTGTTTACACTTTCCGGTCAATTCCGGAGAGGAACAGAGTAGAACAGTATACAAGGCAGTTACAAGGCATATCCGTGCGACCATACTCGCCCCGCCCTATTCCAACTCCCGGCTCTCAGCCCAAGAGATGGACTAATGTCTAGAAACATTCCGTTAATGCCGCGAGTACTCGATGGTTGAACGCAGGGCAACTTCGGAAGAAGAATTAGTACGTCAAATATCCTACCACAACAACATCTCATCTTTCAGCCGGAAATACTCATATTCGGGTACTTGTCGCAACAGACAAATTTTTTAAAAAATTACCAATACCTAACACAGACTACTTATATATGCGTATGGACAGTTGGTGGTGAATACATGAATGATAGAAGCAATCAACAAGTCACTGCCGTAATATTTACTTACTATTTTCTCAGTGTTCTCTTTCGTTGTTTGTCGTTACTAAGTATTGCCTTCGGAAAGACTGTCATTCCAATTACTTTTGCTGTTATTTACGAGTCACGTTATGGGCACATTAAGGTTGATGTTCTGAAGAAGCAACACACATGCCGTAGTCTAAAACATAGTCGCACACTTGTCAACATCGAAATACTATTTCAATCATGCTCAATAAAAGATAAACCTAAACTCAATACTTCTAAAGATTTCACGAATTATTTTGCTACATGAATTATTAATGATTCAAAAAATTCGTCAACAATGTTCTTCAACCATTCGCAATATTTGGCTGTTCTGGTTTACCCCTTCTTAATAAATTCATCTATAAAAATATTATTTATAAAGAAGAAACAGAAAAGTTCATAGCATTTTGACAAGATAAAAATCCCTGTCTGGGCAGATGGATTCACAAAAATATTGGTTTAAGTGACTGATTCATTTCCTTGTAAAATATCTTTATAATCTGCCTCTGATGTGTAAAGACTTTTTTCTTTGTATATAACATTTAGGTAATTAACTCCATGGATTTTCTCGTATCAAAAATAGTTGAGAAACTTTCGGGTTCTAACATTTTTTAATTATGTCTAAGAGTGAAAATTATTCAAGACATTTTGGTTCAAAAATTTTATTTGGAAATATATAAAAGTCATCTGTAAGGATCAAGTTTTTGTACGCAGTATGATCTAAAATTAAAAACTATAACAAAAATACGGATTTGCTACTTCGCAAAGGGGCGATTGCCGAGGATGGAGTGATTGCGTGAAACAGGGTAACTTCTCAAAATTCACAATTATAATTCGGTCACTAGTTATCAGCAGTAATTAGAGCATAGGGCAATTGAACAAATACAGTATAATAAATTAATTAAACAGATTAATAATATTACAAGCTAATTTAATATATTAAACACCACTTCTGATAAAGCCGGAGAATGGGGAATCAACTTACGATTATAATTCAGCTTCGTCCACACTGAAATGTTTGTATCGGATGAATCCCTGGGTTTCCAAATTGTTACTTTAAATACGTCATATTACTTGAACTTTTTAAGCATGCAACCTCAACCGTTGAAGTTAATTACGTGAACATTTTGAATTAAGAAAGAACTCACACACAACTATTCTAATATATATGGGGCAACATTTTGTTTACACTCCCCCATGCATAACAAAACCGGTGCTTTAATAAGTTCTTTGTCTGTTATACACATGTACAACCTCGTACACGAGTTGGACCCTTGTAAGCTCGTTAGTATTAGCCACAAGAATTCTTAATTAATTTTGTATATATAACAACATTCTATCGTTGAAAATATATCGCTTTTCTTTCTGAAAATCAAAATTCGATGATTAATTTAACTCCCCGTAATTTTGAATGCGGTATTTTAATGTACAAATCACACTTATGTAGTTCAATAGATATTCCTGGGGCTCAAACTCATATTGAGAAAGTTCAAATCCTCCAAAATAAATACATTATAAAAATAGCATGTGCTCTCTGGTTTATACCGAATGCTCAACTATATAATGAGTCTAATTCATAAAAATTTGAATACGTATTGAAAATAGATTTGTTTTCTTTAACAGATTCCCTATCAAAACTGTTTAGTATAATGCGTTCTGAAAAAAAATCTTTGCAAAATTAAACCAAGATCTCCCCAAAACAGTATTAAACCCCTCAAAATTTAATATTAAGATCACTTAAACATTATCAAATAAATATAATTTTTAATCAGTCCTTTTCCTTTTTGTTACTAAATTGTTATGGATTCTATTATTATAAAACAATGTAATCCCATAATAATCAGACAGTTTGGTGAGAGTGATCGTTTCTCATGTTTGTTTTAAATTGTAGTGATTAAATCCCCGAAGGACAAAAACACGTGGAAATAAAATGAGTGAAACGAGCTTGTATGAGGGCGGAAGGAACACAGACATCCTCGGGGCAAAAGCAACCCGCTTCCCTTGACGATGCATCGGCGACGAAACCTCCGAACGATGGCACCCGCTGGGGATCGCCAGACCGCATCCCTCGCTTCCAGCTAATTCTCTTCCACGTTTCGTTGCCTGAGAAGGCATAACCCGACGGCATCCCGCTTCGTTCAATCGGTGTTTCGGAAGGAGTGTTAGTTAAGCTTGCATAAGTAGCGCAAATAGATGATGTTGCTCCTGCCTAGAGAAAACCTCAAACATACAAAACATGGCAAAGTCTTCTAAATTGTGCATGTTAAGTCAGCGAGGTAAGAAGAGAGGCAATTTCATGTTTTGTTTACACAGACATTTTTCAACGTTGCTAGTGCACTCAAGAGACACGCAAATGTTTCTTGAAATCAGTCAGTAGATCAATTATAATCAATTAATACAATCCTAAGCAGACCAGGTAAACGAAGAAATCCATCCCTAAACGCACCGGGATGCAGTCGGGCTATGCCTTTTTGGATAGGTAGGTAAAGGGAATAGGAAAGGTTGAGTGCGGGATGGGGTCGACCTGTGCCTTTTGGGGAGGTAGGTGAGGGGATAGGAAAAGCTGAGCGCGGGATGGAGTCGGGCTGTGCCTTTCGGGGAGGTAGGTGAAGGGCAAAGGAAGAGTTGAGCGCGGGATGGAGTCGGGCTCTGCCTTTCGGGGAGGTAGGTGAAGGGCAAAGGAAAAGCTGATCGCGGGATGGAGTCGGGCTATACCGTTTGGGGAGGTAGGTGAACGGCATAGGAAAAGCTGTGCGCGGGATGGAGTCGGGCTGTGCCTTTCGAGGAGGTAGGTGAAGGGCATAGGAAAAGTTAAACGCGGGGTGCAGTGAGTGTACGCCCCTCCGTTTTAAGCTCAGGCCGGCAGAGGAGCGCCAAAAGCAGCGTAACGCGGTTTGCGGCGCCGCGGAGGCAAAAGTTGCGGGAGCAGCGCCGCTAATTGGCGCCGCGCGGAGGACAGGGCGCGCCGCGGGGCCCGAGGCCGGAGTTCGTAACTCGATAACAAACGAGCGGAGTGGGTGGGCGTTGCCCGACGCCCCACGGGGCGCTGCCGGGCGCCCTCTTCTTCCCGCTCAATGCACATCCCTCGTCACCTACTACGGCTTTTCCTTCTCCTTCACTACAAATACACATTCACACTCGTTTTCCTCTTTCTTCGGATTCTTTTCTTTCCTCTTTTCTTTTTATTATTCTTAGTGTTAAATACGGTAGGCACTTCTTATGTCAGATTGTTGCAAAATCTTTATATCTGGTGGTGTCCTGTTGACTTCAACAGCAATTTTTTGCGCCATCACCATTTTCGAATATAGCATTGCTCACCAGCAAAGCAACGCCTGTATATTATTTCTTCACGAAATAAAAGCGTCCCTGACTGCTGCATAGTTTAAATCAAATTTTTAATAACATTGATTGGGACACACAAGAAAAAATGTCTTCTAAGTATTAGCAGTCATTGTCAGGCAGATCCTTTTCACATCCACTGACGTCTGGAAGGTCTAGGCCCTAGACCCTAGACTCTAGGGTCTCTGACTGTCAAAAGGGTCTTTGTGTCTTGTGACTCATCTTGTCCTCAGGAAAAGGCATCCGATAGCGTCGTGACAAAACATCGTTAGGCGGAGAAACAAATTTGTTGCAATTTGTCTTTTCCATTTGCCTTATAAATTTAAAAAAAATTGTCTACGCCGGACACGATATTTTACAAACAGATTCTTAACAAATCGATTCAGATATACATATTGTATGTTCTTTTAAAGTAATTGCAAATATTTCATTCAAAAGATGGAAAGCACTAAGATGAAGGAGAAGAAGAGAAGGATATGAAGGAAGGGGAGGAGGTAAAGAAGAGGAAAACGAAGGAACGTGGTGGTTTCCGCAGGCTGCCCTCAGGCTAGGCGCGCCCTGCCCAGGTCAGGAGCCAACGCGGGCGGCGCGGCGTTCGCGTGTCTGACCTGCCCTCTCCCGGCGGGGCCACCAAGCGCGCGACCGCTGCCTGGCGCGTCGCGTCGCGTCGCGTGACGTCACCCGCCCATAAGCATCCGCGCCTGCCCCGCGCCGCCCGCCACGGATTGGTCCAGACCGGTGCGTGATCGATGGGGCCGTTCTGCACTCGCGTCAACTCCACCCAAATTTCCTTACCCCGAACCCGTCCTTTATCGCCTTGGCCTACAAATCACTAGCACTACAGGAACAAATTGATTTTTGAAAAATTCACTGAGTTGTCCTTTGAAACAACTTCCTTTAAACCAGAAACTAGTTTTCAATGAAACAAAGGCTAACACGTCCCACGAAATGTAGAACTACTGAAAATATCCTATCTACTTTACTTCGTAATTTGTTTTTGAAAAAAATGTTTCTTCACATTCATTTGGTTTGGTTTTATTTGTGGTACTTGCTAAATTTTTCCTAACGATAAAATAGTACATTTCAAGTTGCTCAGAAATAACGTTCTTCATCTGACCAACGATTTTATAAACTTTTTCAAATTGCACTTCTGATTTCTATAGAGGTAAAAGTGGAAATTTTCTGAGAATAATCTTGGTCCAAAATAGGAAGTTAATTTCATTTTATAACATTATTTCCTATTCTTTTCGAAAATAGAATTCTACGGCCAAAAATTAGTCTCGAATAAGAAAGCATATCTCCAATGAAAGTGTCTCATAGTTTGCTCAATGTGTGTAAAAGTAGACATTCATAAAAAATGTTTTTATTTGTCACTTCCTAATTTTATGACTAACACGAATTAATTAAGAGATATTACATTCATACTAAATGCGTGGAGGACGTAAGTGAAGTTCGATGATACACTTTATAACGCAGATCACTACACTTGAGTTCTTATCAGGTCGGGTTCAACCGTGTACAACCTGATTACAATCGGAATTCCCTTCAACACCTACGCAAAACAAAGACGTCACACTTTTACTTCGAAGACGCCATCACAGCGGATGTGATGCAATAAATGCCTCGTGCGACCACGACGTGTCGGCGCGACTGCGAAACAAATGGCGCCTCGTTATCAGGGGCCGGTCCATTGCCTTAGGGCCCCTTCCCACGTAGACTCTGCCGCGAAGAGGCAAGGCCCTTCGCATGCAGCCACCGCCACTCGCCGCCGCCGCAAACCACTGCGCTTGGAAGAGCCTGGCGCATGGGGGACGAAGCGGGTACATACGGCAGCTCTGCGCTGCGGCAGTGCCCCAGTGGGAAGACCTTCTTAAAACCATTGCTTTGCTAGCGGTGGCCCGGACGCCCACTCGGGCTGCTGGTGGCGAGCGTCAGCCACCGAAAGACACAGCAGCGCGAATTGGCCACGCGTGGGAAGACCTCCATTTAAACCATTGCTTTGCTAGCGGTGGCCCGGACGCCCACTCGGGCTTCTGGTGGCGAGTCAGCCACCGAAAGACACAGCAGCGCGAATTGGCCACGCGTGGAAAGACCTCCATTTAAACCAATGCTTTGCATCCAGTCGCGGAGTTCGGTGGCGCGCTGCTATGTCTACGCGTGAAAGGGCGCTTGACGGCCTTAGGGCGTCGTCGCCAGGCGATTTCTCTTCCCGCGTGCCCATTGCTCTCGCCCATTGTGCGCAGGCGGCGCGTCATTTATTCAGCGCCCGCGGAGCTTTATCAGCTCCACCGCCGCCCCACTCGAGGGCTCGAAGTCCTCAGCCTCTCAAGTCGACGGCGCCGCTGGGGCGACGGGCGCTCCAAAGGTCCCGAGCGACCAGCAGCGCGGAAACCGCCTTTAATGGAACGAGAAAGGGCTACTCACATTCTGTATACAGGAGTCCAACCCGTTAAGTACGGCAGTTTTTTTATGTATCATCAAATGGGAACATTTTCTTCATAGATTATCTGCCAAGAATAGTATGGAGATAAAGCAAGTGAAGAGGGCACCAAATTAGGACACTGGAGTCTCTTGACTTATGCTCTCATGGGTCTGTATACTTCTCGAACATCGTCACTATCAGATGTTTTGAGGGAAAGCCAAATCAAAGAGCAATTAGTATTTATTAGATGACTAGTCACTAATATTCATATGCTCATTTATTAACGCAGACACACATTTATATTATTTTTTTCATAAATATTCTATGATCAGAAAAAAATAGTTAGAGATAATTTTGAATACGCAATGGAAATTTTCATCGCAGGCATTATCTACATCCAGTCATAACCCAGTGCCAATTCATTGTCCCACTGGAACTGGACCCAGTTGAACTGTGATGAAAGCGTCACGTGCAGAAGGCGACTCCAGAGAACACTTTAATTAAGAATTTTTCGACCTTTAAGACGCAGCTCTCCACCCATGTTATGCCGTGCGGCTCACCTGAACACGTCCTCGTCGTCATAGTAGTCCTCTTCGTAGCCGAAGTCCTCATAGCCCACCAGCGCGAGCACCTCCTCGTCCTCCTCGCACAGAGGGCCGAGGGCGCGCTCGTCGTCCGAGTCGTCGTAGTCGGGCGACGGGCACCGCGGCAGCAGCATCGGGTTGATCACCTCCGGGAGCATCGCCGACGCCTCGCTGCTCACGCTCGGCTCACGCTCACGCTCTCACACACGCACGCACTGACAAGGCGAAGCACCGCTCCGGCCTTCGCGCCGCTCGCGGGAGCACTGGAGGGCCGCCGCCGCCGCCGCCTCCCAGCTGCGCTTATCTGCCTGATAACGGAGGCGTCATTAGCGCCCCGCCCGGCCCCGCCCACCCCGCCCGCGCCACGTGCGCGCCCGCGGGTGGCGACTCGCCGGCCCGGAGTGGCTCGCCACGCGCAAGGCCGTCCGCGTCCCGGCAAGGGCGCACTCCACACCTGGCTCTGTTTACGCCAGCGCCAGCCAACCTGCCGCGCTTCTCGTCATTACGAGGTCCACTGCGATCCAGCACCTGTTTATTCTCTTTAAGTAAGCGAAACGCAATCCATATTCGCATATCCAACACGAGAGAGATCACAGATCCCCCATCGTGTCCAACGAATGCGGTACACGTCACCTAACGAGACTCCGGCAACTGAAGCGGACTCCAAAGCAGCGATCACCACTTGCACCAGCATATCGTTCATACTCTCGAAGACTGAGCCCACAATAAACGCCTCTCTTCAACTGGTGCATATTAATTACTTTGGTTGGGGGCTTGGTTTTCTCTTTCCCTCCTCTAAGCGACGCAAGTCACACTCCGTCCTTATTTCCCAACTCCAGCACCGACCGTAAGAAAGTAAAGGAGGAGCTCGAGTTTGTATCAGTGCGTCTGAATTCCGACGTGATAAACACTGGCGCATGGCACGTAAAAGGCCGGCTTCCTCGGAGCTATCACGGCGAGTCGACAATGCGCTCATCAGTCATCAGGGTAGTCCTTGGAGAAGCAGTGAGAATGCTCGTCTTCCCTGCCGTAGCTGGGTTTCGATCTCAACCTCATCCAAGTGGAATTTCTAACGGACAAATGCAAGTTCTTCTTCTAGATCGTTTCCCCAGCCACTTTCTATCTTCATGCTCATTACTCGCATGAACTCAATGTCATCATCGTTACTTCTCAACAGAAACCTCAGCAGACCCCACAACGGCAGCGTTGGGATTCTGGCTTCGGAACAACCGCCATTTGGTTCTGCCTTGTCGAAAGTTCATCACTGAGGAATAAAAAAGGCTTAACGAAAGATGGAGATTACGTTATCACACTTCAAACACTTTTAAGATCCTTTATGATGGCGTGTCGGTTAAGGGCGACCACTTTCGTGTCGGAATGTTGTAACATGTAATTCCCAGAATTAATGTACAAAGTCGCTTCCGAAACCCCTCGATAAATTGTCCGTACCGCTTCCAGTTTTCATCGTCCTCTATGCATTGAAATCACTCAGTGAAGGTAGGAAGGTACTGGCCGCGTTCATTCTGTACGCTAGATGTATCAATCTCAACCCTTCCGCCAACACTGCCAATCTGTCAGTGCTGGTTTTGCTTTAGTCACATTTAAACACTGTTTTTAAAGTTTCTTATTCACTGGCTTGTATCACTCACTTAATATTATTCATTCCCAGAAATCAATTCAAATCTTATTTGGTCATATTACTTTCAGTTCTCTAAATTTAGTCTAAGTACCGACCAGATTTTTCTGGAAAATCTCAGTTTTTCATCAACTTCATTTGTATATTCGTATCGGCTAATTCCAGTAGACTGATTCACCAGAGAAGGAAACGAGCAATCTGAGAATAGTAGCATAATCATAACTGTAAATTCCTTTCCTACTATTCTTCACATTTGTAGATAACAGTAGACTATGACTAATTACTTTGACCCTGTAACATTTTTACGTACTTTCTTGATAACGTAAGAAATTAATTCTACTTCCATAATACCTGCAAGAATGACAAGAAGAAATTCTTTTCTTCGTTTCAAGATATGCAATCAATCAACACAGAAAGAGAAATATAAAATGCCAGATAACAAGAAGTCGTAACTCCTATTTCCAACATGAATTTCTTGTTGACTCATTTGAATAGGTCATCAAGAAGCGATCTCGTAATTAAACTAAGGAACTAACTCACTTGGACACGATAATGACAAATATTTTGGCACAAAAATTAAATTAAATTCGATTACCGAAGACATACAACGTCACTTTCTTATCGAACATTACATTCTCCAGAATTCCAGCAGCAATCTGTTCTGATCGGTAGCTTTCCGTCATTTCTGCGTTCAAAACAAAGCGAATGCCGGGTCAGTACTGTATCAATCGGTCCACGGACCGCGCACTATAATCCCTTCCAGGCTCTGTCCCCTCCTGTCGACTTATACAGTAACGAAATATAGAGATATATAGGTTGGGAGTTTAGAAAGCGCAGCACCGGCTGGAGCGGAGCTGCGGGAGAGGAGATACCTGCAGGTTGAAAACCTGCAAGGAGACGTGTTCGTCGGTGCCAATCTCACGTTCCAACGGCGAAAAAAGACCGCCACTTTCCGGCTATAACATGCACCGCACTTACGGCACAGCTAACCCAAGTTCTTGACGCGCGCGGAACCACGAAATACGAAATGCGCCATTCACCGGCGCGCGGTGCAACCGTCGTGCACCCAGTGAAGTTCTCATTGTCGAGCGGCGGCGCGCGACAGCCTGTCCGACGAGCGGATCGCAGCGGTCGCCGTTCATCATTCTCGGGCGCTAAACCCGCAAACACAAATAAGCCCCCCCCCCCCGTCACTCGGGAATTAACTTCGCCCCGCCCCAGCAGACGCGTTAAGGCGCCCGCCGGTCGGCCTGACAGGCAGCCAAAACTCTGACGCCGAGAATACACGACACAATATTGAAATTAAATAACTTGGGTAGCAGGGAGCGTCTCCATATTGCCACACCAGTGACGTGACATCGTGATCAAGTGTCAGAAATGGTACTAGGTTTCTTTAGCAATTATGAAATAATGAATGATGATGTACATTGTAGACGTTATTACGAAATGTTTTGGTCTTTCCCTTTTCCCCGCAATATGCAACCATTCAACCTTATCTGTGGTGAAACCCACAACACTAGATCTTAGTGGTTGCTGGAACGGCTCAGGGAGGTGACATGTGTTTTCACACAAATTGAAGAAATAGTTCAACAATCCGTAAGGAACAGATGTCAGCTGAGGAAATGCCAACTCATTGTCCCAGTGTATTGATTCTCTTTCGGCACACGAGTTTCACTTACGAAGGATGAAAAATCCACAGTGGCCTTACAGAAAATGTAAACGACTTCCAAGGACAGGTATGTCAAAATTCAGTTCCCAGACGATTTTCGGATAAGCGATTATATCCCGAACCACCTGAACAAGAGAATACGGGATGTCCGAACGAAACAATCACACGTGTTGTTACGAAAGGTATTGCAGTAATTTCATTTTACCACTTCGAATTTTCCTAGACAGTGTTGATTTTACACTTATGCATTTCCGCCAATTCCAAGCCAGTTTCACACGACAGGAATTACACAGTAGCATTTTTTTCAAAGTCTTCCATTGCGGACCGCCCTGCTCTTCACGAAAACCGACCTTTACATCACGGCGACGACATTGGGTGCTTGAAGAAGGCCGACCTCAAATACGAAGTGCGCACATTCCGATGGCTATCTCTCGGGGCGGGGCGGGGGCGGGGGGGGGGCGATGGCCCACATTCCAGAGGTGATAGCGCGCGCGCGATGCTCCGCAGAATCTTATCGCAGCGGCTGCAGTTCCCAGCTCCGACCAGCTGCAGCCCATCGACGGTACAGCAATGGACTGACCATTCCTAGCTTAGACAAGAGTTTTCTCCGTAAATATTAAGATACATAAAGCGAAAATGAAGTTAATTATCTTCCCGTTAAATTCCCTTTCTGTGTTACCTGTCCAACTAAGATAAGTACACTCTCAATCAGATCTGAGAAGGATAGATAGAAGGGAAAGATGAGTACGTAGGAGGCGAAATATTTGGTTCCGGAACACTGGTCAGCGAATGGAAGTAACGAAGAGTTCCGTTTCTTTGCTGCCAAGATTCAGCAATCTCCTCCGACGCACGCCTCCTGATATACGGAAGCAAGCATTGCTCCAACCAACTGGCAGTTTCATTTTTAACGTACATTTTTGCGTGCATCGACGAAGAGGTCAAACACGAAGGTGAAGTCGAAGAAGGGACGGTGAAGATTAAGGAAGATTAGTGTTGGAGTTCGTTAGTATGCTGAGTCCGTAAATGAAGCTTCCGAGACCTGGGATAGCGACACGAGTTCCGGCGACATGAGCAAAGCGAGTTAGACGACTGGGCGAGAATACGTGGGGCCAGCTGTGATTACTTGTTTCCAAAATTTCAATCCTATCCAATCTGAATCCATTCCGATTAATACTAGGCAGGTGCTGGACCATTAAACTAAACCACCGGACCAGGGCTACATGGGATCCTTCCTTCTCCGGTCTATCTATACCCTCTCTACCAGAAGGTCGGGGGGGGGGGCTTGCTGACCCTTCATCCGAATGTGGCACATTCCCTGTATGCATATCTGCGCCTTCAAGGACAGCAGACCAATTGAAAATGAGCCACTCCGCCCTACGCTAATGCATGCGACAAGAAGAAAAATAGCATTATTTATTAAATAAATGACATTTTAATTTTGTTCAGTGGTATATCCTGATTAGTAATACTTATTACAGAAAATAAGAACAAAAAGATTCGTTGCCGTATAAACGACCCTACTTTGTAACGATTCTGCTTTAATTACGAGCTTCTATTGCCCCAATATCTTTCCTTGCAGCAGCTACGAGGATCTAAACGCAGCCGCTTGTCGATTGTGTACAGCAACACACGCATCAGGTAACGTGTGCAACAAAAATAGCACACTGAATAGGAAAGAATGGGTTTCTGTCGGCACACCTCTCCTCATCACAGTTACATGCAAGATCTTTATGAAAGCTGTCGAGATAGTTACTAGCCGACGGAAACAAGTTCTATGATTAATGAGGTGTAATTTACGAACCGCTTTCATCTTGATACCTAGTACACGAGAATACCGACGAACCAACATCTATTCACCAGTGTTATTTGAAACGAACAACGTTCTTCGCCCCACACCGGTATAAATGTATGTTCCCTGTACATCCGATAATCCGAAAATAATGAATGGGATTCATCTTCTCGCCCTCTTTGAGTCAATAACCAGCCCTCTCGACGAGAAGGGATCAAGAGTGTTCCTTTCTCGGAGCCGGAACGCGTAAGTAACCTCCAGATCGACGAAAAATCTACGAGCGCAAAGCTCACAATCGACGCTGATTCAAACGAACTCCACGAGACCACTTTCAGAACAAGCCATTAATGAATCACGTCCAGAGTCATTACCTTCCCTTTTCTCTAAATCGCCGCGCATTCCTCTTCGTAGCGATCACAAACAATCCGGTTCCCCACTCGACAACACAATGGCCGCCGCCGGGCCGGCGCATGCGCGCGGGGCACAATGGTCCCAAAGGACACACGCCGCGCGCGCCCGAAGGGAGCAAGTTGAAACGGACAAAATATTACCAAAAACTGCTCGTGAACAATTCTTCACGGGTGATGCTGTTCATTGTCAAGTGTAATACTTGCCTAAGAATTTATTTACTGAATTAATACGAAAATCACGATAATTCCGTACAAGAAATGTATTACACATATAAAACTTATTAAATAAGCATATTCTAATTAATTAATAATATTTATTATTGGAACATAGAAAATTGTAATGTTGGGCTCAGAATTTAACTTTCTGTATCGAACTTTGTAGCTTCAAGAAAATAGTGTTCCATTAGATTGTTTAGGCACATCCACTCGTAAATGCTTAACATTAAAAAAATACTTTTAGAAAAAGGGCAAACTTTTTCATGTATAATTTCATATATTTATTAACACAATGTGAAGATAGCCGCCTAAAACAATGGCACCATATTGGTGTTGTCTTTTCCTTTCCATCAAGTAATGGCTTGGCCAATATTAATGAAATGCGCCAGGAATAGGCATTGAAAAAACTGCGGAGGAAGGGGGAGGAAGGGGAAGAGGAATAATAATAATAATAATAATAATAATAATAATAATAATAATAATAATGAGAAGAAGAAGAAAAGGAAGCAAAAATATACGTTAAAAGCAAAATTGCCAGCTGAGCCAATGCTTGCTTCCGTATAGAGGAGCGTGCTGGCGTTTGGAGTGCAGCGGAGGGCGACAAACCCGAAGCGCACGACGATGGATGTCGGGATTAGCGACGCGAGCGCTCCGAGTGGTGACCGGGCGCGTCGCCCACTTTCTCTCGCCGGCGAGCGCTCGCCCATTCCGAGTTCCCCGCTGGGGCCAGTCGAGAGCCGAACGCAACGAGTGGATTCGGAGCGGGGGCGGAGAAGAGCAAAAACAGAAGAAAGCAAAGGAACAATAACTTAGGAGACTACAACATCACATACTTTCTCGGATTATTTCAAAATACTGTTATTTTCAAAAATTCATAGTTGAAAGGAAATGGGGCCTGGGAAAGGAAATGGGGCCTTTTTAAGCAAAGTTTTCTCTATCAAAATGAAAAATTTAAAGAAAAATTTGAAGCTTTTCTGAGAATTAAAAAAATTAATAGAAGTACTTTCAAGCAAAAATTACACGAAAACTACTCGTTTTTCAAAAAAATGGAACCCGGCCTGATTTAAAGATTAATTTGTTAGAACAGAGTTCATTAAGGAGAAATATCTATCATCAAAATTGTACTTTTGCAATTTTAATTTTTTGTTTGCTATTTTCGAAAATACAGGGAGTTCGTCGAAAATGGGACACTACTACTTTTTAACGACCATTGTACATCCCAGATAACATTCAAAGATAAAAGTTTGCAGCCATTTATGAGAAGTTGTTTATAAATTACCTTTTCACCAAACCAAAATACACGAAAACTACTGATTTTCAATAAAAGTATATGACCTTAATTAAAGATCTGTTTTTGAAGAACAGATTTTATTATGCAAAAAAAATCTCTACCATTAAAATTGTCCCTACACTAACACTCCGAAAAAAAATTGGGACTTTTGCAATTTTCGTAAAAACGATTAGTGAAAAGAACATCTACGCCACTTCAAGCATCTTTTGATTCATCCGAGGAGAAAGTTTAATAAAAAAAAGTGGACCCTTTTTGAGAAAACTTTGATAAGGCCACAGTAAAAGCCCCCCCTAAAAACACAACAAAATATGAGTTCCAAACTCGTAAATCCCCCAGTACGGCCAGATTGATCGGGGAATTCTAATTTTGGAGAAAATTGTCTGAACGGTTTAAGTGTCAGCGTAGATCATTGACACAGATGGACGGATGGCCCTGGCAGATATTATGCACGGCAAAGCAATTTGTCAGTATCAAGGACACACGAAACGTTTTAATTTGTAGTACATTACTTCCTCCAACACTTGTGTAGTCAGAATCAACTAGATTTATCGAATATTTGGGTATCACTGCCACACAATACGAGTTTTTCTATTCAAAAAGACTTAGTAGAAAAGGTGAGAAAATAAACAAAAAAAAAGAGGAAGAGGAGAGTTGAAAGGAAAAAATTAAAATGATTATTTAACTGATAATGGGAATCCTGTTTACAATTACCGATTAAGACCGCAAAAAACATAACGTAATGAAAATCACCGAAGTCAGGAGCAAAGAGTTTTCATTTCGAATCCTCGAAAATCATAGCGCGACTTTTCACAATGCGATCATACTCGTCGCAAGGGCGATACCGCTTATCCCATCTTCTGAATACATTCGCAGCCCGTGGCGCGAAATGAAGTAGAAGACATCTGTGCGATGTCCGTAACCGGATTAGAAACTTCTTTAAACAAAGACGCGCCTCGCACCCAGCTCCCAGACCCGACGAGCAGCTCGCAAACAAAGTCCGTTTAACTTGTTTGACACCAATTTAACGGCGCCTGTTAAAGCGCGTTAAGAAATTTACTGCTTCCCTCATTGTGGCGCTAATCCCAGGCCGCTGCCAGTTCGATGACGCACTCACAGATAAAACAGCAACAGCCGAGCGTGGGCCCCGACCTGCTGCTGGCTCCTTCGTTCCGCGAACGCAATGCGCGAGCGCTTATCGCGAATTATTTCAGCACTCACTCTCCTCTCCACACCTCCCTGTACCAGGTAACCCTTGCCATCGCCGAGATTCAGACCGGGAGGTACCAAGTACCCCCTTGCCACTGCTGAGATTCAGACCGGGAGGTACCAGGTACCTCTTGCCACCGCTGAGATTCAGACCGAGAAGTACCAGAGATTGCAGCTGTTCTGATAGAAATTTTCCGCGGTTTCTGCGATCAACATCAGGCGAATGTCGCAGCAGTATCCTAACAAACGAGCCAGGTGCCCCGCGCGAGTATTCTTTCTTCTTCTTTGTCCTATCCCCTCCACTCTTACACTCTTAAATGCAAGGTACTACCTCACATATGGGAAGACCAGTCGGGTGCTTAGAGTTTGTCTCGGCTGGACCGGTGCCCCGCAGGCGGAGATACCTCGAAGGGAACATCTCCTGCCACCCGACATGCAGGACGGCGCTGGATGTCTCTTGCCAGCAGGGAAGGAACACCACCACATCCAGTGATATAATATTCACTACACTTACGGGAATAGTGCTCATAGCCGTTGATGCGCCCGCAAACAAGTCAATCCGCCTCCACAGGCACGTCGAGACACAAACAAATCCGCACGATAAATGTGCAGATAGAGTGGAACGCATTGGGTGAAAAAGGCCCTACCCACATATGGATACAAACAATGTTTCCCAGCCGGAGAAACACAAGGTCCTGTAACCATCATCTGGCAGGTTACACTCGAAGTCCGCCCCTCCTGATTTTCGTACCTAATTCCATGTGCACTTTGGAAATTTTTAAGATAAATTCAGAAGCCGCGAAGCGAGCGTGATACCGTGCACGAGGCTTTGGATCGACAACATAACCAAATCTATTACACATAACTAACTAGCGTTTTAAACAATAGTTAAGTCTAAATCGCATGGTAAATGTGGCTTGAATTTTGCGAATAGGACAGGTCGAATGGCGCAATCATTCCAGCCAAAAAAAAATCACTTTTAACACGTGGTTCACTATTTGTTTAGGCAGCCTTACTTTCGTTATATTTTTTAACTCAAGTATAATACAACATTGGGCACACTATGAGTGCCCTGAAAGAACAGCATTTACCGGCGACTAAAAAGAATTCACTTGAACTCACTATTAAACACACAATTTCGAAACAGCAACTTCCAGCAATTATCAAGTAAGGAGGAGTTGAACGAGAAAAGTAATAATCCCACTCTCCATGGCGAGCGCCCGTTCCGATTGCTTGATACCTCATGAATTACGGAGCGCTGTTGCTCTGAGAGAGGAATCGCCTTCGAGCTCCTGCTCTGACCTTCCCCGCGTATGCTCGTGCAGGGCAGGTGGCGGCGCGCCCTCGCCCGGGGGCTGATGAGCGTCAGGAGCCGCGGGAGAAGGACCTGACATGCGCAAATTCGGACAGGCAAAATTGGGCGTCTGAGGACACGGCCAGAAGAATTTCAGAGACGAGGCGCGCAAATGGAGACAGTTAAATCTGACTCTGATCCTGGCCGTGCATGTTTCTCTGAAGGGCATGCGAAATACCCATTGGAAGATGGATATCCGGAATACCCGAACATGGGTATTTGATTGTGATGATAGCGTACTCTGTTCATTCAATATCGTGAAACGAACTAAAATATGGAAATGGTAAAGAATTTAAATCAATTCCCAGGTGAGAATTACTTAATTTCGAATAGACACAGCAAGGGAATAAATAAACTAAAAATAGCAAGGACTTTCTTATTATTTTAAATTCCATTTACAAAGATTCACCAACACTACGTTAAACTAGTGGTGCTAGAACAGTATATGTTATCTCGATATATTGTATGTAGACATTTTCGAAAATTCAGAGTGAAACGAAAATGAAAATTGAAATTGCGCCAAAGTACGTAGTATGGCAAGAAAGTAAAAAGGGTCTACAAAATTTAATTTCCGACAGGAAATTTCCGATATGAAACAGTCGTACTCTCACAAAATTGTTTGTTTAACACTTAGTAAAATATGAAACTGCCAGCATATCTCCATTATTTCATAGCAGTACATATTGGAATTTTAATCCTTAAAATGCCATGCGATTGATCCACATCTCTAAATTGCGCGTTACCTAAATTCGCAACGAATATTTTAAAATAATTTTAACGCTATTCAAAAGAACTGATGGGGACATATCAACTGGATATAATACAATCACGAATTCGGAATAAATTCAGGAAACACGAATAACTAGTATTACACAATAAAAATGAACTAAACAAACTCATTAGATCAGCAGCGGAAATTACCAAACAATATCTCAAATATTTTTTAACACTGCCAACAACTTCAAAACATAATATCCTCACCTAGAATATTCTATGAGAATGTAAACGCAATTTGTAGTTCATTTCGCGTTTCGCTTTGTTGATGCGGAACATATGTTTCAATAAAGAACTCCCAATCGGCGCACATTGCATCTCGCGGGCATTGTGACAACACGAGAGCTCTATGTGCCTTCATATTTACAAGCAGCATATTGCAACTAGCCACTAAAACACATCGTGTTTAATATAACCCCCGCGAGCGCCAGCCAGAGTGTGTGCCCGCAGGCGCCAGTGGGTGCGAGAAAGGTTTTGTGTGCGGACAGAACGGAAGCAACCTGTCGCCCTGCGCCGTGCTGAACTGCACTGCAGGAACTAAATTATAAACATCAAATTATACGTTGCACTACAGCGAACGACGAACAGCCTGCCACGACGACAAAACTCCATCGCCTGTGGTGGAGAAGTACTTGCACCCAGAGATGCACCAATTCTGACTTTGTATTTATTCATTTTCCAGCTGCATTTCTACCAAAGCAATACAATCCTTAAACGTTTTCTTAAAAAGACTGTTCGCAGAAAAATAACGTGCGCTTTTTTAATGTGGACTCTTGTAAATCTCACAAGAAATTTTGTTGCTTTCGGAAATGCATACAGCGTGCGTCAATAAACTTTCGGAGCCATTATATTATTATTTATATTTTTATATTTAAATGTAGCTTTCGCGCTGGGGAGACGTAACATATAAAAATCGTGTGTATACTTGTATTGCACTGTGTGTCTGCCTGACAGTTCTAATAACGTTTTTCCCCCAATGTGCAAATGACTTGCCTCATTTCCAGTACACTGCCTGCGATTTCAATTTTCAAATGCTCATGAAGAGAGACCGTAACATTAGACGTCATAAATCTCTAAATAGGTAGACAAAAAGGAATTTAAAACTGCTAAAATCTGCAAAAAAAGACAATATACAATCTTTTATTATTATTATTATTATTATTATTATTATTATTATTATTATTATTATTATTATCATCATCATTAAGACTAGGTCGGCGCTGGATCTCGCTATCTAGCAGAGGATGATCACCGCCACCTCCCGAGGAAAAAACATGCACTACACTTACGGTACTAATGTCGTAGCAGTTGATGCGCCCGGAATCACATCAATCTGTCAATGCATTCATTCATTCCACTGAGGTAATCAATTGCTTTAGGAACATAGGGACGTTTCAAGGCCTTCTGTCAAGAGCCGTGCATGTCGGAGCGAATAAAAAACAAGCGATGAGCGTCGCGCGCCGGGGCGGCAATTGCGAAGGCGGCTATTTGAATCCTCCAGGAGAAAGCGCCACCCCCCGTGGGCATTCGCCCCCGGGGCGATTCATGGGCGAAGGGGAGGGGCAGCCGAAAGTTCAGACGTTGCATGAAGTGCCTCCGAGGAGCCATCTGTACATAAAATGCAGGGTCCTCGATCAGGGTTTCTGACAAGATTCCGGAGAAAATTCCCATTTTTTTAAATTGGAGTTGACCGAAAACTGGCGATAAATGTATTATTTCCTTAATTATAATACTGACAACAATAATAATACGTAATCATTGTTTACCAAGATCTGATGACTCGTCTGGATAATACGTTCGGCATCTTTTCAGTTCCTTGTTTAGAATTTGTTCAGCGAGCTAATAATAATGAAATAAGAATGTTGAGTTACGCGGAGTAACTTCTAATGAAATACAAGTGTTGATCTCTCAAACTTCATTGCAACGTATTATTTTCTCAGAATCGTTAAACAATCTAGAGCAACATATTGTTCTGTGAGATTTGTAAACTATTGAAGAAAGTAATTCACTCACTGAATTGTCACACCAACCCAAATTGTATTTTCTTTGATTTATGCTCAGTAAATATAAAGCCCTAGTCGACAGATGAGCAACAGTTCAGCATTACGAAGAAATTAATAACTAGCTGAATGTGATGGCCCAATCGCTTGAAACGGTTTTAAAACATTTTGAGGATGAAAATTTTCTAATGAAAATTACTACTATGCAAGTTCTTAATATAAAGAAATTGAAACATACAGTTATCTGGCTTTTTCTTCCCCGGACGTAGTGCGTAAAAGGTATGAATTAAGAATTAAAATGAAGTTATAAAAATTTTTTTTTAAAATGTCGCAAATCTTCTTGGAGGTTCTTTCGGACTATAGACACTACCCACCCCAGAATATGGTGTTGGAAAATCTAAATTGAACGCTCCCAGAAGAGTTGTTCTGAAGAGTACATTATTTCAGTACAGGCAACTTAGTAAATAAGAGTTTGTGTATTTGCAAGCTCCCATTCACAAACCCACCGTTCCATACTTATAGATTTATATTAAAATAAAATTCCTTAGTTGAAATTATCCTCCAAAGGAGGATTATTCCATTAGATTTATCGTACACGGGGTACATGACAAAATTATCCTACAAAAAGATGATTATTCTACAAGGTGAAACAATGACGTTGAACCTATTCCATCCGAGTGATACAAGCCCTGTATCGCATACGGCCGCGGCGTCCGGGCAATTAATTTCGAGCGGTCCGTGTCATTCATTGCCTGGGTGCCGTGAGCGTAGCGTGGGACGATTTGCGAAGCCTTGAGGGCGCTCTCTTGGGAGGCGGTGCCGATTTCGAACGAAAGGTTCGAAGGTTGACAGGCGAAGAAAAGGGCGAAATCGTACATTTGCATGCCGTGAAAACCGTGCAATCTATTTGCGTTTCGGGAATGTGCCGTTTCTAAGAGTATTAGGCTATCATGAACAACTTTGTTCCCATAAATTCGTAGCTTCCGGCATTAATCTTGCAAATGAGGCGTAATACTTGATGCTGATATTCTCACTTTCAAAATTCCTAATATGTATTAGCTTTGCAGGTGCCTTCGTATTGAAGATACCCTAATATTGAAAACAGATCAGGAAATATAGTACAAACAACTATCAATTAGCGTTTATACACTTATTTAGCGATTGAAAATATTCGAAGATGTATTAGTTTTCAATGTTTGTAATTCAATGATAGGAGTATTTTATTAAAAATTATATTCGTTACATAATTAGGTTTATCTCCAATCTTATGAATGGGTTAAAGATTCAGTTATGCCGAAAAAGTAGTTATTACAGAAATTCGCAGCATTTGACCACCGTAGGTTCCGTGAAACGCTCAGCCCCCAAAAACAAAATTACTAGATTTTTTCCCCCAGTTTCTAGTTCCACCAATCCATTTTCCTCGTTGAGAGGGTTCGAAAGAGCTGTTGATAGCATCTTAGGTGCATTGTAATATCCTAGGAATCCCCCACCTACGCGTTGTAGGAGCTTTTCTGAAAATTCTCCTAGAAGGTTCGCGTAGGACCCTAAAAATGTGACAGTTCCTACCAGGAGACCCCCGCACGTCGAATGTCAATCATTTATCTCGATTAGTGAACCAGAAGGGGTCTAACCGACGGATGGATGGAAGTTACTCGATATAAGGATTAATATAAAGGTTTCGTTTCATATCGTCATTAAATCAAGAGTAAATTTCATAAAAGAATATTTACCTGTTTGGGGTCTTATTAAGAAAACAGTTTCAAGGAACCAAGGTTATGTGACACCAACGTACCTGCAATTAAGAAATCATATTAATACACATACTTATAAAATTGTAATACATTAAAAACGCAATTGCATATAGAATATATAATTGCCACGTTCTAAAATTTATCTTCTTTTAAAAAGAAATATCAACAAAACTCGACTTCTAAGTCATTGTCAGGAAATTAATATCGTATTTTGAAAATGTTGAGGCTTGATCTATAGTACACCTTGAAAATATTTGTTTCAAATGCAAGAGTTCGACTGAGGAATAGCAGTTTTGGTGAAAAAACAGCCCAGTGCTTAGTCGCTAGCGTGGCTCACTGACGGACACACTTTTGCCGCAAACCAATTTTTCGGTATTAAGGACCTACTGGATTCTGACTCCACAACGTGTTAGAGAAAGTAATTTACTACATAATGCAACAAGATTTATCCACTTTTTTTAGATACACGGGCCCCACAAGAGGAATTTTTGGGAGCGAAAAACTCATCGTTTATAGCGCACTGTTACAATGCTCGAACTTTCTCTATATACCGGGGATTTTCAAACTGTGCATCGCGGTCACATGGTAGGGGCGTCGCGGTGATTTCTTAAAAATGATTTTTCGATTAGCTATGATTTTGATCCTTGTGTCATTTATGTCTACAAAAGAATGTTGTATTGTCATACTATGTTATTTGAAATTATATATATATATATATATATATATATATATATATATATATATATATATATATATATATATATGTAATTAATTTATTTTTTTCTAATTTATTTATTTTTCTAATTAATTGTGGGTTAATTGAACCTAATCAGTTCTTTACCAATAAGCTCCTGTGGCCAATAAGCCTTTACGTATTATCATATCATATAGCGCACATCGTGGCCGGGGATAAGTTAATCTTTCTACCCACGCAGATCAAGAGTTCCCGTGAGAAGGATCAGGGCATCAACTGATGTACTGTAGTCCCTCTCACCGGGAGGTCCTAGGTTCGAGTCCTGACGGCGGCAGGATTTGCGACACTAGCCCTCAAAGCGCAAGGAGAGTCCAATGGACTCGCGGACTTCTCTAAATCATTTTCTTTTGTTATTAACATTCCTCAAGAACTATCGGATTCGCCTCGTAATAGTTTCAAAATGAATATTGGATTGATTTGCATTTCTTTCTTTATAAAAATACCCTGTGTCCACTGGACTCGTGTGCTTTCACTTACTGTTTAGATAATCCCAGTGTAATTGAATTTACTAGTTTTGTTACGATATTATTATTATTATTATTATTATTTATAGTAAATCGTATTAACGGGATATTTTATCAATTCATTATTGAAATAGTGTTCGGTGAATTTCGTTTTGCAGTCTGTAAAGTATCCTTTAATGACCGTAGTCCATTTCCACAATATATGAGCCCCAGACCTAACAATACATATCCTCTAAAAACCAAACCAAGCAAAACATATCCTCTAAAAGGCATTCCTTATTTTAGAAACAAAGGGTACACTAAAACAACAAACGTGAGTCATTCTGTTGTTATGAAATTAGCTGAACCATATCACACAAGTTACAGAAATATAACTTGCGATCATATTTTTACACGTCAGGAACTAAGCAATAATGTGTTGAAGAATGGTTTTACTGTCGTAGGCACTGTCAGAAAAAACAAGAGATTTGCCCCGAAAGAAGTGAAAAATAATCTTCATTGTATGGTTTCAACGATTAGCACACTCTAGTGATGTATGTTCCTGAAAAGAAGAAAGCTGTTGTTTTGCTTTCAAGTATGCGTCATTGCAACACAACTGTAGCAGAAAGAAATAACAAGTTAGATATTATTTTATTTTACATCGAAACTAAAGGTGGCGTTGATACCCTGGATCAGATGGCTCATGCGTATTCATGCAAGATAAAGACAAACAGTCCTTGGCATTCTTCATGAATCTGATAGATGTATCTGGAGGTTGCCACTTTTATCACGTAGACAACGTTACCCTCGCATTGGAAACAGAAGTCTGTAAAAACTAGATTTTTAGTAGAGCTGGCTGAATATTTGGTTGAGAAACAAATCAGAAGAAAACCAAAAATTGGTTTACATCAGCATTTACTGATGGCCATGAACATACCAGTACATTCTGCTGCGCAACTTCACACTTATTCAAGCAAGAAAAGATAAGAAAATGTGTTATTTCTGCGATCCTAAAAGAGGAAGAATGGAGCGCCAAAGGTGTGACTTAAATCACTCCCATAGAGATAAAAAGTACCTTCGTGAGAGTGAAAAAGGAAAAATAGAAAAAATAATCGTAGGAAGGAAAAAAGACTTTTGATAATGTAATAATCATTGGAACTATCAAAATCTACTTTTAAACATCTTGTTCACAGTGTTGTTGTCCATGAGTCCACAGGACTCAACTTACGCTTTTATAATGATGACTTTACGCTATCTATGGCTAGTTTGTCAGCTACGTTGAATTCAGTTGCTGTCTGGAGGAGAATTCTAGCGGCCGGCTGCTCTGATCGGTAGTTTTCCGTGGTTTCTCCGATCAACACCTGGCGAATGCCGGAGCAGTACCCTACCAAACGGGCCACGGACCGCGCGCGATACGTGATCCTACCTCTTACACACACACACACACACACACACACACACACACACACACACACACACACTAACATGCACTACACTCAATCTCTAATTCTAATTCTAATTGTAATTCTATTTGTAAATATTCGTAATAGTTTTGTAATTGTAAGTCTAGTAGTAATCATGTTTGCCACCGAGCATTAGCTCAAAGCAAACTTTAATTAATATCTATCTATCTATACTATCACACATGCCGAGAGACCGGTCGGGAGCTTAGAGCTTGGCCTGGCTGGAGTGGTGCCCCGATGGTGGGAGATACCTGGTAGGGGAAAACCCGTTAGACGACGGTTGGTCGGCTCCGGATCTCGCTATCCAGTGGGGGAAGGCCACCGCCACCTCCCGAGCAAAAACACGCACTACACTTACGGGAATAATGACAATTTTAGTTGACGCGCCCGGAATCACTAACAATCAATCAAGAGTTCCCGAGCTCATGCGAGAGTGCAGCGGCGCACAAAATGTGTTGTGTTATTTTAATACCTAACTAGTGAGAACCCGTCAAAATTTGACGGTGAGATCTGAGATAAATGTAAAATACTGTACCCAGACATGTTCACAATATATTGCATTGTTTGGATCTTGAGGGTATAACAAACATATTCTGTGCTGAGGAGTTCCCAAAATTTTGAACACATATGGCCCATGACCAGATGGCAATGCAATATCGGCACGAAAGATACAGCACTATTATACTGAAGGGTATTATTTATAAAGTTTTTTAATGTGTCATCATCTCCTATAAACAACTGTTTGATTTCTTTTGGCATATTGCTCGAAGGTATACTTATTTTCCCATTTAAGCAACACAGAGTAAATCGTTTGCAGAATTTCTCTCACATGGAAAGTACACAGCAGAACAAAACTGACATTTCATAGACAATGACCCAATAAAAAACGAAATGATCTCACTATCACGACACCTACGCTAACTTTATCTTTCCCTGCGTTCAGTTAATGTACGTTTGCGTCTTTTGGGGCGCGTGGACAACGATTCGGAATTCAACAACTTCACTAAAGTATTACAACCGAGCAAAACCCACTGTGCGAATGTTCTCTACAAAATACACTACAGAAGCAAATACATGCAAACTGTTAACACCACAATGCAATTATTACACTGAAACAAAACCTTGTCGAATTGTAAACAAATCTCAACAATCAAAACAAAACATCAAGCAACGTGGACTCACACCTATGGACTCATGTATATCGATTTTGAAGCTGCCACCCTTTGAAAGAAAACAATTGACTATTGATAAGCGTACTATTAAAGAATGATTTAATTACTTAATTTACACCGTAAATGTTGGTGAATCAACACAAACAATATCTGATAACACATCTAGGGATCATATTCTTTTATTTAAAAGAAAAAATACAACAATCGGTTCGGTAGAAGCTCTAAACGAAGCCATGGCAGAATACCTTATTTTTTTAAATATATAGATTAGAATGGAGAAATAAAATAGCTTATTATATTACTTACTCATTTGTGTGGAATCTATAGTTGGCCTATATCAACCCTTCTATTTGAAATTGTTACCAGGGGAGTCACGGAAGTTTCGTTTAGGTCAAGGGAGCCGTGGACGGAAAAAATTTGAAAATCCCTACGTAAGTAGTATCCGAGAAAGAAAAAAAAAAGCACGTTCCTCGCATCTTTTTCTAGATGCGAGGCGAGTGAGACGATGGAAGTAATATCAAATGATACACACACACAATGAGCAGCTCTTGTGTAAATGTAAATTGATTTTATTACACAGGAGAGAATATCTCTTCTTCCCAAACACCAATGCGAGCCGCGCTCTGTAATTCATAATTCCACTAAGTTGCTGTAGGAGCGACGGTGGACGCGCCAAGGCGCCGTGGACCAGCGCCCCCTGCTGCCCACGCGGGCCTTTGCGGGGGCCGTGACATAACGCGGCGCGCTTTCACTCCGGCTCCATTCACAACGCCCGCCGCCCGCCGCCCGCCGCCCGCCGCCCGCCGCCGCGATGGCTGCCCCGAATACCGCTCGCCCACGGCGCCCCTCGCCCCGCACCCGCCCCGCCCCCTCGCGCGGGAACAATTGGCACGCGCACAAAGACCTGAACGACACGGCGTACGCGCTCAATTACGTACTATCCGCGCACGTGTTCTTGAGATCTCGTTTTCCTAGATGCGAGAAGAGTGGAGAGTTTGGGCATTTTGGCGAATATTATATCACAACACAGCGTACGCGCTCAATTACGTGTTATCCGCGCACGTTTTCTTGAGATCTCGTTTTGACAGATGCGAGGAGAGTGGAGAGTTTGGTTATTTTGGCGACAGGAATATTATATAAAAACTGTAGCTAGTTTTTCGATGCAAAATAGTTTCTATTAAACGGGAGAGTACATTTTTGGTTACGAGATTTTTGTCAACACTCGTTGCTTCATTTACTCTTAATGGTGTCGGTTAAGGAGTGGGGGTAGGTGTTCCGAAGGTCAAGAAATTGTGCTCGCATAATAATTATCTGGGCAACATTTCTTCAACGATGGTTTAGTGAAATCAGTTAGATTGAGGTTATACGTCACTCTAACTAACGACTGTAGTACCCGCTCATAATAAAATTAAATTTATACGTACTACAACTGAATAGTTCGTCCGTTGTCGGTCATAATACTCGTATATGCATGCGTCTTTAGAGGGGATTGCAATACAAGAAACTTGAAAGCTTTCGTGTGATCGCACCACTCACACCACCGGTTCCTTTCAAACGGTGACAATGTGCCCATCCCAAGTACGCCGTTGGATGACCCCATCCAAACGCAGCAACCTCGTTGCCTCGTGAGCAACGTATCCTTGTGGCTCGTTATTTTACGCAGAAGCGGCCCCATCGGCATCCCGCTCCTTGGCGGCGCATCTCTGTGGCTTTGGCTGATTGGTCGGTGATTCCGGGCGCGGCCACTGCGTCGGCCATTAATTAAGGTCATTAGTCCCGTAAGTGTAATAATGTATTTTTCGCTGAGGGAGCGGTGATCTTCCCCCGCTAGATGACGAGATCCGGTGCCGACATACACGTTGGCTCGTGGGTTTACCCCCACCAAATATCTCCTACCTGCGGGACACTTCCCCAGATGCGACAAGCCCTAGGCTCCCGGCTGGCCACTCAACATGTTTGGTAGTGTAGTACATGAAAGTATAAGTGCGTATAAGTAAGGGGCGAGGATAGAGCAAGGAAGAAGAAAGATCGCACGCGGTTCATGGCTTGTTTATTAGGATACTGTTCCGGTATTTGCCTGTCATTGACGGGAGAAACCACAGACAACTAATGAACAGAGCAGCCGACCGCTAGAATTCTCCTCCAGACTATCTACGAGTACGTGGCCTATTTGCTCAGTTCTTGATGTAACAAAGCTTCGCCCAAAAATTTTTAACTTCATTTCCTCTATTATTTTCTGATAACACTCGTGCACTTTCAGGGTTTGTTTTACAAAATACTACCCACGTAAGTTTCTTTGGCCAAACGTGAAAAGACATTCACTTTCCGAAGAAAAACCAAAGGTCTGACCCTGGTCCCTCTTTGCTACCAATTTTTTTCTAAACAAATATAATAATTGTATTCAAGGATATGAAAAAATTGCCATTTCTCCGCCAGCAGACAAAAACGCATCATATGACACTTAACCTGAATTGTGGACACAAAGGAATCTGAGTAACGTCCGACACCGGCAGGTTACCGATTAGGTATGTATGAAGGATGACATAAGAAAACTAAATGCAGTCGCATGTAAAATATATTCTTTCAAAGTTTCTATTCGGCGTTTGGTTTACGGACGGACAGTTTTGTATCAGTATAACCTCTGTTCGTCGATAAACCGAAGGCCAAATACAAATTTTGAAATATTATCTTAAAATAACGGACTACAAAAATAAAACAAGTATATTAATTATTTTAATAATGAACTTGCTTCAATTTTAAAATGTCTTCATTTTCTTGACAAAATGCATCCGTCAATAAACTATCTTCAATTGCAGAGAACACATTTGTTCTAATTATTTTAGCTACCAACGCTCGATTGTTTCACGTTCGACTAGACTTTTTGAGGTTAGATATTTGCAAGTTTTTTAGACCGCACCACATGTACTTGGGCACTCATTATTTCATTCAAGCACAATTTAAACCCCACAATAAGCCCCAACAAAACTGAAAACACCATGACCATTTTGCAAATCTGGATGATTTTCCTCCTGTTCGTCACGGGCTTCATCGTCAGTTCGTCACTGCCACCAGAGTCTCTTCCTTCGCCGATGCAGCCGCCACAGGCTTAAGGTGAACAGGTTCACGATCATTAGGCCGTGATAAATACCAAGGAGCCTCCCAGGAGCAGGGACAAGGCAGCTCCCAGAAAGCGGGACGCGTATGTGGCGCAATAGATGAACATGGAGGGAGTCGAAATAAGGATGCTATTGAAAGAATTCTGAATTTTTCACCTGCACATAGGTAAAGTGTAATGAAGCCCCAAAATGAACATTATTTTAATTTTATTTTGCATTTTTAGAAAAGTAATTCTCTATAGGTACAAATTTTATAAGATGGCTGTCTTTACGTAAAAAATAATTCGAAATTCTTATGAAATGTAGTAGAATTATTATTATTATTATTATTATTATTATTATTATTATTATTATTATTATTATTATTATTATTATTCAGTAGTGCTATCAGCTGTAGACGCAATACATTGCATCTTACTTGATTCGACAATGATTTTATTTAACAAAACATTTCCTAGATATGTGATTGTCACATATACATGCTATTAAAAGTCTTACTGTTTGGTTCGATATTTCGATATTTAATTTTAAGTGCTTTTTATATGACTCTTTTTATAGTACGCAGACTGTTCACATTATTTACTGAATTCTTACTTTCCTCTCGCCCGACTGAGGTACTGCGTGAATGTGAATCAAATGTCCACCTCAGTGGCACATGAAGACCCTCCGCGTGGACGCTCGGGCGCCAAATGCCACGACAAAAGCCGCGCGGTCTTGACGAGGCAGCGAAAAGGCAGCCAGTATCTTCCCCCTTCTCCTGCCAGGTCTCCTCATCTTCACTGGGTTTATGTAAGGAGCGGCCCGCTCCACGGGAGGTATTTTACTTTCTCACGCACGCGCAAACACGGACGTGCGCTTCGTACACGCGTTCGACAGGCGCTACAAAGGCAATTATTGTTGGGGCAACGCCGCGAAGACCGCCCCGCCGCGCCGCGCCGCTCACGGGAGATGGTCAGAGGAGGTGGGAGAAGGGAGGGGGAGGGGGAGGAGAGGAGGGGAGGGGCGGATGGATGAGCTTTTAGCCGGTGGATCGAAGTGCCCGAGAGAGCTCGTCGTGCCTCCGACGGGGCTCCCAGACAACGCTAATGTGATTATCAGCCCCAAGGCTCTAGACCGCCGCCGCCTACAAAAACACCGCCTTGTTTTCTGTAATGACTGCGGTCCTCAGTGGGTTTCATAATATGTTCCTGATAGCTGTCACTTTGCACTTGGCTCTTTTGGACTTCGTTAGTCCCAGAATGTCGCTGCGTAAACAGCGAAGTAACGCCTTTCCAGAAAAACTTGCGCGGAAGTTCCTAAGGAAGGGTACCTAAGCACATCAATTACGTTTTAGTACATAAAACCTTAACGAGAAATTACGTATGTTTCGTTCAACTTAATGCATTCTTTCTTGTAATATGACGTATAAGAGCTACTCTTCTTGTGATACAAAAATGATACACTTAATTCCCATCATTACTTTTCCAGATGTTGAAAGATTTACTTACCACTAGATCTTATTCTTTTTAAGTTTCTGTTACTTGTTTTCAAAGTGGATATTAAGTTGCGAGAAACTGATTGATTGTTTCCAGGCACGGGTCATTAGTCCTGTTGGGGAAATGAATGTTTTATAATGAGAGTGGGATGTGCTTCCCACTCGCTAGGTGGTGACATCTGGCGTCGACTTACACGTCTTCTTGCGGGGAATTTCCCCCTCCGGGTATCTCCTTCAGAGAGGCACCGCCACAGCCGCGCGGCCAAAAGTTGCCGACTTGTATCCCGACATGTGTGGTGATGTAATTCATGTAAGGGTGAGTGTGTGTAAGTAATGGGGGAGGTTAGGAAAGGAAGGGTAAGAAATAATAGCGAGTGGTCCGTGGCCCGTTTCTTTTGGTACTGCTCCAGCATTCCTGAGGTATTAATCGGAGAAACCACGAAAAAATACCGATCAGAGCAGCCAGCCACTAAAATTCTAATTTAATCAGGGGACCAATTCGTCCCAGCTGCATAGCTAGTGTCGTGGGGGCTAGAACCCAAGGAGCTCCCGGGCGGAGCAGCCGCGGCTGTAGCGACAATAGCGATGGCTCTTAGCTCTTAGGCGGTTGCTGCTAATTAAAAAACAAATGCTTTAAAATAACAGAGCAATTATTTACAATACACATTTTACCGAGGAAAGAAAAAAAATTGAGAAATATACTTTCCTTGACACTAAGGATTATTTTCCCTTAACTGAAACTAAACAATATTTTACAAAAATCAACACTACGTTCCGAAAATTACTCAACACATTCAAAAATTACCATTCCAAAAAATATCGGAAATGACAAGAAATGCACACCTAAAGTCTATTATTTTAAATGGATAACATGATTTCACAAACTACATGAAATTACTGAAATAATTCCACCGGCCGCAGGGCTTCGTCGATTTTGCGTGACAGGATTTGGGCGGCTTGCGGAAGTCGTTCATCGCCACCGGAAGCGGCAATGAAGGGCGAGCAAGGCCTTATCCCCACGAATCTCGTTCACTACGTGGAATAACACCCCTGGAAACACCCTAGCAGCATGCGACGTCCATTGCCCGGAACATTTGCTTTCAATTTGCGTCCTAAGGACCGCAAGACGTTCAACGTTGACGTGGGCTACAATTTATTAACGCACATTTAAACAGAGAAGTCCAGGCACACGGATGAACAGACGGATAGAAGCATGTACGAGTGGACATACTGTTTTTCCGTTAATCGATTTTCCAATGTTAAGGACCCACAAAATATGAATTCTGACTACACAACGTGTTAGAGGAAGTAAATTACTCAATATAAGAACAAGGTTTATCCACTTTGTCGTTTCCAGGCTCCAACAATAAGTGTTTTTCTCTCAAGAATTCGCCGTTTTCTAAGCAATACAATACTCTTTTCCCTGTCTTCACGTGTTTACATCTATGTCAAGATAAAGAGAGAGAAAAGTCAATTCTAAATCAACTTATACCTAAATACGATCAAAAGAAGACTATGAAGACTTTTAGAACTATTGGAATGCGTGACACTTCATGGTATTGGAAACGTAATAATTAATGAAAATCATTTCCTTTTTAGTAGGTTAAAAACAGGGAACAGGATAACTAAATGTTACAAGTAAAATTATCACTATGCACTCTTCTATTACATAATCAATACTGAATTGAAAATTTATAATAATACTTGGCTCAATTGCAAGAACATAATATCAGAACACGTTCGTTAGAGCTCCGTACATTGCAATTCACAATAATGTAATTCCAAGGGGAAAAAACACTTCCGGAGAGGCCACGCAAGGCTCTGCAGGTTACTCTTTGGGCCGTTCTCCGAAATCTCTATCAACATCCGTGTTCCATTTTTGGCCTTTGGATCACACCCTCACACATTCGGAGTTTAAATTTGCGTTTTGAAAAGCTGCGCATAGCTTTGCGGCAAATTGCAAGGGTGGAAGACAGCTGATGCAATCTTTGATCAACTTTTCTCTTTTGCATTTTTTAATATACGCCACCGCGGTTTTCTAACACGGAATTCATTTTAAATTTCCGCGGGGCACTGAGATTTCGCCAATAAAAAGAACGCCCTCGACCTTATCACGAGTTGGAGAATGACATCAATATTACATTCCAGAGGCCAACTCTGCAGATGAGTGGAACATTTAATTTCGCTTAATAGCAACAGGCGAAAGATGAAAGCCGGCAAGGCGAGCTCGTGCATAAGGTTTAATGTATTCAGAAAGGATCCATTCATTACAAAGGGAATTCGATATCAAATGAACACGAAACGAGTTCTCGGACGAACATGCCGGCCTTTTACAGTTTCTATTATATCACTTCTTTCCGATAATAAGAAGCAATTAATAACAAGATAAGCTTTAATACATATCTTTATGTGTAATTAACGAGACCGTCCAAACAATTAATAGTATTCCAATTCTGGCATTGAGATCGTATTCGTGTATTAACGCTTTATTCATTAATATTATTATTACTATTACTTTTATTATTACTCTTATTATTACTTTTATTATTACTCTTATTATTACTTTTATTTTATTATAATTATTATTCCGAGTTTAAGTATTTTTCCCCAAAGTAGTAACAATTCATATTGCAATTGCCCACGAGAGACAAAATAATTTCACGGTGCGCAGGAAATGATTTGAAGGTAGAAAGCCGCCTCGTCGAATCCATGCGTTGGGCTGGAGCCTGCGCCAGAGGAAGGTGCAATGGCTACCTCGCCGCAGGGGTGTCCAGGCTGGAGCTTCGGACCGTCGATAGGCCTAACACACCGCCGCCGTACGGCCAAAAACGGTCGAAAATTGAATATCCATGAGCCACCGCTTTGTTCCTCGAGTGGGGCCCCCAAACACCCACGGCCTGTCAGTAAGGATTAGCTTCACATCTCACGTGACCTTGGCGCCCGCCGAGCGTTTCGGGAAGGGAACAGATCTTTCTTCACGAACGAGCATCCGGAGGCTGAGCTCGTGCCGCTAGAGTCTAGTTGAGTAGTCGGAATTGAGCTACCGAGCATCGCTCGCCGCCGACCTGCTCGATTGATTTATTGATTGATTAGTGTTTTTGGGTGCGTCAACAGCTAAAGTCATTAGTCCCATGCGGTGATGATCTTTCCCCACTGGATGGCTACATCCGGCGACGACCTACACGGATGCTCGTGGAGTTTTCCTCCACCAGGTATCTCCCTCCAGCGGAGCACCGCCTCAAGTTCTAAGTAAGCTCCCGACATAATGTGACACCTAGGTCACGTGTCATAGTGTAGTGCATGTCAATGTATATAAGCGTGTAAGTAAGGGGTGAAGATAGGACAAGGACGAGAACGGAAAGATCTCGCGCGGTCCGTGACCCATTTGTTAGGGTACCTACTGATCCGACATTCCCTTGGAATTGATCGGAGAAACCATGTAAAACTACCGATCACAGCAGCCGGCCGCTAGAATTCTCCAGACAGATATTGAACTCGACCTAGCTATCTCGCTAATGTCGACAATCGTGCCGTCGTCGGGACGCGAACCTAGGATCTCCCGGTCTGAGGCCCTGCAGTGACATCAGTTGATGCCCTGAGCCGGTGAGTCAAGGAAAGATGCTGTTGGCCACAGGCGGCAGCGCACGTGGCAGGGCGGAGGGGCCTCCGCGATGAGTCAGGGCGGAAGTGGCGGGGCGGGCGCACGTGCGCCGGGCCACGCCCCGGCCGCGAACCCAGGACCCCGACCGCTTCGTGCCGGCGCCCGGGGACCGGTCCGGCTGGATCCCCCTCGGCCATTGGCTGACGGGAGGGACGGGCGCGGGCCGCTCGGCTACCTCGCACCCACAGATATATAGAACACACATTGGCAACGCCTGTGCTGGACGCTAGGGCAGCACTGAAGCCAAGAAATTGACCCATCTCACCATCGCCCCGTTCTGAGGCGTTGTAGATATGTGCAAGGCAGTTGGGTTGTATTCTCATACCTTTCTTTAGTTACGAGTAATAATTGCAACAAAGTTATCCACTGTCTGCTATATGTTTAATTTTAAAAATTTCAAGATTTCCTTGAGCGGGTCTCACTTGAAATTCTTCTCTGTATTCGTAAGCATTGTACTTCTATAACCTCAGTTGCGTTCTATATAACACTTGACGTATTGTATATTTGTGAGCAGTGGGGGAAAATAACTGGAGATACCTTATTTAGTTCAATCATTAAATAGTTGAATGATTAAAATTTGATGTATTATCTCTCTAACAGTTGATTATACGATGCAAAATCAGTAAGGAGAATTCCTTCGAGACATGTTAACAAATAAATGGCATTGACAACTTCACGTTTCTTATATCGGTACGTTGAAGTATTTATATTCATTGTTTGTTTGCCGCATGACTAAACTAGATCGTAATTTTCTTTCTGCTAAGCCATAATTTACAGGAACTATTAGGTACGGCAATAAATTATCATTTATTAATATTTTAATTTTATTGAATAGAAATCATTGCGATTGGCAAACAATATGTTGAACCAAAAAATATAGTTTAAGTACTATAAAACTATATTCGCAGTGCTATTAAAGCTCGTATAAGTGAAGCCAAGAGATGCGCGCGCCGCCAGCAATCCTCCCGTTCAGTGAGGATGCGATTGCATTTTTAGGGTAACAACCTATCATTAACCATCGACCTACCACTTTCTCTTTCACCAAACAGCGAAGAAAGAAGGTATCACTAGGGCAACGAAACAGACGATTTTAATGTACCCCATATGCTTCGTTTAGGCTCGATATTTTACATGTAAGGAATCTTCAACATGGATTACTCGATTTTACTTTCCCTCCCAAGGAAGAGTTACGAAGGATTTTTTGGTCCTTAAAAATCCATGGTCTCCATTGGGTTTAAACCCGCCTCACAGCCCGACACGCTAGCCGTTATGATCGCCCCACTGAAACCGCCCTGACCTGGACCACAATCGCCAGTCGCCCTGTGCGATTGTCGGGGGCGGAGCAGGAAGCGGCTGGTTGCGCTCCCACGTGGTCTCCCCCTCCCCCCTCCGCGGCGTTTGAGGGATTGGATTCCACGCGTGGCGATGGTGAAGGCGGCCGACAAGGCCTCCTGCGTAACGTGATCACTGGAAACCAATGAATACAAAGCGGCACGGAGATCGTGTTACGAACGGACTATCTCCAGGGAGAGACTTAGTTTACGCTTTACGCAGGCAAACTTGTGGGGTACGTTTCGGGGGAATTCTGGAATGTTTTACGCCTGGCATCACACCAAATTGGATATTTATGGACCCTACGTAAAATTAAACACCCGGAGTAGATTTACAACGAGCGGTCCCACAGTATATTTTCCTAAAGCTTCGTCCACAAAGAGAAACATCATGTGATTGATCGAGATCGTATGAAGTCTATGAAAATCATCGTGGCAGAACTGACTTCAAACAAAAATAGTGTAGTTTCTCACGATGCAGCCACACCACCTCCGCGCGGAAAAATTACACTCACTTTCACTTCCACTGTCACTCTCGCAACTGAGATTATTAGTTTTAATTTACGGCGACTTGACAGCACAGAAGATTTTGTAAATTAAGACAGCTGTGTTTTTTACTTTCTTACCGATGAGGTCAAACCATACAGCACTACATAAGACAACTACATTCGGTTGTATGTAATTTACTACTGCGTTAAATGATACCGTAGCACTTCTGAATCTGGGTCTGCTGGCACGAAAAGCTACCTTGTCCCGTGTCCTCGGCCGAGAGAATTCGCTACGAGCAATCATCTCGCAACGCAAAGTGGCTAGCCAAAAAGCAAGGTAGGTTCCACAACGAAAGGTGCCTTCCGCCTTCGTCTCTGAATCTAACGCAATTACGCATTCTCACAAGAAAATTGGTACCTTAATGCAAGGGAAAGAATGCAGGGTCCAGAAGCTATTAGGAGCTGTGAATAAGTCTCGACAAAGCTTTCGAAACGTGTTTTGTCACTTTGTATACATTCTTCAGCAAACCATTCGAAGACGGAAAATAAGTGCACATAAGACTTCTTAACGCGAGTTGGCCTGTTTAGTTGTATTGCATCTTTGTTGCTCGAGCATCTATTGTTATGATACCACAAGTTGAAAAGTGACCAAGGAGACGAAAAGGTGTGGGACGCAGACGAACTGGAAAGAACCAAGAGTCGCGGATTCACGACTCGTGAACGACATGGACGTTAGCATTCTAAAACTAGCATGAAATGAAGAGGAACACACCACACATCGCTTTAAATCATCAGCTCATCTCTCCATAATTTATTATAATTACCACCAAATCATCAAATCATAATTCAATGGAGCAATAAAATACAAGTTTTTAGGTATAACAACGTTTAATAACGTTGAATAGCGTTTAATAATAATAATAATAATAATAATAATAATAATTATTATTATTATTATTATTATTATTATAAGAAGAAGAAGAAGAAGATGAAAATATAAAAATTAATAAAAAGAAGAGAATAAAGAGTAAAGATGATTGTCACTGCACAAAAGGGTAAAAACGTCCTCTGCAGAACTTCTCGCAAGTTGGATAAAATTCGTAGAAGGGAAGCAAAAATCCTTCAGAGCAAAATGATGAGCCTGTGCTCCGTTTAAGGTGCTTTTTATGATCCGCCCGCTTCGTTCGTGCCTCGCAGCGAAGCCGACCACGAGCGCTCGCATTCTCCCTGGCCGCCGCCGCTGCGCGCGCTGTGTGGGCAGCGGGCGCTTCCTTAAACAGCGGCGTGACGTCAGCGGGCGGCGGCGCTCGCCCTCGCCTCGCGCGCTCCATGTCGTTGCTGAAGCCTCTCTCAGCGGCACCGCGCACGGGGTTCCCCAGGGGCCAGCGCGCGGGCCCGCCGCGCTTCTCGCCGGCTCGCGCGCTCGCGTTCCGATAAATGTCTTTTAACGACATGATGTTTGCAATTTCATTGCTTGTAAAACGAATGATGCAAATAGTACGCTTTTGTCAAGTAATATTTGGTTATTAAGCCTTGATACACACACTTGCTTTTGACGAACCATTTCGCACGTTTTGGCGAACGCGCGACTGCGTCCAGCGGCGTCTGGGGTTCTGATGACAGAACCGCCGTATGCATGCGCGCTTTCGCTAAAGCTCCTGAAATCATTGTCAAAAGGAAACGTTCATCCATCATGCATTATAAGCCGCGTCCTGGTCTTGGGTATACATGCTCCATTGTTATCAAGTTGTGGTAATATTTACTAAAAGTTAAATAAGACAGTAATGTTTCAATAATATCACAATCCATATTATATTATAAATATTGTTGTAGTAATGGCATTCTCTGCCTACATCAAAAATATAAATAAGACTGCGTATCGTGGAAATGTATGACTTCCAACTTTTGATAAATACTTTCTTCTTAAGTAAGGTATTATTTAGTATTGTTTCATTCGCGCAGCGATGTGTGTCGTTTGCTGCGTGCCAAAGTCTCAACCCAACCCAACACGAAAAGTCACGCCACGGCCTGAGCCGATTCTTTACGACAGGTTGACGAGACGGGTTTTCCCCCAATGGTCGGCCCGGGTCGGCATATCCGAATCCACACTTGGCCCGACCTTCCAGAAAACCAGTTCGCTCCGAGCTCCCATTGACAGACGGCGCGGAAAATTGACATGCTCTAATTATTGCGGTTCTTGAGAATGAAAGTGATTGTGCAGACGGAACTCCTAAAAGTGCCGCAACACATCTATCGTGCTTCGTGCCTCTTCATTCGACACGATTTAAATATTTTACTTTTGGCAGCTCTGATATTTAAGAGACCGTTGCAGCAATAAAGAGCAATTAAAAATAAATCAATCTTAAAAACACTTCCACTCATCTATTGAAATGTCGGTATCAATGGGCATATTGGATGTCGATGGGCGCGTTGAACGAATGTAAAACATTTCTATGAACTTTTCTGAAGTATTAAATTCGTCACGTCAAATCAATGAATGCATTCTGATTAATATTTTGAAAAAAAGAAAATTATTATTTGGAGGTTACAGTTGCACACAGAATCTCATAAATTAAGAGACGTTCAAATATAACGCGAGTACGAAGTACCACAATGGAATAATGCATGTGGCTGAAAAGCAATAAGGAAGATCAATATTGCAGAAACCAAACTATTCAGAATACATATGCATGATGTTTCAGAAGAGAGAGTAGGCAGTAGAGAGTGGGGGATAAAGGGAAGTAGTTTCCATGACTGAACTCTGGACCTCATGAGCGAGCTCGGGCTAGGTGGTGAAAAAACTTAGTATATGTAAGGACGGTACGCGACCTAGAGTTGTACGTTTGACTATTGGGGGGAACGCAAAAGTTAAGACTAAAAACATTGCAATAAGAGTCGTTAAAGCGCGTCACATTTTAGGCGGAGAAGGGCAAAGAAGATATGGAAAATGAATCGTCATTTTAACATTACACTTTACGATTCTTAATTATAATAACTGAACGATGATTTTTAATAGATTTCATTAGTGAAACTTGTTCGCATGACTATCTCCCCTAAGAGCACTATTTCCTGAATGTCATCTTCATTTAAGATTCTCAATTCCCCAAAGAATCCGCGGGAAGGCACGAGGAATGGAGACGAGGCAGCGGCTGGGTGGCGGGAAGCGCTCTTCCTCTGTTGACTGGGAGCTAGGGATGGGCGATTACTAAATAATAATCGATTAATATCTAAGCGACGATTTTTTTATTAGATTAATATGCACCGATTAGTCGTTCCGAATTAATCGATTAATCTTATATTCTCAGTTGATTTTTCATATGTTTTAAATAATGTACAAAATGCGTAAAACTGTTAATTTTAATTTGTAAAATTAACTAATCGTTTATTAGTTTCTTAGAAGCACGGGACGATTTAATTAATAATATTTGTTAATTCTTTACTTAAATAATATTAATTCCACACATGCACTCATGGGTATAGACTGTGACTTTGAAAATGGTCGTAAAATTTCTAGTTGTAGTGACACCAATAATTGTAATCTAACGATGTACTTAGTTGATGATGGATTTTAGGAAAACTGGTAATTCTGTCTCTTTCTTATTTCATACTGAATATAATTCCATCACTAAAATATTACATCATAAACAGCAACTATTAGTTTGATTAAATGAAATTAATGGCATATGTTTGTCTGTATTATGTTTTGCGGTAGGAAAGAGATGAACAGACGAGGAATTCCGTAACTACAGTTCAAAAGGAGAGATGTACTTTCATATTTTGCTCGTCTTGGAAATTAATATCTGAATTAAAAACATCGAGCTAAAAATCTGACAAATCAATCGATGTGTTCATTAATCGGCGTGAAAATAATCAATTGCAAATGTTTAGTTAATCGTACAAAATAATCGATTGTTGTACTAATCGCGATCAAATCGCCCATCCGTCCTGGGCCCTTCCGGGGCGATCCGCTCGCCGGGCGGAGCAGTGGCAGCCGGGCCCCCCAGGGAGTGGAAGGGCGTATCTACGACATCGCAGCTGCATTCGGAATTTGGAATCATTAGTTGGCATTTCCGGGCGCGCCAAGTAGTACGCTTCCGTAAGGTTTCACATTAGTCCCGTAAGTGTAGCGAATATTTTCCTAGCGAGGTGTCCCCCGCCCCGCTGGGTGGCGAGGTCAGGTGCTAGCCGATTTACACATGGGCTAGCAGGGTTTTCCTCAGGTATCTCCAGTCAGCGGGGCACCGCCCCAGCACGGACACGTAAGCTCCTATCATGTCTTCATCTCCTGACATGTGTAGCAGTGAAGTGCATGTGAGTGTATAAGTAAGGGGTAAGGATAGGACAAGGATGGGGAAGGAAAGGTCGCGCGCGTCCACGGTCAGTTTGTTAGAGTACAACCCTGGTGCTGCCTGGTGTTGATCGGAGAAACCACGGAAAACTACCAATAAGAGCAGCCAGACGCTAGAATTCTCCTCCAGATAGCGACAGAACTCGACCCAGCTACCTAGCTAGTATCCAAAATCCTGCCAGCGCCGAGAGTGGAACCGTGGACCTCCCGGTCAGTGGAGATGCAGTGGCATTTGTTGAAGTACTGGTGCATTCGGACACCGCTAGGGGGGGGGATGAATCCATGAATCCATGTTTATTGGGAATAATGACAGTTTATGATTGATGTTGCACATAAATTTGGCTTGGGACTATGCTGAACTCCACAAGGGTAAAGGAGACAGCGCTTTTTCTAGTTTTACACCCTCTGCATCTGTGTAAGATTAGCACTGGATCACTGGCAATCTTCTATCTTGTCGCGGACTGGAATAAATGTGGGTCCATAAACTACCGAAAGTTTTCACAAACTGAATCGTGAATCCACAGAATCATCTCCTTTCAATTTAGAACGCAATGTTTTGAGTTAATAGCACCTAAATTAAAGTACATTAAATTAAATGGAATCAGAACAAGTACATCAAATATTTGAACAAAAAATTGTAATTAAAAAAATAATTTGTCTCATTAAGAAATGATAAATGTTTGCTGATGATAATTTTACGCATCTCTGACTTCAGTTAATAGAGAAAGAGCTAGCCAATTAAAGAGTTCTCTAATGTCTTTTTGATAAAACAAATCCAGGTTATACATTTGTCAATAAGATGAACAATTCTTAACCTCATTTTGAGCGAAAAGTTTGAACTTCAAACAAATACTTCCTAAATATCGATAAGCACATTCTTGTATTACGCCTCTCACGTGATTTGCCGCTGAGTATCTAAATCTCTCTATTGTTTTGTCATGTCTCCTAATGAAAGTTAAATCCCAGAATAAAACTGGTCGTATCTCAAACTACTTCAAGAGGCCATGTGAGTTTCCTAACAAGGTGAAATTACTCCCAAAACTTATCGATCCTATCTACAGATAAAATTGATGTGTTTTCGAGTTGGCCCATTCACTCTTTGCCACTGGTCTTACGATTAAAATTAAGTTAAGGGAACGTGAAATTGGGCTGGAAAATTGTAAGAAATTACTATTATAACTATTACAATAAGGATCTTTATCGTACACTAAAAGGCCTTTCATTCAACAGCGTAAAGATACTTAATAAAATTATGTTGACAAATATAGTAAAATACAATTGACATTCGAAAACATTTTTTGGAGCTGCAGATAGTTAATGAGAAAAGAACTTCTCTCTTCTGAAAGTGAAACTTCATCTTACTGTTAGATTCTCAGGATAGCTCAATTTGCAATCATATTTATTGTACTGAAAGCAAGGAAGAAATGAGTTCATAAGTCTGAGAGAGAAAACACATAATAATGTTAAGATATCACGAGGTGGAACGTAGTGGACGACGATCTCGAAGGTTGGACATTTTGAAACATTCGCGGAAGTGAAGGCATGAACACACTAGTGCGAAGGATTAAGTTGCCAAATTGTTCGAAATGTGTAGCAGACATACTTAAACATTCGCAAATAAGGACCACCTGATGGAAAGCAAACTACTCCACCATCCAGAAACTAGTGGTGCTTCAACTAACTGCACGTGCTTTCTCGCAAAAGAAGCCCCGGAAATTCGAGTTTGCAATTTCGAGGATTTGCAAACATTAACCGAAACAACTCGCATTGTCAAAAAAAATTAAATGATTTTATCTTAAGACAATTTTAAAGAACATATTTCATTAAGTCAAATATCTCCATCGACAATATTGTAGTTTTGCAATGTTTATATTTTGAAATTTTCGAAATTACAGTGTTCAACAAAAATTGAATCTGAAATTAAAGATCTGTATAAGATATTACAATTTATCTATTAAAAATAATTTTCATTTATAACTATAATTTTATAATTTACGTAATCACAAATATTTTGTAAATAAGATTTTCCTCTAATTGTTATTGACAACTGTAGTTCCAAGATTTCCTCTGATAGTGAAACCTCTACGGACCACCACTGCTTAAACGGGAGTTAATTATCGTACATTTCCATAACTTCGAGTCCTGTGCCCGTTATTCATCTGTTTTATTATCGAATACGCTGTTTACACACTTCCGGTACCAAATCCAAACCATTTCTTGCATAAAAGTTTTGAAAAGTTTGGAATTCTGACTAGTGGAACGCCTTTTAAAATTGTCACACTGCCTTTTGAGATATTTAACTTTTCACTATGAATACGATTGCATACCCAACCCAATGAACTCCTTTTGCAGCGGGGCATTCAGAATATTATGTAAATTTGTTGGTAGAGATATTTAAAATATGAAGCCATAATTGTAGTTCAGAATACCAATATTTTGACACAAGAAAACTCCTTTTAGTAAGGTTCAAATTATATAACAACCTAGGACGATCCTAAAAGCGGCAGGTTTCTTCAGTGTCATAGCTTAGGTAAACTGAGTGCGAGTTATATACATTGCGCCACAAGTTGTGTCGATAAGCTCATGGCTTGCCACAGTAGTTACTTCACAGAGATCATCACTCGGCGAAAAATATCCCTAAGTGGCTAATTTTGCCGATCGGGACAGTTGAAATGGGATTCCCAACGAAGTGTAATCTCTCTGTCCCTGACCTCGCTCTTCATATCTCCCTGAATGAACACACGTGTTTCTTGGAAAAAAAACAACTAAGAGAATGCTCCTCGGTTCCTTTGTGACGTCACAGCGGCCCAGTTTTAGCCTCGATCCGTCGCAGTTCTGGCGGGGGAAGGGGCAGATGGGGACGGGGGATCACGTGACCAACATGGTGGGAAAACGAAGAGAGTGCGTATTGATGTAAAGGCCTGCTCAGGCATTGACCTGAAGTTCATCGCAGGAAATAACCGAGAGGACCGATGACAGCGGCCAGCGTCTAGAATTCTCTCCCAGGAAAGTCCGGCGTGACCCTCCCCATTAGCCGGTGTCTAAAATCCGCCACCTCCAGGACACGAATCCAGGACCCCATTGTCTACAAAACATTCAGAGCGGACTCGCACGAAAAGCACCAGATGAAAGAAAGCGATCAATTACGGTGCAAAAATGAAATGAACGGTTTTGAAACTGAATACGACACTGTGTTAACTATTTAGTTTCTTTATTTTCTCATCATACGCTCGGTAGTTTTCGTATGACGGTGAGGATCTCAGAAGCTCCACTGGGACTCACTATTCGACCCTTGTTACAGCGCTGATTTTACTCTGCAAAGAAACACAAATCATTGACTACGGCGAATAAGCTGATAAGAGCACTTTTCATAGTAAATGAAAATTTAGAACTAAATTAGCATAATCATAGTTTACAATTGTAAATAATGAATTATAACATAAATTAATTCTGATTGCCGAGTAGAGAGAACATGCATATTTACCAATATACTGAAAAATTTCACGAAACTACAAATTCTAACAGTACGATTGAAATATAAGAGGTTTCCGGGCTGGTAGGTCGTGGTCCAGTTGTCACTGAAGGGCCAAACGATTCTCCCACGACTAAGATTGACATCTTGAGCGGCGGCCAGCCCGGAAACCTTCTCTTATATTGACTTCGGCCGCGAAAGCATACGATGCTATATAATACAATTGAAGTTGTCTGATTATGCACGCTGTAACAGTGATGAGAGATCACGAATTAACATAATAAACTAAGTTATCTGATTATTTACGATGTTAGATTACTTTAAATAATTATAGGATGTCAAGATATGCCAGTCACTCGTAAATTTAATTTTTCATGACTTTTCAGCTTATTCACAGGGGTCGAAGATACGCACAGTTATCCGCAGAGTTGAAGTCCCTCGATTCAATGAGTAACTTGCTCTTTTGCGCCACCATTTCATATCCGTTTGTTTTCGCCTTTTTATATCCGGTTGTGAGAGGAGATTCAATTGTGTCTTAATCCACTCAAAACAAGTACAAAATATTTACTTAAACCTCTCTGTAATGCTGTCCATTATTATAATGTATCCTATAGTTGTAAACGCTATCTGTGGCTTATGTGGGATGAGGTTACTAAATGGCAGTAGCCAATCACATTCTAGTAGCGCTGCTGTTGTATCATCCAAGTACGGTTGCTAGAGAACCCTCTTGCGACGAGAGGAGAGGAGAGAGGAGACGGAGAGTGAGAGAGGAAAGAGAGAGAGAGGAGAGGGGGCAGAGGAGAGGGAGAGGAGATCTGAGAGGGAGAGTGGAGAGGGGAGAGAGGAAAGAGAGAAGAGAGAAGAGGAGATGGTTGGTATTTCGACGATACCACTACTATATGAAATCTGTAGCTCGTTTCCGACGCAAAATAATTTCTATTTCTATAGGTTTTCTCCTCAAATGAAGTGACGTCGGGGAGTGAGCGGGGCAGGGAAGAAATCTCGCGCATGTCCCTGCCTGCCTCGTGTCTTGTCGCGCAGTGGCCGGCCGCGGGGCGGGGAGAGGCGGGGCGGGGCGGGGCGGGGCGGGGCGGGGCGGGGCGGGCGGGGCGGGGCGGGGCGGGGCGGGGAGGGGAGGGGAGGGGAGGGGAGGAGCGGGGCGGAGCGGGGCGGTGCGGTGCGGGGCGGGGCGAGCGCGTGGGCGTGCGGGACCGCTGCGTCGCACGCGTGGCCTTGCGGGGGCGCGTGGGCCGGGCGGGCGGGCGGCCTTGCGACGCGGCCCGCGGCCACGCGCCGCTCCGCTCTGCTCGGCTACGCTCCGCACAGCGCCTTCCGCCCAGCGCGCGCGCGGGGCTCGACGCCCGGACCCGGATGCGCCGCGAGGTCGCTATTCGGCCCCTGGCCCAGGACGACGGCGGGGGCACCTGACCCCCTAGCCTTGGAGCTAACAGAAATTTCAATCCCAAGACAAATTGATTCATTGAGGATTTTGTGTTTCCGGGTGCGTCGGCTGCTGTGGTTGCAGTACCGTAAGTGTAGTGCTCGTTTTTATCCCTGGAGGTGGTGTTGATCGTCCTCCGCTTGGCGAGATCCGGTCCGACATACACGTCGGTTTGTGAGATCTTCTACCTCAAGGTATCTCCTACAGTGGGGGAATGACCCAGCCGGAACAAGCTCTAAGCTCATGTGCTGCAAGTATATTTGTGTGTTCGAAGTGAGGAGGGAACAAGGGTGAGGATTGGGAAAAACAATAAAACGTGAGACGGATGATCTTCAAAGTTCTTAAACACAGAACTGAGGAACATATCTGAAATTACTCTACAGGAAAAACGTGTGTAGTTAGTCATGAGAACACAAGGAATTCCTGTGGAGGGTACAACGCATACAGATAATTATCAAATGTTATATGATGAAACTGTCGCAAATCAATACAAATGACGAAGAAGTAACTGTTTTAACAAAGATTGGACGTTCCGATTGTCTTCTATTTGAAGAAAGAAAATATGCAATCATATTTCAAGTATCAAATTAAGATCTTAAAATGTATACCGAAAAGTGTCTGTACGGTCAGGAATAATAGTTATATAAAGAAGGACAGCAACTCATTCACAATCACATACTGCTATGGCCATATGTGAGCTGAATGGATCAAAATTCAACAACTATGGAGATACTTCGCCCTGTCAAAACTCATCACTTACCTTATATATAGAAACTCGATAACAGCTTTTCCTTATTACATTTTATTGAAGGTAAAATCTGTCTCGAGCCGGATGCTCAGTCTGCAGCTTGCCCACGCACCGCAGCCACAATTGGCGTATGTCCACCTCGGTAAATAATCGATTTTCAGTCGACGCGATTTCTATTGCGACCTTCGCAAACTCTAGATGCAGGAGATACGATAATAAGGGGTTGCACGAAAAACTGCATGCGAAGTGGGCGACATTTGCATTCTCATTATTGAGTCTGCGATCCCAATAACAAGTGCAAGATGTGGAATGCCATGGCAAGTTTGCCAGTGCGCCTAGGGAAGACATCCCAACGAGACTGAGACAAGAAGAAGAAGAAGAAGAAGAAGAAGAACAACAACAACAACAACAATAACAACAGAAAAACGTAGTGTCTGGTTACGAGTACACAGCACTCATACGATGTTGAAACATTCCTCAGCCATTGCATTAGATGTTTAAAAGATCTCGTTAGTTGTCTTACTAAATAAAAAGCAGCGAATATACAGTGAAGAACTCTTCCACTCGTGAAATTAACACCAATAGCGCAATACGCATCTGTGTGCATCAATGAAGGCGGTGTATTCCAAAAACTGTTTGTTTTTTGTAACCACCTCCTCCCTGATGGCCAATCACAAGGCGCGATACATCAATCGTAGGAGTCAAGCTACGCTCTAGAGCTGTCATGTGCACTTGGAGCGCGAACACAATACAATTAATATTTGGCGCATACAAATTTAACAAAAATTTCCAATGTAGTAGTGGTATTACTAACGATAATGTGCTAAAAACTCCGTAGTAACAATCTGAATGTACAGCAAATATAGAAAAAAGAGACTAACGTGCCCGTGTGAGAACTCTCGAATGTTAAACCCCACCCTCTTCCCTTTTTCCCCCATATCGTTATTAAGCCTGTAATATATATTTTTCTTCAAGACCTTCTTATCCTCCGTTACTTGTTGTACAAGTCTCCTTGTAATTGATAATAATAAAATACACCCTTGCCAATAAAACTATTCTTATTTAACGTTATTACCAAGCAGAGAGGTACACCCGTGTATTTCAATAGGGTATAATATCAAATAATTGGTTTAATTTCACATTCAGTTGCGGATGCTATAGGGTCTGAACCGGTGGGATAGAATCGAGAAGCGGGTGGGGTAATATCGATTAGCGCCGGAAGAATAAAAAAGGAATATAAAATTCAAGAAGATCTCATCCTGTAGATTAAGGTGTGAGAAACGTTTCTTTGAAACCTTTAGCCTCAAAATTTTAGTTCTTTAGACCCTACAGCTTCGTTTAGGAGTTATTTTTACGATATAAATTCAAAAATGTTGGGGGTTGCTTTTCACATTAATATTTAAATGCGTTTATTAAACTAATTCTTCATATTTTAAATGTCAAAGTGCAATTCCTCACGTCTCCGTGAAATTCTCTTTCTTTAGAGACCTCATTTATTAAGATCGATTACGTGTGAGAGCCGCAAAATATATGTATACTACTGAAATAATATAGGAGACGATAGTCAAAATATAGGAACTTTTACGTTCATAACGAACAGATGGTTCATACTTGAGATAAAACCTCTCCTTCGAAACCATTTTACGCAACCTCACACCTTAAAGCTGTAATTAGGTTAAAAGTGTTTCACAGCTCGCCGCGAGATAACGTATCAAGAAGGCGCCTAAACGACGAAACGGAGTGAACTCAATAGCGCGCCAACGACGCCTCGCCCGCGCTCTGGCCACGAGCGCTTCGGCGTACGCCATCTTCACAACCCTCGGGAGCTCAATTCGGTGGATTCTTCCACACGAAACTGTATTACAGTCTCTTGCTTCTTACACGTGGACTATGGTTGGTTAATGAAAAGTATTATTCCATGGCCCACGTGGTTCTAAGAAGGTGGTAGAATCACTTGTACCATAAAGTCAGGAACAAAAGATACGTACTTGGTTTCCGTTCTCCAAATTTCTGGTCATATTTTTTTAACAAATGCGCCATAAGATCAATTGCATCCATTGATTGTTAAATTTCCCAATGCACGGACAATTTTACCGGACATGCCATCGCATTGCCTCAGTGTAAGTGAAATAAAATTCACTTCATTCTCATTCATTACATTATTTTGGCAAATGTTTATTTACTCACGGACAGAATTTCGCCCATAAATTTACACACAGGAACAGAAACACAAACAAAAATTTAATGAATCTGTGATCCCACCCACCTGCTGACTCGCGGGTAAAGAGCATGAAATGATTAAAAGCGTTGTATACCGAGAAACCAGATGCAAATGAGATTAAATTATTCATCCACTTTCAGCCTCGACCGTGCCCCCAAACCGTCGGGCGCGCTTTCCAAACGAGCGAGGGCACGCACAGCCACGCGCACTTCCGCCTCGCCTCGCGCCGCGTCGCACGCGCACGCATACACGCACGCACGCACGCACGCACGCACGCACGCACGCACCTGGGCCGGGCGACGGCGCCCCAGGCGGGGATCAGGCGAATCAGAGCGACGGCCGGCCGGCCGGCCGGCTCGTACGAAATCACAGCGCCGCGCCACAGTTTTGCTCAAAGCTCTTGCATGAGAGGAGGCACGGAAGACACTGACTACTCACTGAAGAAAAATATTAATGGAACATACACCCTGGTTGGACCGGTGAGATCATTTCGCACTTTGGACCTCCTTGTTTTAGTCTCATACTTAAACCCAACTTACACGACCTGGCCCTCCACTGTATGATACATCATATTAGCGTTGAGATAAATTCTAATATTGCTAAGGCTAGTTGCTAAAACATGGAGTGCTTCAATGTCACAGAATGTCGCAGTCTTTTTTAAACCCTTTTTATCTTCATCTTCTGCAGGTACAACTTGCTTATGGCCATTGGAGTTTATGATTTCTCTCTCGTATTAGCCTTTGTTTCAGCACTTTCGGAGCCCTCAGTACTGGTAACTGGTCGGAGGAGATTTTTACTGGCGTTTCGGAAGTGGTGGAATAAAATGACGCGGCGAGCGCAAGGTTTAATTTTCATTGCATAAATTACATTTCGAGATTTAGCACTTTCGGACCAGCCATCTTTCGGAGAGAGGGCAATCAAAAGAACAAAACCATTCAGTACGTCTTATTGTCGATTTCGGCCTGACTCAACGTACCTAGAGCCTTCTGGGACCTGAAAGAATAAGTTTCATTTCCGAGTTCTGCACGAGGAAAGAGAGTCACGTTGCAGATTCCCAGACTGCCTTCTCATTTATTTCCAGGATAATCTACAAAATTCGATATTTTTCGCCTTGAATTACTTTGAAACACACACCAGGGAATTTATCTAACAAGCATTAGTATATTTATGAGATTTTGTGTCGACGGCGTATTACAAATGTAGCAACTTAAATATAAAAAAAAGTTATATTATGACATCTTTATATAATGCTTCATTACGTTCAATACCTTTCCTTATTTTATTTATTTATTGAACGTCAAAAAAATGAAAAATTGTGTGTGACGTACTAGGGGAGAAGTGTATTCTGTGCGCTGTTTCTTAAATTCTGGGATCTCTACACTATGCACAAATTTAATTCTGAATAAAGATGGAAATGAGCGTTTTTGTCGAGACTTGATAAGAAAATATTTGCTCCCATGGAATAAAATATATTTGCAAATGCAAATCAGCTATAGTCCTTATCCGTCATCGTGTCCATCATGAAGGAATCGACTTACTGCCGGGAGAACATGGAGAACGATAATTTGCATAACTATATTTCTCACTGAATAGATAGTGAAGTTACATTTATGTCCAGAAGCCAAACAATGCCACCTCAGCATTCTCTCTAGGATCGGGGAAACTGGACGAAAAACTTGATGGGATTCCTTGACCAGAAGATGAAGTGTATTACTTGTTACAGGTTGTTTAGAATTACAATGTCCAAATGGTAATTAATAATTAAATAACATTGTTAAAAGTAATATTACTTTCCTTTCTGATGTTGGGTGTAGTCTCTAATTATAGAGAAACGGTTATGCAGAAGAATAGATTTTACTCGTACCATAAACTTGTGTATCGATTTTAATAGTTTAATGTCATTTGGCAATGTGTTGTATCGTAAAACATCGAACATGCATTGTATGTTAATTTTTCGTAGTGAGCTGTTGATATAAACGCCTGATGAATATGACAACTACTATTGTTATAGACATCAGTATTTGCTGAAAATGTGCCCCTTCTTGAGTAAGTTATTTTTGACAAATACCTTCAATTGGTAAATCACGAAGTAAGGTAAAGATAAAATTCCAAGATGAATAATTCAGGTTTACAAGAATCCCGGACATGTGGTACCTAAATAAGTAGCACAAAATATTTTCTTACCAAGTTATGCAAAGAGAGAAAGATAAATGTCTATTGAATACCAAGCATTCTACTTTAATCGCGGATCTGTTTTTGTAATGAAATACAGACAAGTGAATCCGAGCGCGCTGGCACAGAAAAGAGCGCCAATCCCAATTCGTCTTCCCAAGATTAATTTTCGGCCAAGAAATCCAGAGCGCACATCACATTGGAGCCCACACAAGGAAAATTGAACCCAAGGTCAAAATCCTCTTGCTGACGTAAAACACATCACTCAACCGCTAGGGTCATTGTCATCCGGGTGCATAGTCGCTTCAGAGTTGTAGGCGTAATTGTGTTATGCTTCAACTTGTTTAGTAATGCACGTTTCAAGTAATCAATCAATACATTTGTACGACCTTAACTAGGTGATGACTATTTCCCGTTCACCACTTTCAAAAATACCTGCCCGAATCCTGTCTAACTATCCGTTTGATTTTCTCGTCACTGCCTACACTGAACACGGGAATTTCCTCCCAGATGAAGATTCCCTCTCCAGTTCTCCCTCGTCTGGTTATGGATAGGGTCAAATTTGCAAAAGTGGAAATGTCCTTGAATTTTCTTCCGACTCAAGGGCAAACTTCACTACAATTCTGTTCAAAAAACTACTTTCAATATATGTGAATTTCTTTTTCTCGACTCAGTTGTATCGAGACAGTACTATTGTCTGGCTGCGAATTTGTTCGCTGAATTAATTTGGTCGCCTATGCCTTTGATATCATTGCCAGCTGTTTCATAGATAAAGACGAGAATATATTTTACGATTTAAAATGCCATAAAATATATAAATTGATTCAACCATTTGTGTAAAATATATTTCAAGATACTGAGTTATTATAAATGTATCAATATTTATTTTTAAGTGTTAGAAAATTCTTCTATCATCACGCAAATTCAGCGTTAAACGTTCCAGTAATTCGCTGGAAATTCAACGCTAATGTGATTTTTTAACGCTATCTAAAAATAACCATTACTTCAAAGTAGAGTTTATGATTATTTGAAAATAACAGTGACAATTACAAAAGCACTGCAATGATAAATTCAATTGCATTCTGTGGTTTCGGAACACGGCACAGACAAATTTTACTCTGTTTTATCTGAGCGAATACAGAGAGAAAAATATAATTTGCCAATGTATTGTACGCTTCGCAAACGGCAAACAAAAATTAAAACGCCTCTTGCGTTATCTATTCAATAAGAATTATCCACACAATTGTAATTCATTACACACACGAAGTGAAACTTGGAACATTTCCAAACGGAATGAGCAATATGTTTAGAACTTTACACAATATTTGTTACAATAGAGCCAATAATCAGAAATATCAATGTTTATTCACATTAATCTTCCAAAGAACAGTGTAACAATTTGGTGTTTGAGAGCAGATATAAGTTCACGTACACTTACCATAACATGACAATCCAAATACACTCCTCATGAAGCTACAAACTACAACAAATGATTTAGAAAGAGGATAGTTTCTTTTGGTTCGGTATTAATGAAAGAACGCATATCAAGAAACCAAAGTCGAACGTAGGAGAAACAACAAAAAGAGTCTGTATATAATACAAATAGTTAATACAGTTTTAATAGCCGCGAAAAAATATCCGAACATCATATAACCAAAATGACTTAGCGGTATAATTTAGACTCGCATTCGTCAAGCTTATTCAGTCGTTCGTTACGACCTTCTGTCGGCCCCACAAGATAAACGCTCAATAACTGCACAAGAAACCGAAACAATCGCGGCGGCTAATGACTAAGCAATTCTCGGGCGATTGCTTTTATTTGCTTCTGTCGATGCGATCGGCTCCCCATCTTTTGTCGCGCGCATAATACTTGAACTCCTCCGACCTTGTGCAGGAACACCCAAGAGCAATTTAGGTGGGTACAAGTTCATTATTTTAAACGATCTGGAAAGTACATTGGCGTCCAGCGTTCTCTGCAGGCCGGTTCTAGGGGGCCGAGGCGGATGCAAGATGCAGCTTTGAGGAGAGTTCCTTTATAGAAGACGGCTGTTGCTGAAGGATAGCACTTCAAGGATAGCATTGCGAACCTATTGCACTCAAACATCCTTAAATGTGTCACGTCTTCAGTTCAGTTTTAGGATTCATTAAAATTACTGATCTTTACTGAAAGGAGAATGAACTTGTACTACACGAATACTCACGAAGCAATGTTTGTTAGATTCAAAGTTTTTAAAAATTAAGTGTAGTAGTTTGACTATTATAATGCTTCGCAGTTAAATGCAATTTATGATTCCAAAATATTGGAAAAAGATCTCAAAAGGCTATAAATTCACAAAGTAATAAATGTCTCTATATTTACTTTATTGAACATTAAGTTCTTCATAATACATACTAATATGTATACTTATGTATTTTGTTATTAATGGTATAAGGTATATAATGAATATTATAATAAAAAAGAATGTCACTTTTATTTCATGAGGCATTAAACTTACACTCTCGTGCTGCAAAACCTTTTTTTTTAGTATTATCAAGTATCGTTCTAAAATTGTCTCTCTATTGTAAATATTTTTACATTTATTCACAATAATTAAGCAGACATACTTTGAACGAATTGGTTACGAACGTTGAAACGTTGCAATTGTTCCAACCAGTACATTTCCTAAGAGTAATAAAGAATTTATTACTGCACATATTCACTCGAAGCTGAAAGAATCATCCGCAAGTTTGTCTCATGAAACAGGCCATCTTTATAGATAAAATTAATTACTTCAATAAATAAGTAAATAAATATAATTAAGGATAAATGTTCGTTCTGGTTCGCCGTGTTTCATGGAATTATATGAAGACGCAGTTCAGAGAGTAAAGAACATTTTTAGCGTCACAATACCAGGGCGAAAGGAGCGAGGGAGGGAGGGGATGTCGGCAGACAAGAAGAGGGAGCGCGGCAAGTAGTTACAGAATTCGAATAACAACAACAGGAAGTTTTTTATAAAGCAAACAGTCGTTAAACTGCACTTTGCTGGGAAATAAGTCGTCCTCTTTTCTTTTGTCCTCTTTGTAAAGGCGGGGCGTCCGGAAAGCACAGTGCTACCACCCTCTACGTCCTCATTTCTCCGCTGCCGTCGCTGTCCTTGCCAGACGCCTCTACACCTTCAGATGTCTAGTTTGATCTCAAAACCGGTGGTGATAATAAGATAATCATTCAATATAATATGTCGCAGAAATGGAACAAATAAACTCATCACTGAACTAATAAATCGGTTAGTACATAATCCCAAGGAAGTACTCAACTCACTCTTGAGGACTTCAGTTGATACGTTGGTAAAGTGTAAAAAGTCTCTAAATGAATGCCAAAATTAAAACTCGTAGAGAAGCAACGCCAAAAGTTGCCGCGACAATGGGTGCGGTGGTTAGGACAGTGCCTAGATCGGAGAATAGGGTGTGGGCAAGGATGTGAGCTGGGGCGAGAGCTAGGGCGGGTGCTAGGGCGGAGGCTAGAGCGGGGACCAGAATGTGGGTTAGGGCGGGGACTAGGGCGACGGCTAGGATGTGGGATAGGACGTGGGCTAAGGCGGGGTCTGGGGCTGTGGGCAGGTTGTGTGGGGCTTGGGGCTGTGAGCATGGGGGTGTGACTAGGACGGGGGCGAGAGCAGGGGCTGGGGTGGGGAGGACTAATGGGATTAGGTCGAAGGCTAGGGCAAGAATTAGCGCGCGGCTAGGGCGGAGACTAGGGTGGAGGCTAGGGTGGGGGCTAGAGAGGTGGCTGGGGCTGTCGGGAGGTTAGGTTGAAGCATGGGGCGTGAGCTAGGGCTGGGGCTAGGGCTAGGGCTGGGACTGGGGCTGGGGCTAGGGATAGGGCTGGGGCTGGGGCTGGGGCTGGGGCTAGGGCTTGGGCTTGGGCTGGGGCTAGGGCTGGGGCTGGGACTGGACTGGGGCTGGGGCTGGGGCTGGGGCTGGGGCTGGGGCTGGGGCAGCTGCTGGGGCTGGGGCTAGGGCTATGACTGAGGCTAGGGCTGGGGCTGGGGCTAGGGCTATGACTGAGGCTAGGGCTGGGGCTAGGGCTGGGGCTGGGGCTGGGGCTGGGGCTAGGACGGGGGCGTAGGTGGTGCCATGGCAGTGGCGAGGGTGCGGGCGGGCTGAGGGCGATACCGGCGGCGGTGGCGGTGGCAGCAGTGAGTGCGAAGGTTGCGCCTAACTGTTACGACCCCGTGTTTACTTTTAATGCCTCTGCGGATGACGCTCCGTGGGGACCTCATGCAACCTCCGCTGAGCGACTTCCCACGGCGGCGAACAAGAGGTTCACAGTTGAGGTGGAGGTGCTGCTACAGCAAATAAGATTACCACAGTCACTCGAAGATTATGTTTTAAATTGCAAATAGTTGTTTTGTACATTAAATTGGAAAGTAGGATACTTTTCGTACATTTATAGTTTCAAAGCGCTAGAACTTCATTTCACTACACAGCATTTGGTGAAAGGAAAAGATCACATTAAAGGCAGCTTTAATTTATGTTAACTGGGGTCACTGTGATTGATAAAATTATCCATTCAATATTTAAAATTCTTTCGAAAACAATCACTTCAACTGTTAATTACTATGTACTTGTTAACACATATGCGTCAAAAGAATTACAGTGAGAATATTGTGAGTTTTGTGGAAAAACGGGAAAATCCCGCGAGGAAAGCGAGTTACAGGTGTAAGGGAGCTGAGGACTTGACAGAAAGTTCGCAGTGTCAAAAATGCTGAAACTCGAAAAAAATCTGAATCTCAACTTTCTTCTTTATAGACACATTTACCTCTAACCGCACGATATTGTGTATTAACGGATTCATTTCTACACCTGTCATCCCTCTCGATGGGACACCATTGCAGAAACAAAAGAATTTTCATTTAAGAGAGACCGTGGTAATTGTCTCAGGGCATCAGTTGATGTCACTGCAGGGCCTGTGCGCGGAAGCTCCTAGGGTTCGAGTCCGACAGTAGCAGGATTTTCCACATTACCTACGTAGGTAGGTCGTATTCAGTCACTGGCTGGCGGAGAATTCTAGGGTTCGGCTGCTCTGATCGGTAGTTTTCCGACCAATACCAGGCAATTGTCGGAATAGTACCCTACGAAACGGGCCACGTGCCGAGCGCGACATTTCCTTCCTCCCCCTGGCCCTATTCTCACCCACATACTCATACATGCGTTGTACTACCATACATGTCGGGAGATCAGTCGATAACTTAGAGCTTGTCCTGGCTGAGGCAGTGCCCTGCTAGTGGGAGATGGCTGGTTGGGGAAAATCCTGCAAACCGACTAGTCACCTGCGGGGGAAGATCACCGCGTCCTCCCGCGATAAACATGTGCTCGAAAGCCACGGATCTAATGAAACGCCCAGAAAAAATATTCGTTAAAAAAATTCATTTAAAGGCTCCCACAGACCGGCGCGGTAGATCCGCAGCGGGTGCGGCCCGGAAAGTTCCGAGCTAGACGCGGCCACGGAATTCCCGGGACCGTTCACCCCGGAGCGATAATTATGAGTCAGCATTTGGTGACGGTTGGCAAGGTCGCCCGAACCAGAGGGGAGCGAAGACTCCCGAACACGGGCGGCCTTCCACGAAACTCGAGCTGCAGCGGAAGAAACGCGTGTCTGACTGCGTTCCAAATTTCGCCGTCGATCAAACGCTGTCAATCTATTGCCGCGACGCTCGCAGGTCTGAACGTGCTCATAAGGCAACACGTGACGCGAAACGTCCGCTGCTGCCAATCCGCGTAGGCTGCGGATCTTCCGCGTCGGTCTGCGGGAGTCTTAAAAGAGAAAGACTGCAGTGAACATCTGGGAATCGGTCGCTGAGGGAAGACGTCGCCGCGATGCGGGCGCCGCGAGCGTCGCCGCCGCAAGAGGGCGCCGGGGGGCGCCGGGGGGCGCCGGGGAGCGCCGGGGGGCGCCTGCTAAAAGCCTGCTTAATTGCGATCTGAGGATACGCCCCAGACAATGCGCCGCGTCGCCCGGAGGGAAACTTTGTTTCCTGCCGTAATTTCCTCCGGGCTCATTTTCCGTGCAATGCGCCCAGGAGCCCGCCCGCCCGTGGGCGCGTGCGCAGGTTGCCCGAGACATAAACCACTCGGCGAGGGAAGATTTCGTGCTTCTGGCGCGTCGAATGCTTTGCTCGTTACAGCCCTGAGTCTGGCCTCTGCAACAAGTCGATCGCCATCGGCGACTCCATTGCAGCATAGTTTGGTGTCGATGTGATTGGACTTTTACAGCAAAGACGCTATGATAAACCCGGAATAGATGAGAGCCCAATACGACTTAAGACATAAATGGCTCGTTTCGCTGCACTTGGCTTTCACCATCGAATCTGCAAAACGGAAATCTACCACCAACCAGAAGAAACTTGTGTGTGTAAACTATGCGAACGTTTTTGTGATAGATATCATGTAAAAATATGTGAAAGACGGGCACTATCATTAACAAAATTTTGTGAAAGCTAACTCTGCACATTGTGAGAAACTTATTATTATTATTATTATTATTATTATTATTATTATTATTATTATTATTATTATTATTACTATTATTATTATTAACAATAATAATAATAATAATAATAATAATAAATTTTGGTGTCGATATTTTTTATAATTCGCTCTAATGGCATACCTGATGATCAGATTTTGGTGTATGATATAGAGACACAGACATCACATTAACTAGAAAATTCATTTTGTGGTAAAGCTTGCTCAAGCATTCTTGAGTGTATACATAACATTTGTGGTTCAACAGGGTTAATTTGTTTTGTGAAAATAAAAAACTACCTAATAACATTCAAAGGAGCAGTTGGTCAATCACCTTGCCCTTTTATTTATAAAAGTAGATCTCATCTGGGTTAAAGTTGCCCAGATCTGCCGTAAGTATAGTGCATGTTACAGTGCGGAGAGACCCTCCTCCGCTGTAGCGTGAGATCCTACGCGGCAGCTAGCGAGGTTTCCCCAATCAAGTGTCTCCCCCAGCGGGGCGCCGCCCAGTCGGAAACAACTCTGCACTCGCAACTGATCTTGCGATACGAGTGGTAGTGCATTGAAAGAGTAAATCTGTCCCTGTAAAGAGGAAAGAAGGACTATTCCTTAGGGTACTGCTGCAGCATTCGCCTAATATTGATTGGAGAAACCACTGAAATCTACCGATCAGAGCACCTGGCCGCTGTAATTCTCCACCAGACAGAGGCTGAATTCTATCAAGCTACACAGCTAGTATCGAAAATCCCCCTCCGTCGCGATTCGTCCCCAGGATTTTCTAATATCATACGCTACGCCGCACTAATCCATCTCAACCGGCCCATATCTAATACGTGGGGCCTAAATAAGAAGAGGGAAAAGTTATTTTCGAATTTATTAAAAAATAGAAGAGTGTCATCCAATGGAGTGAGCAATATTATCCACAACTGCGGTCAGGAGAAGATACGTGGCAAATCGCAGCCACAGACGTGAAAGTTTAGCTAAGAAACTCTTGGCAACTTTGCTTTGGAGCTTTGAAAACGTATCCCCCACGAGCCATTCGCTCTTACCGAGCTTCATCTTCATTATATCTCAATGCCTTTTTTTGCCCTTCGTTGACGCACGTTAAACAAAAAAAGTCATTTTTCTCTTACATTTTTGGGAACAAATATGTGGAGCGTGAGCGGTGCAGAATGTGCAGTCACTGAGTACGAACCTTATAGAGTTCAAATACGCCACTAAGTGAGTGATTTATCATTAGGTGTCAATTCTTAATTTGATACAGAACGACCGCACTTACGTGGTCATCTTCATACAGGTTCGTTCCTCGTAAGGCATGATAGTGGGGATGTGCAGATGGGTATTATAATGCAGGAAACTGGTGAGGTATGGAAATGGAAGAAGTGAAACATTCTGTGATTGTTCATCGACACGAGGCAAGAATATAGATAACTTAAAGGCATAAAAAAGCCTTTCACAAGAGAAAGTTGGGATAAAATAAGGTGAGCACTGTACTTCACTTTACTCTGTTTATTACGCATGCAGCGGTAATTCATTTCCAAGTCCCCTACTTTCTAGAGAACCCAAGAACGGATCTGGAAACTTCAGATAATATCACAGAAAAAAACCTCCAGGTCTCGTTTCAAACGTCGTTAAATAGTATTATTATAATTTCAATTTTGACGTTTTGTTGTTTGTTAGGTGTCAAAGCATACACACCACAATACTCATCCCTTTCATTGTCATTGCATCACTAAAATGTCTCTCCTACTTCCATACCTCTTGTTACTTTGTCGTTAGCATATCACCCCCGTCCTCCATTTAGCCCCTTCAATTTCTGAAACACACCTCGTTTGCCCTATCTGCACATCTGCGGCTTCGTTGGCATCTTTGAAACCTCTGAAAGTCACTTTGCTTTATTCAGTTTTCGTGACACCAACTTCTTCTTCCGCCGAGGCGAAGGAAGATCCGTGCAAGTCAACAGGCACTTGTTTCCGAGCTGCAAAAGAGTGAACACTTCAATTTATTCCCTTTGACGACGCAGAGCTTTTGAGAGAAGTCGGGACTTGTGCGTCGCAGAAAACCCCTCCGCCGCCGCGTCGCAGCGACGGTCTTTGAGGCGGCGGCTGCCTCGTTCCTTCGCGCTCCGCCGCACTGTGGCTCCAAGAGCCAAGAATGCGGACACATTTTCTTTTGCAAAATTGTCCAATTTACGTCATTCTGGCTCATATGAAAAGAAGAATGTTTCTTTTGTCAGGATTTCTTTTCACTTTTTGGCCCTTATTGTGTAAAAGGTTCGCAAGCGAGGAAGTTCTAAGAAGTCCATTAGTCATCAATTTATCCGAGCTATGGGGTTCACTTTTCTCAATAAAGGTGGTTACAACATTGCATTTTGTGTCGTAATTATTAATTACTTTCTATTTTATTTATTACAAATACGTATTTAGTATTCAAATTTCTTGTAAATAAAATGTTTCAATCAGATTGTTAGGAACAATAGAACATGTTTCGAGATTTATATAAATATGCAAATATATTTACTGTGCCATGGAACTAGCATTACAAAGAAATACGTTCGTGATTCATTTCAAGATTCAGTGAACAGTATAACTTCGTATTTATTTTAACCTAAGCATTCCCGGAGCTCTAAATGAAGGCAGAGAGGAAGGAAGGGTCGGGGGAGTTATGTGCCCCTTGTTCAATGCACTGCTCCAGCATCCGCCTTCAACTCAGAGGAAACCACGGAATCGATCAATGGGAACAGCCTCCCAGGAGAATTAACATTAGCTACGTCCCAGCTATTGTCAATGAAAACCCGCCTTCATCGGGGAAGGAATCAAATCATCTCTGTCAATAAAGAACAATTACACTGTCGGAAATTTCCGCATTACTTTGATGTAAATTACATAAAAATAATTATCATGAACTCCCATTAAATTTAATGTACACATGTACATTATCTGCTAGATCAAAAATTATTCTATATGTAAAGGAAACACAAACTTCCTGACTGGATTGGTGATTACGAATAGGGGGATGATGAGTGGACGCGGGGCAGCGGTAGAACCTATACCACAATGTGCAGAATTTTAACCAGGGGCAGAAAGAACGCTGTCTCAGGGGGAGGGGGCTAGTTCGTTTACGTACGAGACGGAAATATCGTCATATTTCCCTGCCGAAGGAAGTAGTTTGCCTGCCCGTACGCCACGACGAAAAAAATATTTCTAAGCGGGGTTTTCCGTCCAGAATGATTGTCTATAGACCAGTAAATATTTATCATTTTAGCAAAATGTATTATAACTTTTAGTAATCGATTTGTAACTCCTGACAAACTGCTATTTTGAGATATTCATTTCAGGCACAGTTTGCGGAGCCTTCCCGGCCGTTCTAACGCATATTTCGAATTTGTTTATAAAATTATAAATTGTTGCAAAATTGTTAATTCGCTGTTTTTGGATCTGGGACATCGGGAGACTCTCCCCACTTTAGATTTGCAAAATATGGAAATTGTTTATAAATTTTCAATTGTTGCAAATTTTTTTATTGTCTAATCTGAATGGCGTTTAAATGTGATGCAAAATTCCGGAATCCGTTCGGTGCTATTATATCTCGTTCTCGAGATATATGTAATTGTTTATAAGAAATTAACATCTTAGTAGACCCAATTTGTATGCGCTTAATTCATTCGCGCTGGCAGAATAGCGTGGGATGGACATACTGAAAAAACAGTACTCCAATGCCGCGCTTTTGTCTGCCACATACGCTTAAAATGCACTTGCTTGTAAACAAATTCTGTGGCCAATTTAATTATGCTAAATTCGTATTTTTACGGCGAGTATGAGCATAACTTTTATTTGGTTTTTATATTCTCTTTTAAGTCCTACAATTTTCAAGTCGATATATTTATCAAATAGGAAAGAAATTGATTATAAAAAAATATTTTTCAAGGTGCATTACGCCCAAACAATTATTTCTGTTTTTCTATCAAAGGGGTGTTGAGCAACCGAATAACTGTATTATTAATTTTTTTTAAGTCCCCTGTTAACACCGAGAGTCAGAAACTATTTGTTCCTCTTGCTTAACCATTACCATTAAAAAATAGGGAAACATATTGCTTAGCTGTTTGCTATAAACTGCACTGGATTGCATGAAGGTAGTGTTAAGGTTTTCAAATACAGAAATATTCAATTTTGTGTTTTGAAAGATCACATGAGTAGAATCACACATGACAATATTTACACAAGTATAGAAATTTCTAAATAAACGTATAACTTTAAGTTAATAATTTCAATTCAATTTATCATTCCTTTCTAAAACTGTTAATTTGATGATTTCATTGTATAATATTCAAATCAGAGCTTTATGTGCTAAATCTACGCATTGTTAATACATATTTTTAAACAACATTAATATATTTAATATACATTTAAAAGGTTTTTAGATTGGCGAACGTTTCAATGAAATTTCATGAATTCCTAAATGCTTGAAAATAAATACTTGTAAAATTAAACAATTGTAGCGTGTAAAAATATAAGAAACTGACGTATTTGGTAAAACGAGTTGATATTACTAAAAGGAAGCAAAACAGATGTTATAACAATTCAAAGAGATTTAGCGTTTGTTTACAGTTTAGTTAATATCAATGCACTAGCATTTCCCAGTGAAAATACATAGAACGAACTTGGTGGTCAAGTGATATGACCTTTCCAACACAGACTACATTTCAGTATCGTCAGAGTTCGAAGGTGGTTTGTTGGCCGCCATTCTACGAATCTATCAAACCCTTGAATTTTGCACGACCATCTGTACAGCGAGAACGTAGCGGTTTATTAAACGGAAACGGGCCACTCGAGGTATCTAATGTGCACTCTTTGAAAACGTTTAACCATTATAAACTATCCCTAAGAAAAATATCAAATAAACAATGTTAAAGGTCACCAGCTTAATATTGCCTTTACTATTTGAATGTTTTCAACATCCCCAAAACCAACAGAAAACTCATGTTTTTACAGGTTATTATAAAACCAATTCAATAAATATAAGCATTTATTCACGTTATTATTTTTAAAACACTCAAATATCTACGATGTTATTTGATTCATGTCTTCATCGAAGATCTGAGATTAAAAAACTGATAAGCAGAGAAAATTAAAGTAATTTTGAGTGATTGATGAAGTTGAATGATCAAACGAAAAACAATGTTTCTTGCTTCATATAACGCTATCGTGTTTAACAGACATGTAATTACATGTGATACCTATATTTAAACATCCAAACTAATGAAAATTTTCAAAATTAAAATCATCAATAAAACGTTGATTCATCAGTAAGGATTATATTATTAAATACTTTTTTGAGATTCATGTGCTCCTGTGTGAATAACGTAGTAAACGTGATTCGTATGATCCAGTTTCTCAGAATAATACAAAACCTGCTAGACACATACACTTAACATAATAGTTGTCAAATAGTTATTTACGACATGAGTATCATAAGATATCTTATTACAATACGAAATTGGAGAATTATCAAACAAGACTCTTTAGACGAAATTGTTAACCAATTGAATATTGTAATATAATGTTACCATTTGAATATCATAGAAAGTAAGACGCAATTTGTCAAAATTCATGTGAACTATAATTTTTCTTTAAATTTTACTCCTTATCCTGCGAAAGATGTGTGACAGTACTTATGTTAACAGTTCTACTGCCATGGGTTTAATTAATTAGTTTTCAGTACACTTATTATATACACTATATTTCTTTACTTTATATACACTTTCAGTACACTATATTATTGTTTATGGTTTTAAAGAAGCATGGATATACAGAGTATCGGGGAAGGAAACGTCGAAAGTTTGAAAAACGCTGTTTAAACAATTTTAATCATACTTTGTCTAATAAACTACATAGATATTTTGAATTACTGAGCTGCAATAAACACGCAAATTTTGGTTTGAAAATATGATTTCTACGCAAAACTTTGCATTCTAGAATCACGTAAACACCCCAGAAACATGTAACATGTTTATTATTAACAATATAGTTTTTTGTACTTTTGAGATAATACTGTTGGAAAAAAAATTTAAAAAACAGTAGCCCTCCAAAGAATAAGGAAGCGGTTAGACCCAATAGCAGCAATCATTACTAGTGAAGAGTGGATCATTACTAGGAAAGAGTGGAGTGTTTAATTTACATTAATTTAATATCTCTTTTTAAAAAGAGATTTCATGAAACAAAAATCTCTAGCGTTAATATTTGTTTTCGACAATGTTAATAGGTATTTGTTCGCAATTTTCGAAAATTCAGATCGTTCGCCCAAAATTGAACGTACGCCACTTTTAAACATCTTGTTCTTCGAGGAATAGATTTACAGAAAAATTGGAGCTCTTTTTGAGGAAATTATGTAAATATGATGGGGTTTGGTGTAAAGTACCTTCAAAATTAAAAGATTAGTGTCAAATTCGAAGATTCGTAATATTAGCCAGATCGTTCAAGGAATATCCATTTTGGTGAAAATCGTGTTTACTTTAGGCTCTAGAATTACTCACACGAAGACGGATTCACAAAGAGGTTTTTTGGAAAATCACTTTTTCGGGTTCAAAAAACAAGCGTTTTGACAGCCTTGTGTATAGAAAATAAAAGAACAATACCAACAATCCACTTTTTTCGAACTAGCTACTTACAAAACGTGTTTTCTGTGAAAATTTCGACACTTCCTCCTACAGAATTACGTAACTCTCTTTACACGTGGAGGTAAAAATATTCCAGCGTTACTGGGATTTGAACTCGGATCCCTGTGGTCTGTAGGTCTAGCTCGACCGCACTGTGCTATCACAGATATTTCTCAACACGCCGTCCAAGCACACTTATTACGAAAAGAATAGTTACGTGATATTCATTGCACTTATATTTTTTATTAGAGGAATGTTCTACATGTTTAAAAGGTATCAAATTCGCAATAAGAATTTAAACGATTACAACCCACGCAACTACATACCTCATTTTACTTAGAAATATTTTCAACCAGAAGCCGTGGTTTTTAGAACCCTCTGTGGAAGTCGTTCCCGGTCTTATCTTTCGGCGACTGCGGCCAAGGTTGAATTACGTCACAGATGAAAGTTGCGATAACGCTAGAGCTCAACACGGGCGCTTGCAGACGTTCTGAAGCCAGAATCGCAATAGGGGCATATTTATACGTGATTCTTAAAGACATTAACACACTAAAATAAGTAGTGGCGCCTCAAAACACATGCTTTATGTGATATTTATAATGGATACGAATGATTATAACTATACAATTAACCGCAAAATTGTTTCTACCCGCAAAAATTATTCACCGTGGATGAGATTCGATCTTACGTGCCTAAGCTTCTCCAACAGTGCGCTTACCTGCTATACCACAGAAACTCTTATAACTTTTGTCTCTCACAAAGATGATTTTAAACTGTCATGTATCACAGATTTGACTAAAAAAGAACGTGCGGCGTTTAGATGCTTGTGTTAACTACAGACGGACAGACAGACGCCAACATGAGATCTACACCATTCTCTTAAACGTTCTTGAGATTATGGAAAAAAATTAATTAAAACCGATAACGCCGCTTTTGAGAAAATTTTGAAAATATCTCTCGGGCTTCATGTAAAGTACCTCCCAAAATTAAAATATCGGTTTCGAATTAATGGGACCGTGATATCAACAAGATCGATTGGGTATTATCAATTTTGGACAAAATCGGTTGAACAATTTAACCCCTAGCGTTGTTCGCAGACGAAAGACTGATAGACAAACGTTTTGCCGTCATTCAATTTTTCGGTAACAACGATCCACAAAACATGAATTCTGGCTACACAACGCGTTAAAGGATTTCCCCCTAAATTTAGCAAATAAATTTATTCACTTTTTCGTTACCAGGATGGGACGGTTTTTGAGCCGAAAATTCGCCGTATTCTGGTGCACGATTACAATACCTTTTCTTCTTACGACAGTAAGTGCGAGAAAGTAAAAAAATCAATAAAAACATTTAATCCTTTTTTCCACCCCCATTTCCGTCTTCCTAAAGGCCTAATAAAATAGCCTGTCCAACATAAAATGTATTAACCCCTATGTTATTTTTCCTAGTTTACCAATCCCCGTCTCAGTACAGGGGAGTGGAGGCAAAACTAGGAGAAGAAAAATCCCACACCACTAACACCTGGCTGTAGAGTCCCAACTGGGACAGGCAGCTGAAGAGAGCATCAACCTCAGAAGCGTCGGCAATGAGCGCAACAATGGATGCTGTGGGCAGCAACAATTGACGCTGCCAAAATTGGACACATATTTGCTTATCAATTCCTGTTAAAATTGTTTTGTTTTTCTGTTAGCATTGCTGTGATTAAATGTTCTTATAAGTCTTGTTTATGGACCACTAATTCGTGTTTCGAATACATAAAATTATTTTTGCCCGATCTCAAGATATTCTAAAATAATTCTTAAATATTATATTTTCTTTTAAATGATGACCTACAAGTACAACCAAACAAATCATAATTAGTCTCTTCATAAATAATTAAGAAATTAAACAGTTATTGATGCCCCGGAAAGCAGTAAGCCCGCTTAAACATTTCATTTTCGCTGCGAACTCTATTTCAAAATGTATTTTAATTTGCTGCTTTAGTTAGTGAAAAAGGTAAAAAAATTTGGAAAGTAAATGAATGAATACTGTTATAAATACGTATTGCCTAATGCATATCTGCGTATATATAACGACTGCGACTTTAAACTCGATTACAACATTTTATTGAACGTAGATATATTCTAACATTTACGTTAAGTAAATAAAGGCCGGTATTACACTGTAAAAGATCTTTGTCAAAGATATTTTATAAAAGAAATATGACAGTGTAATAGCCAATATTTTATAAAAGATTTCTTTTAGAAAATTTCTTGGATAAAATGTAGTCTCCGGCTTCCAACTTTTATCATATTTGGTAACATGGCGTCCGATATAGGGGTATTGCTTCAACCAAAGTCATAATTGCTGAGTGCGAGTAATTAGAATGTTTATATAATACTGTCCATCCGAACTACAAAAGTAAAACCAAACGAATTAACGTTTGTAGGACACATTTTCCCGGGAAGTGGAAAATATGGTGTTTGGAAAATGTTCAGTTCAGGAAGATAATTTTTTTAAACTTCCCTATCAGAGGACAGAATTTCGAAAGAAGGAAGAACGACAAAGAAAATTGAATGTTTCCTCATCCATCCTCAAATAATTCTTCATTTCGAAGGTCTTTAATCAATGCTTCACAATGTGCGACCCATAACCTCACCATGGCGTTGTTCTAAAGCCTCACCCTCAAACGTTTTCTTATTTACCTTTTGCTACATTAGCATTAAACATAGATTAGTTATAATAAAACATAAAGTAGCAAAACACAACTATTTGTGCGTAATTGATTGTAAATGGCGAGCAAACCTACATAAAATTTGGACGAAATGTTATACTCTCATCTAATTTCTTTGTCAAAGTTTTCTCATCAAAGTTCAGAGACTGCCACAAAGTTCTTTAGCAAAGATATGTCATATAACTTTTATAGTGTAATACCGGCCAAAGCCGCCGTATGTTATATCTTTCCCATTCATGTCGCCAACAATGAACTTCTCGGAAACACATCTCAAATATCCATAGTTGAATATTATAACAAGAAAATATCAAATTTTTGTAATAAATGTTCCTTCAAAATTCCGGTATTTTCTGTTTTTCTTTCATGTTATATTTAAATACTATTATTAAGAGAGAAAACCTCATTGAGATAATTTCAATTAAATCAATGCAACTCGAAGAGCAAACGCTCGTGCGATTTGAAGAATAAACGCGTTTTTTGTGTACTCAGAATTTGTCTTGTATATGAGTTAGGGCAAGGGGATACCAAAATTTAAGAAAACGTTCACAGAATACATTTCTCCCTACAGTACATTACACACAATTTTTAACTGTTTTGACATTAAATGAAAAATACAGCGTCGTAATAGCGCCTTGTCCGTCCCGACAATCATCAGAATTCAAAAGAAATTCAGAATGACAGCTCGTCAAACGAAGCGGGGGAAATTCAAATTTTATTTCAAAAATTGTAAAATTATCTAAAGTACTTATATTTTTAAACAATTGTACGTGATCTTTATTAAAGGACTGATTATTTGAAAGGAATATTCGAAGATCTGTTTTTGATGAACACATTTCATTAAGGAAACAAACTATCTTCAATACTGAAGTTGTAGGAAAACGGCGAAAAAAAATTGTTTTCTTGCATTTTTGGAAAAATTCAGTATATGAACGAAAATCATCTCCGCCATCGTCTTATAGCGTCCATTACGCTATCCGGCAATAAATTTTAACCAGATAAGTTCATGCCATTTTTTAATTTTTGAAAATGTTTCAGGGGCTTCTTGTAGAGTACCATCCAAAAATAAAATATTGATTTGAAATTCAGGAGGGCTCGACATCAGCCAGATCGCTTGCGGAATATCAACTTTGGAGAAAATTGCCTGAACAGTTTAGCCGCTAGCATTGTTCACAGAAGAAAATACGTTTTACAATTAATCGTTTTTTTTGTATTTACTATCCACCAAACCTGGCTTCTGGCTACACCACATGCTAAAGGGATTTTATTCTATATTTATCAACTGAATTTATCCACTTTTTTTTTTGACACCAGGGCCCGGAAATTACAGTTTTTTGTGTCGAAAATTAGCCGATTTCCTCCGTAGAATTACGTAACTTTTTACTTTCTCGTATACGCACATACATACGGAGTAATATACGTAGTATAGAGAAAGTTATGTAATGCTCCGCGAAAAAAACGACGAATTTTCGGCAGAAAAAATGTATTGCCGGGCCCTGAAAACAAAGGAGTGGATAAATCCAGTTACTAAATTAAGAGAAAAATCTCTAACACGTGACGTAACCATAATTCCTGTTTTGTGGGTCTTTGATGCCGAAACACCAATTGAAAGCAAAACGTCAGTCTGTCTGCGTCTGTCCGTCTCTCCGTCCATCTGTGAACACTACTAGCGCCTAAACAGATCGTACGATCTTTTCCAAATTGAAGAATCCCTTGTCGATGTGATTCTTGTTGAAACTTTGAGATTTTAAAAATCATTCTTTAAAATTTGAGGGTACATTACATGAAGCCGTCGGTCATTTTCAAAAGTTTCTCAAAAACGACCCCAAATTTTTCTTTAAATTTCTTCTAAGAATAGAGTAAAATACACTTATAAAGGCGACATACGTCCTATGTCCACTGTAAACTCTGAATTTTCGAAAATTGGAAAAGTTTCAATTTTTTCGGCGTTTTCCTACAACTCTAAAATTGAACACAGATTTTTCTTTCAAATTAAATTTGTTGTCCATAAATAATTCTTTCAATAAGGTCATATATTTTTTTTTGAAAATTACAGACAGACAGACGAACAGACACAAGAACAGACACATCAACAGACACACGAACATACAGGCTTTTCGTCGTCGTTCGTTTTTTCTGTATCAACGACCCACAAAACATTGGTTTCGGGCAACACGAGTTAAAGGATTTTTCTCTACATTTCACATTAGTTAACCCTTTTTACGTTACCAGGACCCGGCATTAACAGTTTCCCCATAGATTCTAACAATAATATTCGAATGTTGTTGAAATAATGCCTTTATTATGATTTTCCTATAGATTTGTTAAGAATACCAAGTAAAGAACAGACGATTCCTTTCTTATTATATTTCAATTCATATTGTTATTAAACCTCTTTTTAATATTTACTGATTATTTCACTTTAGGAATTGATTGAAAATTTTCGTTGAATAGAAACAATGAAAAACAATTTTTTCTTCCTTTCTGGTAATTATGTGGTAAGAAGAAAAAGTATTGTAATCATGCGCCGGGAGACGGGGATTTTTCGACAAAAACCTCTAAATTCCGATCACTGGTCACGACAAAAGTAGATAAATTTTATTCTTGTATATAGTGCATTACGTCAATACGTTTGTAGACACAATCCATGTTTTGTGGGTCCTTGTTACTAAAAAATCTATTTACGACAAAACGTCTGTTTGTCCGTCTGTAGTTAACACAAGCATCTAAACGCCGCACGTTCTTTTTTAGTCAAATCTGTGATACATGACAGTTTAAAATCATCTTTGTGAGAGACAAAAGTTATAAGAGTTTCTGTGGTATAGCAGGTAAGCGCACTGTTGGAGAAGCTTAGGCACGTAAGATCGAATCTCATCCACGGCGAATAATTTTTGCGGGTAGAAACAATTTTGCGGTTAATTGTATAGTTATAATCATTCGTATCCATTATAAATATCACATAAAGCATGTGTTTTGAGGCGCCACTACTTATTTTAGTGTGTTAATGTCTTTAAGAATCACGTATAAATATGCCCCTATTGCGATTCTGGCTTCAGAACGTCTGCAAGCGCCCGTGTTGAGCTCTAGCGTTATCGCCACTTTCATCTGTGACGTAATTCAACCTTGGCCACAGTCGCCGAAAGATAAGACCGGCAACGACTTCCACAGAGGGTTCTAAAAACCACGGCTTCTGGTTGAAAATATTTCTAAGTAAAATGAGCTATGTAGTTGCGTGGGTTGTAATCGTTTAAATTCTTATTGCGAATTTGATACCTTTTAAACATGTAGAACATTCCTCTAATAAAAAATATAAGTGCAATGAATATCACGTAACTATTCTTTTCGTAATAAGTGTGCTTGGACAGCGTGTTGAGAAATATCTGTGATAGCACAGTGCGGTCGAGCCAGACCTACAGACTACAGGGATCCGAGTTCAAATCCCAGTAACGCTGGAATATTTTTACCTCCACGTGTAAAGAGAGTTACGTAATGCTGTAGGAGGAAGTGTCGAAATTTTCACAGAAAACACGTTTTGTAAGTAGCTAGTTCGAAAAAAGTGGATTGTTGGTATTGTTCTTTTATTTTCTATACACAAGGCTGTCAAAACGCTTGTTTTTTGAACCCGAAAAAGTGATTTTCCAAAAAACCTCTTTGTGAATCCGTCTTCGTGTGAGTAATTCTAGAGTCTAAAGTAAACACGATTTTCACCAAAATGGATATTCCTTGAACGATCTGGCTAATATTACGAATCTTCGAATTTGAAACTAATCTTTTAATTTTGAAGGTACTTTACACCAAACCCCATCATATTTACATAATTTCCTCAAAAAGAGCTCCAATTTTTCTGTAAATCTATTCCTCGAAGCACAAGATGTTTAAAAGTGGCGTACGTTCAATTTTGGGCGAACGATCTGAATTTTCGAAAATTGCGAACAAATACCTATTAACATTGTCGAAAACAAATATTAACGCTAGAGATTTTTGTTTCATGAAATCTCTTTTTAAAAAGAGATATTAAATTAATGTAAATTAAACACTCCACTCTTTCCTAGTAATGATCCACTCTTCACTAGTAATGATTGCTGCTATTGGGTCTAACCGCTTCCTTATTCTTTGGAGGGCTACTGTTTTTTTAAAATTTTTTTCCAACAGTATTATCTCAAAAGTACTGGATGAGAACAGTTGATATCTGGAGTTGAAGGGATGGTGTTAGCTCCTATTGTAGGCCTAGTTCCTTGTGATTCCAGTGAAAAATCAGTAACTGCACTGAAACAGCAGAAGCTTCCGCCAATTGATAATCATAAGTGAATCACCATGTACTGGGTAGGGAGGAGAACGAGGAAATTTATATGAATTGTCGCCTGGTCTTTCTTTCTCAGATAAACACTTGGATAGTTTATCAACATCAAATCGGAATTTTAGCGCCTTTGATGTAATATTAAACATAAAAAATCCCTTCCAGTTGTCTGCGTGTTAATTTTTAGTGTATCAAAATAGCCCCGACACCCGTATTACATTGGCCTCTTAAGTTGTATCATATTAGCCCCACAAATTTAAGGCTGTATATATCATGACACGATTAATATTATTGCATTATTTTAACGCAGAAAAGAATATTAATTCTTTCTTAATGATAACCTATTTTCAAAAATATCGTGTCATAAAAAATAACAAAGTAACATCAAAAGATTTATATCACGGTGGTAAAGTTTTTGACTGGAAAAATTAGGCATTTTAGTTTTGATTTTTTTCCTCCCAAATATTGTTACATTCTGAGTGTTTGCTATATAGTCATTATAATAGAATATATTTCCTATCATTTGTCATTTTCTTGTTAATTTTGGACATAAATAAATAACAACTCTTAAATTGTAATACATTAACCCCAATTTTCTACTGTATAATATTAGCCCCGACTGATCTTTATAACATTGCCGAAAAAATGAACGCTAGAGATTTTTGTTTAATGAAATCTCTTTTTAAAAATAGATCTTGTATTAAGATAAATTTAACACCCTGTTTTTTTTAAACTGCAAATGCTTCACTTTCTTTTCGCATCGGAAAGGAGGTAGTCTTGCCGTGTACCTGGTGGTGAGGGGGAACCGTGTCAGATGAGTTAACTTTAAAGACCCGAGTTCGAATCCCGACGAGTAGAAAATATTTTCTGCTGCAGTAGGTCTTTTTTTTTGTTTCTTTTTTGCAGGTTCACATAGTCCGTATTGAATATTGCATAGCAATTACGAATAATACGTGAAAATATATATGCTGTTGAGGCAACACTTGTTTTGAACATAAAACACTTTCTAAATAGTATGTATAGTAAGATAAACTTTATTTAGGTGAGTAAACTTAGACCATTCACTTTGATTCTCTAAATTAAAACTTGACGTAACTGAGAACAGTCTCGTCATAAGAGTTATTATGATACATATATCCTTTATTTTTAAAATCTTAGGCCCCGAAACGCGCCTCAAATTAATTATTAATATAATAGTAATAGCTACTTATATATAATATAATTTCATAATTATTTCCAAGAACCGGAACACCGTTCCGTCGCGTACCAACAGAAATCAAGCCTTTTATATACAGGATATTCGGGGAAGAAATGTCGAATCTTCGAAAAATAGCTGCTAAGACAATTTTAAGCTTATTTTGTCTAATAAACTACACGGATATTCCAAATGGCTAAGCCGCAATAAACATTCAAAAGTTGGTTTGGATATGTTTTCTAGGCAACTATTTGCGTTGTAGAAGCATATAAACACTTCATTAATATCTAAATTGTTTATGATTAACAAAATAAATGAATACATTTGATCAGAAAGAAAAATTAACCTAGAAATAAAAAAGCACCCAATTTTCACAGTCCGACTGCCTTTTTATTTCTCGGATAATTTTTTTCTGAACTAATATATTAATTTATATTGTTAATAATAAACGTGTTACATGTTTCTGGGGTGTTTACATGATTCTAGAATGCAAAGTTTTGCGTAGAAATCATATTTTCAAACCAAAATTTGCGTGTTTATTGCAGCTCAGCCATTCAAAATATCTATGTAGTTTATTAGACAAAGTATGATTAAAATTGTTTAAACAGCGATTTTCAAACTTTCGACGTTTCCTTCCCCGATACTCTGTATATCCATGCTTCTTTAAAACCAAAAACAATAATTTGCGTACTGAAAACTAATTAATTAAACCCATGGCAGTATAATTGTTAACATAAGTACTGTCACACATCTTTCGCAGGATAAGGAGTAAAATTTAAAGAAAAATTATAGTTCACATGAATTTTGACAAATTGCGTCTTACTTTCTATGATATTCAAATGGTAACATTATATTACAATATTCAATTGGTTAACAATTTCGTCTAAAGAGTCTTGTTTGATAATTCTCCAATTTCGTATTGTAATAAGATATCTTATGATACTCATGTCGTAAATAACTATTTGACAACTATTATGTTTAGTGTATGTGTCTAGCAGGTTTTGTATTATTCTGAGAAACTGGATCATACGAATCACGTTTACTACGTTATTCACACAGGAGCACATGAATCTCAAAAAAGTATTTAATAATATAATCCTTGCTGATGAATCAACGTTTTATTGATGATTTTAATTTTGAAAATTTTCATTAGTTTGGATGTTTAAATATAGGTATCACATGTAATTACATGTCTGTTAAACACGATAGCATTATATGAAGCAAGAAACATTGTTTTTCGTTTGATCATTCAACTTCATCAATCACTCAAAATTACTTTAATTTTCTCTGCTTATCAGTTTTTAATCTCAGATCTTCGATGAAGACATGAATCAAATAACATCGTAGATATTTGAGTGTTTTAAAATAATAACGTGAATAAATGCTTATATTTATTGAATTGGTTTTATAATAACCTGTAAAAACATGGGTTTTCTGTTGGTTTTGGGGATGTTGAAAACATTCAAATAGTAAAGGCAATGTTAAGCTGGTGACCTTTAACATTGTTTATTTGATATTTTTCTTAGGGATAGTTTATAATGGTTAAACGTTTTCAAAGAGTGCACATTAGATACCTCGAGTGGCCCGTTTCCGTTTAATAAACCGCTACGTTCTCGCTGTACAGATGGTCGTGCAAAATTCAAGGTTTTGATAGATTCGTAGAATGGCGGCCAACAAACCACCTTCGAACTCTGACGATACTGAAATGTAGTCTGTGTTGGGAAGGTCATATCACTTGACCACCAAGTTCGTTCTATGTATTTTCACTGGGAAATGCTAGTGCATTGATATTTACTAAACTGTAAACAAACGCTAAATCTCTTTGAATTGTTATAACATCTGTTTTGCTTTCTTTTAGTAATATCAACTCGTTTTACCAAATACGTGAGTTTGTTATATTTTTACACGCTACAATTATTTAATTTTACAAGTATTTATTTTCAAGCATTTAGGAATTCATGAAATTTCATTGAAACGTTCGCCAATCTAAAACCTTTTAAATGTATATTAAATATATTAATGTTGTTTAAAAATATGTATTAACAATGCGTAGATTTAGCACATCAAGCTCTGATTTGAATATTATACAATGAAATCATCAAATTAACAGTTTTAGAAAGGAATGATAAATGGAATTGAAAATATTAACTTAAAGTTTATATACGTTTATTTAGAAATTTCTATACTTGTGTAAATATTGTGATGTGTGATTCTACTCATGTGATCTTTCAAAACCCAAAATTGAATATTTCTGTATTTGAAAACCTTAACACTACCTTCATCCAATCCAGTGCAGTTTATAGCAAACAGCTAAGCAATATGTTTCCCTATTTTTTAATGGTAATGGTTAAACAAGAGGAACAAATAGTTTCTGACTCTCGGTGTTAACAGGGGACTTAAAAAAATTAATAATACAGTTATTCGGTTGCTCAACACCCCTTTGATAGAAAAACAGAAACAATTGTTTGGGCGTAATGCACCTTGAAAAATATTTTTTTTATAATCAATTTCTTTCCTATTTGATAAATATATCGACTTGAAAATTGTAGGACTTAAAAGAGAATATAAAAACCAAATAAAAAAACTTATGCTCATACTCGCCGTAAAAATACGAATTTAGCATAATTAAATTGGCCACAGAATTTGTTTACAAGCAAGTGCATTTTAAGCGTATGTGGCAGGCAAAAGCGCGGCATTGGAGAACTGTTTTTTCAGTATGCCCATCCCACGCTATTCTGCTAGCGCGAATGAATTAAGCGCAAACAAATGGGGTCTACTAAGATGTTAATTTCTTATAAACAATTACATATATCTCGAGAACGAGATATAATAGCACCGAACGGATTCCGGAATTTTGCATCACATTTACACGCCATTCAGATTAGACAATAAAAAAATTTGCAACAATTGCAAATTTATAAACAATTTCCAAATTTTGCAAATCTAAAGTGGGGAGAGTCTCCCGATGTCCCAGAACCAAAAACAGCGAATTAACAATTTTGCAACAATTTATAATTTTATAAACAAATTCGAAATATGCGTTAGAACGGCCGGGAAGGCTCCGCAAATTGTGCCTGAAATGAATATCTCAAAATAGCAGTTTGTCAGGAGTTACAAATCGATTACTAAAAGTTATAATAAATTTTGCTAAAATGATAAATATTTACTGGTCTATAGACAATCATTCTGGACGGAAAACCCCGCTTAGAAATATTTTTTTCGTCGTGGCGTACGCGCAGGCAAACTACCTCCTTCGGCAGGGAAATATGACGATATTTCCGTCTCGTACGTAAACGAACTAGCCCCCTCCCCCTGAGACAGCGTTCTTTCTGCCCCTTGGGATGTTGCACCAATCACAGACAACTGTGGTTCTACCTGCTAGCGATTGGTCAACGCGTCCCTCCCCCTGCCCTCCCCCAGGCCGAGGGTGTCCAAGTTTGTCGGCGCGGTGTGGAAGATAGAATTTTGAACGACATTTTTTCTGAGGGAGAGCATACATATGGGGAGTGCACTTTTAATCGATTTGAAAAAGAAAACGTTACGAAAAATTTCGGAATACGGTATGCCAGCCTAAAAGAAAAGTGATGTTCTGAAACTGAGCAATTAAATGGTTTCTTTTATTAAATTTACAAATAAAAATTAATTAAAAATTGATTGTTGTCGACCAAACGGCAGACTGATGCTTTATTGAGAAGCAACTATAAAGAAGGAAGATTAGTCTTTTCTTGTGAGTAGTCGTAATTTTTAATGCATTTATAAAAACGCGATACATTATTCTGGAATAGTTAATATTTTGATTCTTCGGAAAGAAAATGTAATGTATAACCTTCTTAATGGGATAATGCAGTTATATTGATTTCATTTCACAACAAGATATATCTTTCTTTTTTGTATCAGGGCCTCCGAAAAACCGTTATTCCAAGTTTTTCTTTCGAAACATCGCCGTTTTTGGACGTGGCAATAAATATTTTCTCTATACTACGTAAGTAGTATGCGTTAAAATAGGACACATTTATATTATTGAGAAACAACAAAAAGTAATTATCATTGCGAAAATACGAAAAACTATCGCTCTGCTGAGCAAGTTGACATCGCATACATCGTCGACCTGACGAAGGATTTTCATGAGTTTCGACGTTGAGCCGGGCGCGCACCGCCGACGCAAAGCGTCCGTGGCTGGGGTGGAGCCTGAAGGCGTCGCTGCGAGTCGTTGCTGGGAGGGACCGGTGCGGGCGGGGACGGCGCACAGCAGGCGAGCACCAAGGCAGCGCCCGCCAGCGTCAAATTTTCTATAATCACTTTTGTGCTTAATACAAAACCACAATATGGCGCCGAAAGAGGACGACGTCGGGGGCGCGGGGGCGGAATCCGGTCGAGCAGCGGCCGCCGGGGGGGAAGGGGGGCAGGGGGGGCAGGGGGGGCAGAGCTGGGGTGGGCGGGGCGCGCGAGGGACGCGGCAGCGGTGGCGGCTGGGACATTTTGAAAGCCGATTAAAACTCTGCCTGTGATCACACGATAACCGGCGATGCCGTTGTTGTTGGTTTGCAAATCACGGCGGTGCTTCTGTTTTTTCTGCGCGCCGGTCAACAAAAGCGGAGCGAGCGGCGCGCGTCCGTTCGTCCGAACGCCCCCCTCCCGTCCCCTCACAGCCTCCTCCTCCACCCCTGTCCCTGACCCCCTCCCCCGCTCACAGAGGGGGCCTTGGAGCAGCGGCGCAAAAGAGCGAATCACTATGGTAACAGCGCACCAGGGATAATGCTGTTGGCGCATTTCAAATTTCAAAGGAAAAGGAAGCTGAATTCTTTTAGGATATTATCTGTCTCAAAGCATGTTATTTCAGTACGTTCTACTAGTTGAAATCAGAATCCTTGTTTGAATATATGACTTTCCTGGTAAATATTAAAATTTGCATTGCGATAATTATCAATATTACGTTTAAGAAAGCAGTCGAAATTATTCATTATAAAACCTGAGAATCGGCAGCATCTATGATGGTTTGATGAGTGTGCTTTAACAATGGTGTATATTAATATTTATACCAATAAATGTGAAAATAGAAATAAAACTGACTGTCGGTAAATAAATAAATCCTCGACCATTATCTTAATAATGTATATTAATATCTTTCTTATTAAAGGAACCAATATAGTTCATTTAAATTGGACATGTAATATAACGCACATAGAATGGTGAAAGTATCACAACTTTAGGGTCTGAGACTGAAATTGTTATTCAGGTAGTTCTATATGAAATGTCTATACCAGTACCAATTTCAGATAGATATAAGTAGCTACTTCTGAATTAATTTTAGACATTCATCAAGTGTAATAGACGAGTATGTTGGTAGTTCTGTCAAGCTCCGTATAATTTTGTCGCTTGGTAAAATTATTTTTCTCCGGTATGAAATTCCTTAATATTTACTAAAGAAAATAATTAACAGAAAATAGATATGTGCAAATTAATTCTATTTTATATTTAGCATTAATTTATAATCCCTAAGGAATATCATTCTCCGCACAATTTAAAATATTTTTAATAATCCTTGTGGACATTTTAATGTGTATTAAATTATTCAACAGATTGGTTGCATTTAGTTATATAAGATGAAAATGTAATACATATATTTTTCTGCATATGTGAATGTGTGTTGAATATCATGTTTATTTCTGAGCACAGGCGAGGAAAACGCTTATGTCATTGGGTATCGTATTTCCTGTGTAGGTGAACACGTTTGTTTGCCTCTGACTTCCACGTTGTGTCGAGTGGCGTGTGTGTGTGTGTGTGTGTGTGTGTGTGTGTGTGTGTGTGTGCGTGCGTGCGTGCATGTGTGTGTGCGTGTGTGTGTGTCTGTATAGGGAGAGGGGTATGTGTGATGAACGAAGGATGGGACGATGATTATAAGAGACACATGGGTCACAAGAGACATCAATCTCGCTTCGAACGTGTGGTGAAAGTGTCTTTGTGTTTCGTTATGTAACTGCATATCGTTATAGCAGTGATTATCAATTGTTTAGGCGCAACGAAACTGTTTCTGACCTGGTAAGGTTTTGATCGGATTTGCTGTACAAAAAAAATGGCAAATTCAAAATTTCTTTCTTAATACTTGCACTGTTGTTGAGTACGTTAATAATTGTTGAACTTAATATATTGTTTTTCAAACGAATTGAATTATTTATTAAAAATTGTAACAGAAGCCCTTCAAATGAAGTTGAAACCCGAAATTGAGAAAATAAAGAACTCTTTTAAGATTTAGAAAAAATAATATTTCTTTCTTTTATTTGTGAAATTTTATGAAAACAAATATACCTTTAAACGTTTTTAAAAACGTGTACCGGAAAGCAGTAATGTTACACTTTTGTTGCGATATGCTTATGTTGCACAAAATATTACTAGCCATATGCAGAATATATAGAAACTAATTAGTCCATCTCTTTGCATATGAAGCCTTTCAATATTTCAAAGCTTTCAACCATGGCTTAATTTTTTTCAAATTTATAGTGCCGGAGCTGGCATGTAAGTAGTGGACTGTAAGGGCCATTGCCCCATCTTGAATGCCATCTCAACACTTACCTGCAATAGCTTCGAAGGACCAGTGTATTTTTGGGGGCGAAATCACACACCGTTGGTTCCTGCAGAGAATTACAATTACAGGGAACTGGCTATCATTCAGGTGATTAAATAGACGTGATATGAAATAGAACATATAATTGAATTGATGATCATTACATAAAACTGATTGCATTCTCTAATGAGGATAATTCAATGATTTACCAGAACACCGTAGGTGTTTTATAGGATTGATGCAGTTGAAACATGATGGCTGAATTAAAAGTTAATGAGGGAATACACAACACTGAGATCAAATAAAGATACAATGCCACATTTTCTTAGAGCTGAAGTAAAGACATAATGTCGAACATACAATGCACTTCATCTGCGTGATTATAGCGTGCAGAGAACGCCACTGTCCGGCTGCTGCTTGTGGGTCAAATGACCGGGTTCACGGCGATGACCCGCTGAGTTGAGCCTAAGCCTGGAAGCGCTGAGCGGCGCGACAGATAGCGCATGGTGAAGAGAATTGTCGTCGCCTTATGCGCGGAGCATGACTCATGATGCGCTGATAGATTTGACAAGTACTTAATCAACACCCTAATTGGCAGTTTTATGCACGTTCGCGCTGGTGTATTCACTCTATTGTTATGGTTTGAAATAGTCATGCAATATAACATTGTACTGTTAGCACAAGCACAATTTCAGAAGCGAAGTGACATGCATTTAGTAACAAAGATTCCACACTAATTCACTAGTAGTAAATAATACAGTCAGCATTTACGAGCACAAGGAGAGCACTGCGTGGCACTAATTAGTTCATAGTCATGAATTATGCCGAAATACGGAGCGGTACGACATAGCGTCCGATTGGAGTGCGAGCTAGTAGCAGATTGAATCAGTTTTTTCGCGTCGCTACTGACTCGAGGCAGCGTTCGCAGCTCATTTGAGTTTCAATCAATCAGAGATAGCTTAACATGGTGTAATTGAGGGTAATTTAGAGTAATTAGAGTAATTTAGCATGATTGTGTAGGGATTTAAAAATTATAAATTTTAATGTATTTTACGAGGCAAATATATTAAATAACTTAAATAGTGTAATTGTTGCGTCGCGTGATGCAGCGACTTAGTCGTGGGCGCTACTAAGAATTTTGAACTGGTCTCAACGTTCGAGCAATTCCGAGAAAGCGTCGCAAGATGCCGCTGTGCAGATGTGAGGTCGTAGACGAGTAACAAAGATTGGAGCAGGTGCCCAGTCGCTGAGATTGCACAATTTGCTGTGTCGGAATACAGAGCACAATACAATAGAATTAAATTAAACAATTATTAGTATGAGACTTGTCGCTGTTCTATATCAAGGCGTGCGTATAAACATTATGCATAGGGAAGGGAAAATAAACTTCCTCGCAATTTTTTTATTCTCTAAACCTAGGCTAACATTTCTCGAATATTGATTGGTTTTAATGGAATTTAGATGGAAAACAACATCATTAGTGTTAGGTGGGCACAATGACCTACTTAATATAGATCTCTGGTTTTATTGCTAATAATTTTCAAAAAAATATGTGATACTAAAAAAGTTGTTTCATCTAGATCGCCGAGTTTTGTTTTTACGTGAGGTATAAGGATGGTAGATACAAATAGATAACTTCAGATGTTAATATGAGGCTTTAAGAAAACTGAATCAAACAAAAAATGATTAATAAACATTAAATTTGACACTGCACAAATGCTAAAAAATTATTTTTTTTTGTTTACTTACCTATAATAGGTCATACTAACCTGAGCTTTCTAAAATTTCTTCGTTACATGCTGCGTATTTCGTTGAAGTGTTCTACTTCTTTCTTGTCCGTTTCTCGGTGATGTTCAAATCAGTCGGCCAGTTGTTTCCATGCGAATTCCATTAATTCAGGTCAAGAGGTTTTAACTAATTGAACACAAAGTGTGTTCTACGTTTTCACACACACACACACACACACACACACACACACACACACAAACACACGCGCGCGCACACACACAATTTTATTTCTGGTTGATATTTATGATAAGAAAATAAACTACACTAATAAGAAAGTTCGCAAAATATATTAAATTAAATACCAATTCCTGATTTTAAAAGACAATTTTCTATGCTTACTCAGGAACACTGTTTGGGGCCACGGGTAAGCCCCCAGTTCCTCCCGTAAATAATTACACCGCACTCAGCTGTGACGGCAGCCCAGAACTTGGCGGGGTGCTTCGCTGCTGAGGTATTAGGATAGCGTGTCTGCGATGGGCAGTGTCATGAAGTTCCCACCAATCTGCCTCACATGATTGTTCAGTATCAGACACATCCCATTTTAAAGTTTGCTTTATATCTGTTGGGCAAGATCCGGGCAAACAAACCTAGTCAGGAGTTCTCTCAAATTTTTCAATAACGTATTTGAACTTGGTCTAAAGAAAAGAGATAGAGATGCAAATGTTAGTTTGACATGACGTTAATGTGTCTTGTTTGAATGTGAGATTGATGTTGTTACCTTTTGTACGACGTTCAATTTTTACCATTTGTAAAAGAATAAGAATTTTTTGGGAAATCGCCATCTCCACCCATCGAAAATAATTGACCAGGCACTGTATGGCCTCGTTCCGCTCGTCATTACCCCATCTGCACCAGTTGTCATTCTGAGCTCCTCCAGAGTTGAGTTGGAGCCATCCCTGGCGATCACATGCTTGGTTAAAAGTTTGTTACCCTGAGCGAGTGGAGACGATTTCTGACAGTGTGAACCGCCCAGTTGCTCTCAAGAAGTCATCTATCAGTTTTAAATGGGTGTCACGAGGGATCTCTTACTGGCAAGATTCTGCCAGAATAATGTCAAATGTATCTAAACTAATTAAAATACCGTGTCATATTCTTCGTGTAATGAATATAAGAGTGACAAAAATTGATGCTTTTGGGCGTATAAAGCTATATATTTTTTAATGTAAGAAATGTTCGAAATCAAATTCTGTATTGTTGATAGTATTGAAAGGATCACCAAGTCGATGTTTGTGTAATGTTAAATGATCAATCAACATTAAGGGTTTTAAACCATTACTATCGCTGATTTTCGTAATTAGAGCTTACAGAAGGAGTGGGAGCGAGAGGGGAAGAGGAACAAGAAAACCGTGCGGCTGCGTAAGAGGGAGAGCTTTATTGTTTCCACCGCGAGCGCAGCGTCTGCAGGACAGCGTCTGCGCCCGTACGTATACAGGCTGTGTGAGACTGAGTGCGAGTAAACGCAACATCCACAAGTTATAAACAGAGAACAAAGAAACAGTAACGTAAAGCTAGACTTTGTACATTTTATGCAACATCACTGTACAATATACAACCATAAACTTTATTTATTATCTTATTTCTTACATGAATAAGTATACGTCTTAGCCAGTGGCAGGTCCTTCAGGACACTCGTCGTCGGCACATTCAGGACAAAATACGCAAAGAGCTTGCACAACTGATGGGGCGCGGCGAAAACATGGAATATCGATGATTCTATGGAAGAAGGAACAATAAATAGGTGTTATTGTAATAACTTCGTTCGGCTATTCTTAATTTAATCATCGATTGTCTAAGGGCCAGGATTAAGAAATTACGAGTACATTACATTATTTGTAATTGCTTCGATTTACAGCAGATTAGCGGACATGGTGAGTACAGTTGAAAATTTTGATTATATTGTTTCAATTCACAAAATAATTTATCGGTTAGGGTTTGTATTGAACATCCATGTACCACCTAGTTTCGCCAACTCAAAGAACGACGGACTTGTTAGAAAATATTGATTCTTTTCTAGGGAAAATGCGAAAGAATTCCAATGTCGATCTATTGCGCCGAACGAAGTTCTTACGAATAAACGCGTACTGGCAGACGTAGAACTCAGCATTCTGTTTAGCAAATGCATCGAAGGGGAAGGAAACATCGAAAGAGAGGTCCGCGCGGCAATACCATCGCAGCTCAAGGAACACGAACCACCGACTACCAAGAAGGAAGAAACGAACGCTGAACGCCAAACATTGAACAGGAATCGTACATTGAGAACATGAACGTATTTGAGATACACTGTTTTGGACGCACCGAACTGCGTGGGGTGGGTTGCGGGATGGCCGCGGGGGTACAAAGCGGCCAATTATTGTTGGGGAAGCGGGAGTAGGGGAAACACATGGCTGTGTTTGCAACCATAGTTCGTCGGAAGCAATTGTATAGCGTTAATCCAAATAAACAGGATTCTCCAAAAAGGTTTGTTGTGGCCTTTACATAGCAGTTGCACAAGACGCAACTCACAAATCGCTCATTCGTGTATAGCTGTCTCTCGTTGGTATTTATTCTCCTGTCCACATTAAATTCGCTTATTTGACTGACAAATTTGTTTAAATTGGATATAGAGGAAGCCCGGGGACCGACAGCTAGTCTTAAATACTCTTAATGAAAATTTTGATATTTTTACTGTCATCGAAAACTGATTTTTTTAAAGAAAATATCCAATGATTTAATGCTTAAAGTTAAATGTAATTTCAGTAATATTTTTCAGGTCTCAATTAACGCATAATATGACTTAAAATATGAAGTGTGAGTTTGAAACGTGTGTTTTGCAGCCGCAGTAAAACAAGGAAAAATATAAATTAACTGGAGCATGAATAATCTGCTTACTTCTCTAAGAAACCATATGCAACGTTATCAAAGTTGATGTGGCCAAAGTTCTCAAACATTTTTGTATTGCGCAGTATATACTATTACTAACATAAACACATCTTGCGTCTCTTAACAAATTCTTGCCATGTTAAATTCATTGAGTATGCTCTTTTAGGCATATTGACATAAAAATAACTTGTTACACTAAATTATCACATTATATTTCTTCCTTTCTGAGACTGTTCCAAACTACTTTTGAATACTAGGCGAAAGAATTGATTTTCATTGAATGCAGATATTTAAAGTATATATTGTTATTACTAAGTACATATGAGGTCTATTAATGAAGAGATAAAAGCATAGTAGTATACAGTTCAGAACATGTCTAATATTAATATTACAATTATTTGAAAGCAAGTTTATAATACCTTTTTACAACTATATTTTTAGTCAACTGAACAGTATGAGAAGGAAGAAATTGCATAAAGAAAAATATAATTAGTTAACAAATATTTCTATTACATTTAGAGATACTTCCATATTTGAGTTTTAATCCAGGTGAAATTCCAGAATTACACATTGCACTTCCTTATTCACATTAAAACAGAAGGCTTTGCCTTGACAGTTCACATTTTAGCGTCAGTGATTTGTGACGTCTTATTGGTATCAATGTTTATGTTGAAAGTGAATTAAGGAGATACGTCATATCCTTTCCTAACATCCACTAAGACTATTTTATGGCTCTTAGAGCACATGTAAACATCTCATTTTCTTTCACTTCGTTCCATTGTAGAGTAAAAATGTCCAAATTTAACAAGAAATAGTGACAAAATGCATCAAAAGATACAATAATATTCAGGAGGCAGATATCGCAGCAAGTGATGATGCAGATCACATTGAGCACAAAGATGACCTGCGTATAGCGTTCATTCACTTTCATCACTCTCTCGGATCCAGTATTTTAAGAGTATCAACATTTTATTCAGACAAAAATAAGAACAAAAAAGGACAGAAAAGAAATATGCTTAATCTATTTGTTAGTTCTGCTTTGTGCTCTGAAGAAAAGAACTCGTAGATTCGTTGTCCCGTCTTCAGCGATTTGATCGCAGACGTGGAAAAGTTCTCTAATGTCAAGTACGTAGCAAAGAAGGGGAGTCGAAAATTATATTTCCAATATATCAGATACAGTATTAAAAATATTTTAATTCGTAAACTACGAATCGATGCAAAGCAGAACTAATGCCAGTGAGCACGACGAGTCGTGATTGTGCAACGAGTGAACTGACGAAGGATTTTTGCTCGTGCGTGGCGGCGTCCGCTCAGAGGCGATAGGCGTCTGCGGGCGCCGCGAAGGGCCTTCACAGGGGCCTGCCGGCGGCCGCCGCCGCCGCCGCTGCCGCCGCCGCCTCCGCCTCGGCCGCCGCCGCCGCCGCGGCCGCCGCCTGCAGATGCAGCGGGGCGAGCAGCGCCAGCGGGGCCTTGTCGTCGGGCGGCGGCGAGGCGGCGGCGGAGGCGGCGGCGGAGGAGGCGGGCGAGGCGGGGGTGGCCGGGGTGGCCGGAGTGGCGGGCGTGGCGGGGGTGGCGGGGCGCGGGCCCGAGCGCCGCCGGGGCCCGCCCTCGTGCTTCACGTAGTCCACCACCAGCTCCAGGCCGATGAGCGCGCGCAGGTCCTTGCAGCGCGGCTTGGCGCCGTCGGGGCCGTCGCCCGCGCCGCCGTCCTCCGCGCCGGAGCCCGCGGCGGCGCTGGACGAGCCGGCGGAAGCGGGACGCTCGTCGCCTGCCAGCGACGGGCAGCCGCCCCCGCCCCCACCCACGCTGCCCGGCCGCACCTCCTGGTAGATGCGCGCCAAGTTCTGCAGCACGTAATGCGTGCTGGTGGGACCGCGCTGCGGGCCGGGCGCGCGTTCGCCGCCGCCGCCGCAGGAGCTCCCGGGGCCGGCGCGCGGCTGCGGCACGCTGAAGGCCGAGCAGTGCTTGGTGTGCTTGACGAGGGAGGGCGCGCCGGCGGCGGCCGATGCGCCGGCGGAGGGCGGGCGAGAGCCGGAGCCGGAGCCGGGCCCCGGGCCGCCCAGCGCCGCCTTGTCGTCTAGCGCGCCCACCGCACCCGCGCCGCCCGCGCCCTCGGGCCCGCCCTCTTTGCCCAGCTTGCGGTCCCAGATGTGGCCCGACACGCGCAGGTCGATGAAGAAGTGCAGCGGGTCTATGGCGTAGGGCGGCTGCGGCGGCAACGGGTACAGCGGTGGATACCATAGCGGTGGTGGCGGGGGCGGAAGGAGCAGGTCCGGAGGTAGGCCGGGGGCGGAGCCGTCAGCGCCGGGCAGCAGGCCGCAGGGGGGCAGAAGGAGCGGTGGCGGGGGCACGGGGCCCAGCGGGCCGGGCCCGGGGCCGGCGCCGGAGCCCGGGGAGGCGGCGGGCGGCGGCAGCTTCTCGTCCTGGGTGGTGGATCCGGCGGACGGCGGGCGCGTGCCTCCGCCCCCGCCCCCACCCCCGCCGCCGCCTCGCTCGTGGCGCGAGGTGGTGGTGAGCTCGAGCGGCTTGTCGAGCATGGGCGGCGGCGCGGGCGCGTGCGCGAGGGGCGGGCCGGGCGGCGGCGGCACGGGGCCCATGGGCGGCTGCTTGCAGAGCAGCGCGGCGGCCGCGGCGGCGGCGCGGTCGGCGCTCAGGTCGCGCCAGGCGCGCTTGCGCGAGCGGCGGTGCGAAGGCGCGTGGGCGGCGTGGGCGCGGTGGGCGTGCGGGGGCGGCACGGGCGACATGGGCGGCAGGCCGGCGCCCAGGCTGCCGGGCGGTAGGCCTCCGGGCCCGCCGCCCCCGCCCGCGCCCGGCCCCGGGCCGCCCCCGGGCCCGCCCCCCGGCCCGCCGCCCGGCTCCGCCTTCGCCTGCACGAACGAGCGCAGCATCTCGCTGAAGAAGAAGCTGTGCGGCACCAGCGGCATGTTGTAGAGGTAGGGCGGCGTGGCGGCCAGCAGGCGCGACACCAGGTCGCCGTTGCGGTAGTCGAGCGGCGACTGCGGGAGGCGCGGCTTGGGCGGCGCGGGCCCCGGTGCGGGCGCCAGCCCCTCGGGCACAGCGCCCACGTCCCCGCCCGCCGAGCTCATGGCCCCCTGCAACACGCACCGCCGACGTTACGTCACTGGCGACTGGCCTCAGTACATACACGGCACACCACCGCTTGATCTACAAGAACAATTCTCATGCACACTCCAAAGACAATCACACTAAATGGAAAAGTGCTCAAACCCGAGGACAAAGCCCAAGGCGCTAAAGAAAATATGACTTCTTATCAAGGAATCAATGAAAGTCTTGAATATAGGAAAATCAAAGAATATAAAATTTTGAACGTCTCTAGATATGTTGCTCAATTTATAAAAAATGTATATTTATGAGAAACTGAATTTCTCAGACCAAGTTTCGTTAGATGTGCAAAGCGGAGCCCTTGATCTCAAATAATCGAGATTGGTGGAAAGCGACCGTCCGTCCACAAGCAAAGCTTTTAACTGACCTCATAAAGAAATCTGATGCATGGTGATTAAAGCCAAGGGGATTTGGTGATAATTTGTCGCAAATAATTGTCTATTTAAAAAATAGAAAAAAATTCAGTTGCAAAAGAATGTCGGTTGCGATCATCATACAGAAAAGGAAAACGCATTTTTAGGTATGAAAAATATAATGATGAGAAAGAACAGTTCTTCAGAACCGATTGTGGAATTTCATTAATGACAGAAGCCAAGGAGTCGTGCACATGAGGTATCTGTAATGACTGCTTCACTCGTATACAAACATACCGCACGAGATATAAATCCGACTGTTGTTAAAAGTTAAAGTACGTACATGAAATGGGCATGAGGTGGATATGCGAATTATATAACTAGGATCCCATCTATAATATATAACAAAATAAGGACAGATGATTTGTTCCATTTAAATAAAACCATCGCCCCAAAACCGTATACATGCGCTATTACTGGTCAGGGAATTACCCTTCAGTCCTGCATCAAACGGATTCGAGGCAAACAAAGTTCGCAAACTATGTTTTGAGGGGGGAAGGGAAGCAAACGCTGATGTAATTTGCAACATGCATCACGCTGCAACCTACTGTACGTGGTGTGTTAAACGGTAACGATACCTCAAAAGCATTTAAATCTGAGTTTTCGTGCAACGTTCACGAGTTTTATTTCTTCAGCCGCATCCTTTCGAATCTTCGTTTACACAGTAGGAGATGTAACTCATATGGGTTCCCTATCTCGGTATCACGGGTGTTCAAAAGCGAGGAGAATCTCGAAATCCACGTAAACGTAAGCGCAACGTTGATGGAATACAGCCAAAAATAATCTTCCACGATAAAATTAAAGTAACGATTTCATTTTCTGTGCAATTTAATCCCAACGCTTAGCAATTACAATGTTTACTCATGCACAATACCGGTCTATATGACGCACGGTTTGAGGCCTAGCTTTTGAGAGCCGGGTTTCAGTTTGAAGCTATTTTATGTTTTAAAACAAAGATGATATGTAAAGTGCAGAATGTTCGCAAAGCTGCTGCCAGTTTGCGTATTATTTGTAATGAAGGAATAAAGTATTTTACTATTATGCTGAGCACCGTATTAGAAGTAAAATGTGGTATTTTCTCTCGATCTTCACTTTTTAATTTAAATACCACCAAAATTAACGTTATTTGCGGTATCATTCAATTTGGTTCCCTACTTAATGCTGAAAAAATAATGTAATTTTTAATTATTTTGACATTAAATACGTCTTATATACATAAGGTAATAAGGCATTTAAGACTTAAATCTTATTGTTACAAAAGTTAGCATTGTTACATTCGTCATTGAAGGAGTGATCATCAGTGAATTGTGACTAGCGAATGCATTCTCACCTCAGCCAGTTTTGTAACATCGCAAAAGTAGTAGCCATTAACAAAATTGTGATATTCCATTTCGACCTTGTTGCGTCGAAGCAGATAAAAACTTTCAAAGTGTATAGTTCTCAAATATTATATTTCTTTGGCAGCAATGGGATCACGTGCGCCGTCATTGCGTAGCAACGGACTGAAACAGTGCAGATATTCATTATTCAACAATATCGCAATGTTTCTTAATTATTTTCTTCTTACAACACTGCAGTATCAACTGATAATAGATTTTCAACATCCACGTGTCTAAACATTTTTATTAAGAAAATTATGGTTAAAATGTGATATTTGTGGTTCTAAACAGTTAGTTTTTCGCTAACCGTCTAGGGACAGCACTTGTCAGTGCCTTGGAGTGTGATATTAATATGTTCTGCCGTTTGGCGAATGATTCCTTTTTCATTAGGATACAAGAAAGTAAATACTAAGTTTTTTTTTAAAAGAAGTTCATTGCAGGACAATCGCGAACGGTATTTCAGCCAGGAAAATTGTCCCCTTTACATGATCAGAAGAGAAACGAGACAAAAACATCGAAACACGCTGCAAATAATCTAGAATCGAACAATCTATTGTGTTCGGAATGACGAATGAGATTCTTTGGCAAGTTGTGTGGGACGCAGGATGCTGTCGTCTCTTTCGTGTCGGATCCGCTTAGTGATAGAACAGCGTGGCGCCTCCACCGGCACTTGAGCGGATCTCCTCTCCACCGACGTCTACGCCCACCCAGCCCCTCTCCGCCCTGGCTGCTCTCCGCCCTGCCCCTTTCCGCCCCCGCCCCGCCCCTCTCCACCCCCGCCCCTCTCCGCCCCACCCCTCTCCACCCGCCCCTCTCCGCCCCGCTCCTCTCCGCCCCGCCCCTCTCCGCCCCGCCCCCGCCCTCTCTGCCCCCGCCCTTCTCCGCCCCTCCCCTCTCCGCCCCTTCCATCCCCTCCCCTCTCCGCCCCTTCCATCCCCTCCCCTCTCCGCCCCTTCCATCCCCTCCCAACTCCTCCCCTCTCCATCCTTTCCCCGCCCCGCCCCGCCCAAACCCTCCCATCTCCTCCCCTGCCCACCCCTCTTCACCCTCCCCCGCCTTGCCCCTCTCCCCGCACGGCGTGGCGGCAGCACGGCGCGGTCTTGTGATTTCCCGCGATTTCCTGGGCGGAAACGGCTGCGGCGGCGCCGAGGGTGGGGAGACGGTCGATCTCGAGACCGACGACGGCTTGGAGCGGGGGGCGAGAGGCGGGGGCTGTTGCTGCGCCTCCTCCTCCACAGATGTTTCTTTGCAAATTAAATCCGAGTCTATTTAGCAACATCTTTCAGAGGCAATTCGCCGCACTTGTCTGCGCGAAGACGTCGGCAATTGGTGCGAGGCGGCACCGCGCCACCCCTCCCCCTGCCTCTCAGCCCCTGCACCCCCCCCACTTCCTCGGCGCCCGCGTCCGCTGCTGGGCAGGAAGCAGCCTGAGGCGGCTCCGACGGCTGAAAGTTGGGAAATAAGGGAAATAACCTGTGCAGTGGTACTCGACGAGGAATAAGCAACGACGCAAAATTCGTAAGAACAAGACGAAATACGGCGTGGTGCTGCAGGAAACGAAAAAGAAAGCGTTGTGCGAATAAGTTGCAAAAGATATGGAGAGGTCAATAGCAATTATAAGACAAATTACAAAAAGTAATTTTTATGTCAGGTTCTGGAGTCTACGTTTGTCACCGTGTGGTCACCTCTACATCTTGTATCAAGGATTATCTTGAAAGAAAAATAAAGAATGTTTAAAAATGATGAACCGGACTCTGGGTAGTCTGGAGTACCAGAAGCCAGGCGTGGGACGACGGAAAGAACGCGTGATTCGAATCGGATGTAGTGGGCGGAGCGGAGGGGGAGAACCATGGGCTGGAGGTTGCGTCAAGAGCGAAGGCATAGGTGTAAGGTGCGGGTGAAGGGTTGCAAGATGGACGGATGGGAAGCGCTGGCGGCGGATTGCGGGACGTCGAGGAGGGGCAAGGCGAGGCGAGGCGGAGAGGAGGGGAGCAAGCGCCTTCTTTCGCGGCTTCTCCAGTTAATTCTCGACCGCGGGAGGGGGAAGGAAGGAGGCGGCCCTAATGAAGACGCCTCCGTAATTCGCCGACGCCTCCTTCGAGCGCCGTCTTTATAATTACCGCTCTACTTATCCACATTCGGGAGCTTATTAGTTTTACAAGGCGCCTCCGCCAGCGCCGCGCGAGGGTTTGAAAGACTCAACTGCGGTTACGCAAAAACGGTGAAGGGAGGTATTGCCAGAGAATGGATTCTCTGCTAGATTCCTTTCTGGACACATGCTTCTTCTTCAAACCTTGTAACATATTTATTGAAATGGTATGGATTACTTTTGAATCTGATTCCTCAGGCCAGTGAGGCATATAAGAACTCTTAGCAACACGACTTGCGTTTACGATCTTCTCGACATTTCACACGTGTAATGGGAATTGAAATTATATAGCTTTTATTGTTTTTATTATTTAAATATTACTAATTAAACCTTACGAAAATAGAACACACTTTTTAATTTTTTATGGTATTTTAATGTGATGGATTGAATTAAATTATTTGAGAGTGTTTCTTTGTCTACCAGTGGAGATTATTTATATTGCTAGTTCTGCATCAAGGAAGGGCTTTCACAGAAATATTGAGTGATTTTTTAACTCATTACTATTTTACAATTGCGATTGAATTTCTGTAACCTAAGATTTCAATACATTACATTTTTATAATTTAAACTTATTGTAAACACTTTTGTAAGTTAAAACTACGTCTGATATTAGCGTTAAAACTTCATAAACCCTACATCACTTACCACTGCAGACGTCTATTTAAAAACTGGGATCACAGTGTTTCGGGCTCTTGAGCTACGGTCCCTCGATTTCGCGGGAACAGACGAGCGACTCATTCTTACAATGCAGGCCGCGTGCTTCTACACAGGGTATGTTGAAAATGCTCTCCGCCTATTCCAACAAAATATGTTTTAACTTACATTTATTAACATCTTGTCCACGTTTGATTTTTTCTCTCAAAAGACGAGGATATTCCTCAAGCTTTGTTATTATGTGCACATTGTTTTTGTTTACTCTATCTTTCAGTAAACCCTACGATGAATATCGTAAAGCAACACATCGGGAGATTTCACCTACCAGATAGAATGACCAATTCCTTTTAACATGTTAGAGGCAGTTTTGCACTTCTATGTTTGCAAAAATAAAATACTTCTAATGCTATTAGTTTCAGAGTGAACCTCTACATTTGAATGGCGACAGCCAGATGCATAGTTTATTTCAAACTCGAACAAATCCTTTTTATTTTTCTACAAACTCAGTGGAGAAAGCGGATGTGTTGATAAACGCCTTGATGTGACGTTTCTGCGAAGAAGAGAAATAGAACTCCCTTGGGTACGAGCCGCGTCGCCGAGTCTGGGGAAAGCAAGGAGTTGCTCGGGACGGGCGAGCTGTCATTGGCCGAGAGACAACTGTCCGAATTCCTCACAGTACTTCAGTAGGCGCTCTACAAAGTGTTCGTTTAGTACGGGATAACGACAGACTTTTGTACAGAGTGTTGATGGAAGAAATTTATCATTTCTCTCACATTTTATATTACTCAATAACTGGACCATTTCCTCTTTTTTACTTCAAATTGATATTGTACCGTGATATAAAGACGGAATAGTATTTCGAAAGAAATGTTTGAAAATTACTGGTGAGTAGGTTTAACTTGTGCTAAGACGTATGTAGCAGTTTCGAGTCCACAATTGAAGCTTCGAGGTCTGGAGATCCCATGCTCAAGACCAGATTGTCTGCATTGAAGGCTGTCACTACCGGGATGAGAATTCTAGAGATGGCTGATTAGCTGCCCCCATTATCACATAGTTTAATCACAGATATAATACAGGGGTAATATGTTACCTCATGTCTTTTGTTTTTCATTTCCAGTTTTCGCAAACGAAAAGTTGCAAGCATGAGTGTATTATCCGTCGAGGTTGGAGTTAGTCTGTATCATTTGTTGCTATTCGCTCACTTGGAATCACTTACGAATAAGAAATTCCAGCTATGTTGGGATTGTTTTTCACAACTTGTATACGTGTGCGTGTGAGGGAATGAATTGGCGTATTTCCTCTACCTAAAGGAATCAAAATCTTCTATTTTGATTTCTGCCATGAAGACAATACCACTAAGCCCTCTGTTCATAGGATAAACAGGCGTACGTGCAAAGTAGAAATAATAATAATAATTGACTGCTTAACACAGAGTGTATGTCCAAAGTCAAAGGACAAACAGTTATTCAAAATTCCATGCTTCTAATCCAATAAACCCATATTCTAATATTATGGAATAGAGATGTGTTTTTCATGCAATATCAGCTTGTTACAAGCGCAACTAAATTGATGTTTATATTAAATAAGTGTTCATTAACCTCGTATTCGGTTATTTGATTGTATACTTCATGGTAACAGGGTGCATCGCGTGCCCATCTATCGAAGTTGCCATCCACGTATCGTTTCTAGGGTTAATATGATCTAGAAAAGACTTCAGCCGTGTTTCGCGAACGCGGTCCAATTGATTCCTCTGTGTAGCGACACCCAAAAGGAGAAAAGGTTTCTCATTGTCTTAATAATGCATTTCAGTCGGCCTGTCCGTCTAAATCTTAGACCAATGGCTAATGTAGATGGGTGATGTTGAAGGTGAAATTCTAGAGCGAAGAAACGGAAGCACCCCGACAAAATCTGCCGTGGATTTGTCTCACCATCACAAATTCCACATCAGTCGACCGGCATTTCATCCCAGGTATCCAAAGATGGAAGATGAGTGATCTCAGTAATTCAAGATTTGCCCCATGTTAAGTCGATAGTAGAATGAACAGGAAAATACTGTGAATGGTTTATCCAATACGTAAAATAATGTTTAAGGAGTGTTTTATATTCCCAAGCACATTACAATTCACAGTTAAATAAAAGGCGAGCAGGTTTTTAGATGTGCGAGAGGTTGGTTGTGGCTAGCCCGTTGCACAGAGCCCGAAGTCTGGCGTCCGGAGCCTTCGGGAAGCAGGTGCATCGCAGATCTCCTGCCTTGCCGCCAGACGTCGCTCCTCTCATCTCTCCTCTCCTCTCCTCTCCTCTCCTCCCGATCTGCCCCGCTCCTCGCCCCGAAGCAGGTTGGCGGAACGATCGCGGCGCTATTAATTACTCTCGGCGCGGGAATTATTCGAGGCCCACAACGCCCTCGCAGCGGAGGGTGGGAGTCGAAGGAAACGGGGACGGGCTGCAGGTGAAGCTAGAAACGTAGACGCAGTTGATGGGAATAGGAATGGGTGAGGAAGAGGAGGACGTGAGCCAAGTTCGGGAGGCGAAAGGGAAGGTACAAAACAAGGAGCAGACGATGATGGTGAAGACGGCGAACGAGAGGTACTCCATAAGAGGAGGAGGAGGAGGGGGCCCAGGCGATAAGTGAAGCGAACGCGGTGGCACAAGAGGCGGAGACGGCGGTGGATGCGGGGGCGAAGGCGCGCCGGGCGTGTTATTAGGAATTCTCCAAGTTTTTGAGAGAACAATCACAGAATGCGCGCCTCAGTCGTATAAAGTTTACGAGTGGAGCGTCACCGCCGACACCGCGGCGGCGCCGGTTCAGCTGCTGCCGCCCCCTCCCCGCTCCACCTCGCCCCGCCCCCTTCCCGCCTCCGCTCCTCCCCCCCCACTAGTGGCGTCGCGGCGCGCCGGCAAGCCAACAGACGCCCCACCGTCGGGAGGGCTGAAGACGTCTGTAGACGCCTTCCGGGGATGTGCGTCGCATGAGAAGTGACGACAGACGGAAGAATAGTGCCAATTGCACACAGGTGCTCTACATTATGGTTGAAGGTGGACGTTTCTGAATGCAGATTTACTGAAGATGGATTTACCTCGCTTTGTCATGGATTTACCTCGCTTTGTTATGGATTTACTTCACTGTGTTATGGATTTATCTCGCTATGTTATGGATTTACGTCTCTGTGTCTCTCCTCATGCAGATGAAATATTTAGTTGCACTACATTTCTATTTTAAAATGAAGTTTTTTTAAGTCTGTTTAATGTTTATTCTGAAAATACTGAAGAAGTTAATTTAATTTTATTGCAATTACATTCATAAGAGTCCACAATGAAGTGCTTCATACAATACTTGCGTACCTTAATAAATGCGTATTCGAAGTAATATGTAAAATGTTTGTTGTGTTCATATACTTAAAAAATACTAAAGCCTAATATTTTTCATTAAAGTATGTTAAATTTATTTAAATAACATACGCTAACATCTTTTTTTTTTTTGGTGGAAGCTAGTACTTGTATAACGATGTTTGTCGTTGGTGGTTGCGCCCAGTTAACAACGTGACGTTTCGCAAGAGGTAATTGGGAGGGCGCGGATCTTGGCGGGGGCGGGGCCCGGCTGCTGCTTATTGCGGCCGGCGACAGGGAAGTGCCCGCGGGCCCCGTGGCGGGCTATGCATTGCAAATGGCGTCTGGGCGGCTTAGGCTTACGGGGCGGGGCGCAGCTCCTTGCCCGCTCCCGGAGAAGCCAAGCTCGGTCCGGCACGCCCCGCTCCGGCCCGGCCGGGCCTCGCGCTCCCGGCAATTGCTTTCAGACCAGTCACACGGCGCCCGACGCATATTAACACGCTCCTCTACTCACTTCCCTGCACGAAGCGCCAAACCCCTTCTTGGGCATTTTTAGGGTGAGAAAAACAAACACATTATTCTGTTACTGTTCAAGACCTAGGAAAGACGGAGTCATGTTCAGAATTCTCAATTTGACAAATTGTGTGTGAATCACTAGGTTCTTAACTAAAGTTAAAATAATACAAAATTCATTTCAAATGTCTTAGTTTTTCAATTTCTGTTACTACAAGTGGAATTCATGCGTAGGAAATTCCTATTCAAAATAGGAATTGAGGACATGAATAAGGCAATATAAGAAATGTATAATGTGGAATACACAGATACAAATATGACTAATTATCTTAGAAATTTAGAAATATAAGAGTAATCTATATTTCTTTATCATTATAGAATTTGAAAATATCATTTTTTAGTCACGTATTTTTACAGGTGACTTTATGTATGTTTCATGTATAGGTTAGTTAAAGACTTTTACGTACTTTGCATGTCATATTTACACATGATTATATAGAGAATTCTTTCAGATCAACGGACAAACTTTTTAAGTTTAAACATTTGGAGTAAAATAGTAATTTTGTTTTACATTTGTTGGCTGAACGTATTTAAAAATAGATTACAGTCTACTTTTGAGAATGACAAGTGCATTCTATTGAAATGTAAACAAAGATGTATGAGCCAAACTAAATACATAAAAGTAAGTGATAAATACAACTCGCCGATATTTTATATTCTCCATGTAACCTGAGAATCTTGTAACATGAATATCTCCAAATCGTCGGGTTTCACAGGCAGCGAGAAAAAGTTATGATTCCTGACCCAAAATTAGTGGGGAAAAAGTGTCGAATTCCCAGTCATATAAAAAATTAAATAAATTCTTAGTAATACTTTGTCACATTTCAATAACACAACTTTCAAAATCTGTTCTATCACTAATTGTGAAAATAACAGACATATGATTAATCCAGTAGCTCTGTGTTTCCGCAATGGTAGTTAATTTTTGGAATAGGTTTTCATGGTACAAATCATAGAGATTCTTGAGTGAAAGATGTCAAGTTTCCGGAAGTGATTATTCTCCATTTTCAATAGCATTTTTTAAATGTTTTGCCGAGTTATTCCTTTGCATATAGCTAAGTATTGATGATGCAAACCCGAGAGATTTCTAATACGACTTAGTTAAACAAAAACTTTGTATATATATATATATATATATATATATATATATATATATATATATGTATGTATGTATTGAAAAATACATATATACATATAAAATGTCTACGAAGACCAAGAAAAGAGAGATGAACGGTTTCAGACAAAAACGCACATTTGACCAATCAAATCACTCCAAATACTAAATACACATTGGTTAGATTCAAATTGTCTTATATTTATATTGGTCTTGCTAAGTGACAAGATACAACTCGTGCATTTCACATTAACCGCTTAAAGGAAATATTAGGAAAAAAAATTGAGATTCGAAAATGAATATATTATTTTTCTCGTCGCTCGAGAGTTTTTAATGAATAAAAATCCTTAATTGTTATATATAGGGTATTTTAGGGTGTTTTTAAGTTTATGAGGTTAACTAAGAATATTAAGTTATACAGTGAAGTGAGGTGTCGTGCAGTGTAGAGCAGAGAAATAATGAAGGAAATGTCTTTAGTGTTAAAGTGGAGTGAAGTGAAGGATAGTGCAGTGCGGTCTTTGTTGTATAAACACTCAGTGCGGCTTTAGATGACAAATGTTTCTTTTCTTTTTCATGTAATTTAATGTTTTAAGAATAAGCAGTTCTTATATTATTATTATTACTGTTATTTTTATTATCATTTCAGTATTATATTATTTGCATGACATTTATTATCTTATTTATGTAATTAACTGCCACCGGGTTACACTCAATTGCAGTTTAAATAAATTTTTCTTATATTATATATAATTTGCAGATGTTCTAATGTAGCTTTTACAACAAAGCTTCTTAACTAATGTTTCCACTAAGAAAAAGTAGGTATGTTTCATTCTATTTAAGTAAAGAAAATTTTGTTCCCAAATTTAATATTTGCTCATTAACATTTTCTTCTTTTGGAGTGTTTTCTACATTTATTATTGTTAACATTAACATTACTGAAGACTAGACAGATTAAATTACTATTTTCATCCTCATTATGATTCACTTTATAACTTTTTAGATCTGAGCAACCCTGACCCGGCGATCTCTTTTACTCTCCCACATCCTTCGTTCCTCCTAGTCCTTGGCGGGATGGGTGTCGACACACGATTTCCTGAGGAAGCCCGTAGATCAATCTCTGCCCATCTTAGCATTTGAGAAGTGAGTTCTTTGTTTGCCGAGCTACTCCGAAGGTCCATCTCACCTCTTGTAAGCCGTATATGGGGGCAGATTACAGATGGATGGTTGTTCGTGATGCAAAAAAAACATGATACGTTCGCGCCTTACGCGGTATTCGAACCCGCAGTCTTTCAAGTACGGTGAACGACACAGTACTCGAGCGTGCCAAATTCCCGCCACCCCGCCGCCGATATTCTAATATTAAGCTTACGAACTCGGACTATATAAAACAGGTTCTCGCCGATACGGTGGTCGAGATCACCAAGGTAGTTGTTTCGTAGCGATCTCGGACCGAAGGATTGCGATATCGAGTCCCGCCTCGGGCATGGTTGTACTTGTGTTCGTCCTTTCACCCCTTATCACCATATCGTTTCATCTTCATAGTTACCATACCGTTAACACCAATAGTGGTCGCTAATGACCTAGACGTTGATGCGACCTTAAAAAGAAATTTAAAAAAAATACGTCTCGGGGTCTCCTGTATGACGTGCGTGTGAGCGGGGATGCGAGTGCAGCGTGTCCGAGGGAGGGAGGGGCGCGCTGCCTGGGAGGCCGCGCGTTGTCGCCGCGCGCTCCCCTCCCCTCCCTTCCCCTCCCCGTGCGCAACGCGTCCAGCGCACCGTCGCGCGGCCCGTGCGGCGCGGCGAGGGCGGGGGCGGGGGCGGGGCATCGCGGGGAACGTACAATATCGCACATGGCGTTCGCGTGCAAGCGACAATGCCCATCCGCGCCGCGGCCCGCCTCGGCCCGCCCCCGCGCCCCGACCTGACTCGGCAGCCATAAAAATGCAATTTTTAATTAATACACAGCAAACAAAAGAGGCGTATGACAATGAAGTTAGCTACACACAGAGCGCGCTGTAGCCCGGAGAGCTTTTAAAAGGTCAATCAATGACGTAATATATTCGTGTCGCTCGAGGCTTTGTGTGGCGCCTTGCCCCTTTTCCCCTCCCGTCCTCCCCGCCCCATCGCGTTCGCCCGCTCGCGGTCCGCCCCTGCTGTGGGTGGCCGGTCAAGTGGCCTCTGCGACTCGCGCCTCCGTTTGCAAGCCCCGACCCGCGCCACCCCGGCCGCTCTCTGCGAGAAGGCGAGGAAGAAATCGTTATGTAGTATATTTATGTAGTATTGTTGTTGTTATTATTATTATTATTATTATTATTATTATTAATATTGTTATTATTATTGTAATTATTGTTATTTAACTGCCGCCGGGTCATACCCAATTGCAGTTCAAATAAATGTATGTATGTACGTATGTATGTAATAAGCATATAAAAAAATTTGTAGGCGAATGTTCACTTTTGTTATTGATGCATAGAAGCATTCAAAGTTGGCGCGTTCGCAGCTAGGCGGCGCGCTGGGTTAGGGCTCGCCAGGACAGCGGAAGCAGCCATTGGAACGCGAGTCCGAGACCAGTTGTTGCTTGTTTTGCGAGTGCTCTCCGGAAGGGTTCGTTGTTATAGTTGTTATTACTACGCTGCTTGTGCGCGCTATTGGATATTCTACTTGGATTTTGGTGACTTCGGCTGAGAACTGGTAAATCTCCTAGTGATGACGATAGTGCTTATGGTATCGGTTCATCGCCTGGTTGTGTTGAATAAGGCACTGATATCGGTACGAGTTGGAATTCTGGAATTGGAGAAAATGCATAATGAACATTATTTAACTGTTTATTTCTTGTGTATTTTTTGGATATAACAGTAAGACCTGTTATTTTTTATTTAGTTCTATTTGTATTTGTTTTATTTGATGCAGATACATTCAAATGCTTTCAAAGAATATTAAGTGTAAATTTATGTTTTGTTTTCACGTGATACTTCACTGAAGCTAGTGTGTACCTCACTCAGGCACAACTTATATAATTCTCGGCTCATCGCACAATATTCTACTAGTATCATATTCATCATGGTGTGTGTTGGTGTGGTGAGGAGGATTGTGTGTTTCTTACTCCCCGAGAGGTGCTTTGAGATGGAGGAGCATGCAGCACATGTATTAATTGTTTTCATGTCGTGGTTGCAACGTATGTAACGTTTTTTGTACAGAGATATTGTAAATGCAGTCAGGATTGTTGTTATATGACACGTAGTTTTTGGTAGCATTGTAGTAAATGTGTGTTGTTTTCTTTCCTCATATTATTCAGCCCTGAGGATGGAAATAAATTTTCTGAAACGTCGGCAAACAACCAACTTATAGTTCGTGTTTACTTATGACCAAGCCTCATTAACCTGCCTTCCAATATAATAATTCTAATTGAAATTGCTATAGGGTCTCAACCCCCCCCCCAAATGTATTTGTCAGGGCTGAAATTTAAACATGGACGCATGTGCTCTTTGAAAAGCCATTACACCAATAACCACTGCTTACGTATACTTGCGTATGCCTCCGCTCGCAACGCATTAGAAACAGAGTTGTACTTTTGTAATTTTCGAAATTACTAAGGATTTACTGAAAATCCTGTATATACGTCTAATGTCATATTATTAAGTACAATTGTCCGCATTCACAAACAAAAAAAGGACCGGTTTTTCAGAAAATCTTATATACATAATATTTACTTTTACGTATTTGTAGTATAGCAAATTTTATGTTGTTAGGTTTAGAGACAATTTTTGACGGAGAATCACATTTTATGAGTTCCGGATACCTAAAGAGCAAACCATTCTCTTTTGAGTATAATATTATTGTCTAGTATATTTGGTTTAGTCAAAAAACACGTTGTGGAGGCCATGAGAACGACTGTATTTTTCAAAACGTCTCTCTGTCCATCAGCCCATTCGTCTATGGCCACATTATTAGATTTCAATAAGTTTGATTATCCGTTTTGGTTGTATAAATTCAAGCCTAACGAAACTGAAATCATTTTTGAAAGAAGAATTATGAGAGCACAGAAGTTTATAGGATTAAAAATAACACATAAACATATAAATTCTAATAATTAATGGTTCACTTTAAACAACGATGAGATCCGTAATGAATAAGAAACATGTTGAATCAAGTATTCTAATAATTCGTGAAAATAATAATAGCTAGTGGACTGCAAGAGCAAAAATGCTACTGAACAAAACCATACATTTTTTTTTAAAATCATTGCACGCACACTGCTCTAGATCAACAAATAAAACTCTCGTGATCTGTGCTTTCCGGGTGACACCGCGTCGAAGGCAGAGGTGTCGACGTATCGACCATCATGTCGTGGACTTCTTCAGGGCCGAAGTGTCGTATGACACTTAATTAAATATTTTAACAAAAATCGTATTCATACTGCAATAATATAGCATAATATATACTGATACACTGTACAGCAGTGTCTTTATACAAAGAATATAAAAAAAAGTTGCTGCTCCAGAACTCAGCACGTGAATAGCAAATTTTTAATGGCACTCTGATTTCGAGTGATGTCAGCTGTGTCCTAAGCAGTGAGGCATCGGTGAGAGAATTAAGTTAGTACGCGCAATATGGGAATAGGCGGACTGACATAATCAAATATTTGCATTTTCTGTCAAAATCGAAACCGTTCCATTGTATTTGGATTTTTCAGGATTTTTGGGTATTTAACAAAACCACAAACCCTTTCACATGCCCGGAGGCTGCATAATATTCTTTCAATTTCAGCACGCATTGTAAATTAGTAATTTAGATAACATTAGGCAAGTTACGTAGGGAACCCTAGATTTGAAGCTAGAAAAGGGAATCGGAAGTCTTCGGAATTTATAGTCTGCCTTGTGCAGTGTCATTCAAGTTGCTGCAACTTCTACTAAGTTACATCTGATAATAATAATAATAATAATAATAATAATAATAATAATAATAATAATAGTAACGAAAATAAGTAAAGCAAGCTAATCCAAGTGATACGTGCAAAATAAGTTATAATTCTCTATCAACAACGGACTGTAAAATTTAGCAGGAATAATAGTACAATTTAAGCGAAAATTATAGTTTCTTGGAATTTTTAGAATGTGGATTAAATATTGTGTAATATTTGTAATCGTTTCATAGGGATTTTACGATACTTATATATAAATGCAAGGTACATTATAAAAATAATTGGTTATGGGTCATTTCCCCATTTTAATTCATACTTCTTAATTTTATCAGTTGTTTAAACACCATATTTGCAATATCGAATATATCTTTGGTTAAAATCTACCAATTTACGCCACTCTTACAGTTTAAGTAAAGTGTTGTTTTAGTGATATTATTTATATGAAGTTTCCTTGTGTGAACAGTTAAGATCACAGAGCATTTTTCTCAATGTACCCTAAAATTCCTTATTTATTGCGGATTAAAATTTTATATTTTGATTTGTAACCAAAATTCGAAAGATAAGATTCGAGAAAGAGGAGAAAGATTTAAGGTTCGTCTCAGTTTTAGTGATTATGTGAGAATGAACATTAGCTGTATCACTTGTTTTATAAACAGGCAAGTTTAAGTTATAACACATAATTCGCAGATATTTTCGAGTTCTCCTCCGACAAATAGCGAAGTGTGATTAAATGACTCTCGCCACCCCCAAGACCCTGTCCCACTTTTAACCGCGATTATCCGGCGACGCCGCGCGTGTGCACTCAGGCGAAGAGCAGGAAGGGTCTCGCGGTGGAGGAGGGGGGCGTGGCCAAGGGAGGGCGATGGCGGCTCTTGCTCCGCCGCGGGCGCCTTCACACTCGAGCGCCGCCCCACAAAGCGCGGACCATCCGAAATCAATGCCCGGGGACGCGCCGCGCCGCGCCGAGCAGCGCCGCACCGCGCCGGGATTAATGTCTTGTGTATGCAGCCGCGGGCGGCGCGGCGGCTCCACGGCGACGGAAACCCGCAGCCTCCCGCGCCTTCTCTCCCGATGCCTTCCCTCAGGCCTCCGCCCCCGCCCCCGCCGCCGGCAGCAGATTACCGCGGAGGCGCGAAGCGGCGAACAATAGCTCTCGCCGCGCCCCCGCACCCGCCCCCGTTGTCCCCGGCGCGCGCAAGACGGCCGCGAGCACCGCGCGAGTGGGACGCCACCGCTCCTCGGATCGATGGCCCGGCCGCCCTCGACGCGCTGCCCGCGCCTCCACCAGCACCAGCCCCGCGCGAACCCGCGTCTGCCACTGGACATCACTTCCTTACACATCCATCCGCCCTGTTTCGAGCCTGTCTTTATCGTTTCGATCAGCGTTCTCTTGCCGACGCGTCCTCCGGCCTCCGTCCTCGCCTCTCGTCCTTCGCCGGCGAGGGGCAGGGGGCATGGCGGCGCGGCGGCGCAGCAACCCTTCCGGCGGGACGCGCAGATAAGGAGCCACGAGTCGTCGCCTGTCGCGCCTCCGCCGTGCTCTGCGCGCGCCACAAGTTCTCAGAGGGGAAACTTGATTTGCGAGAGTCCTCAGCTGCACGGGTGAGATGAAGATACGGGACTACGCCCCTCCTCCTGGTCAGAGGGTCCTTTCAGGTTACTCAAGGATTTGACGCAGATGCGCTTAGTATACTGCTTGTTTGATGAAGCATTTACACGCAACGTGCTGTGTTATTATCTCTCATGGTGACATTTGGAGAGATATGATCATCAACTTTACATTTCGTAGTTACATATGCAAATAATGAAGTTCAAATTGTTGAATATCTTTAGTTGTATTAATACAGTTTGTTTATTCTTGTTAAAATAAGGCTGAAATTCACAAGATCACAAAAATAAGTAGTATACTTTCTATAAATTCTAGGAAACAATTTTTATAAAGAAATTCTTTACAGAATTCTTAAATTACTATATTTTAACACAGCAACTTCTCTTAACTTCAAGATATAGTTCAATTATTTAATGAGATGTGTTTCAGTTTTTGAAAATGCGTAGTTCTTAGCGTGTTTCTAATTGTTTTATACAAATTCTTTACAGAATTTTTTAACAAGAGAAAAGACTGAAACAGGCAAAGAACTATCCATTTTCAAAAACTGAAACATATCTCATTAAATAATTGAACCACATCTTGAAGCTAAAAGAAGTTACTCTGTTAAATTATAGTAATTGGAGTACCACTACGTCATATGGCAATTTTCATCAGTTCATCAATAACGGTAGTGTTGATCACTGGAACATTGTACGAACATTGAAACAGCAAATAATTCTCCACTCTCGCAAACATTTCCTCGCATCGCCCGTTTTCACAAGGTTCGGCCGTTTGTCCCACGCGCCACGGGAAAGCGCCCACTGCGTGCGTGGTGGACGGCGAGTGAAGACGCAGTAGCGATCGCCCGCCGCCGCCGGCGCCGCCGCGTCCTGGGGCGTCCCACGGGACAGCGCCGGGCGGCGCCGGGCACGCGTGGTAATTGGCGCGGTAAAGCGCCGAGCAATTAACCAAATCACGGGAGGCGGCGCGGCGCGGCGGCCGGCCGGTGGCGAGCGGCGCTTATTATGTGGCGTGGATCGCTCCTGTTTGTTCATTTGGCGGCGGGTTGGAGTGCGGGAGGGCGGGGAGGACCTTAGGCTCTGCTCGCCCTGCCGCCGCCGCTGCCGCGGGAGCAAACACGGCCCGTATGGTTTTAATTAACATGGTGCGCTGTCGGGACGCGCTCGCCACTTCGTTATTGTGGCCGCGGGCGGCGGCGGCGGCGGCGGTGGCGGTGGTCTGGTGCGCGCACGGGGAGACTCTTGAATGGCATTATTACGGTGGTTGCGTGTGGGCCACCTCTTCAGCGCTCGCCCACCTTTAAGATGACTCATTCACCTCATTTTACGTAGTGGAAGTCCTTCTCCTGAAATATTTGGCCGTGTTTTATTGTGTACCAGCTACCTGTTCTTTTGGAGTGGTTCAATGGGTAGCATTTTAATGGATATTTCCAATCATCGTCTTTTCTTCAATTGAAAGACGTTTTCGTGTAGTTTTTTTTCACTTTAAATCACATTCCTTATTTTTTTTGCTTTCAATTTAGGATCGTCGTCACATCTTCCACAATGAAGAGTATTAAGTTGTAATAATTATTTAACTTCAGTTTAAATTCAGAAAAACATTCCTGTAAATAAAAACTTTGTTTATCCAAGTAACATTTCGAAATTATCGTGTGTCAACAGTAGTTGTACAAAGTAACGTAATGAATTATAGAATTTTGCTTTGGTAATTTTTCCATTGTCGGTATTTAAATCGCCTACTGTTTCAGCAACTAACGGACATGTTCAACATTTTATTGTCTTGTTCTTAGCATTGATTTGCAATAAGAGGAATACTCCATTTTTTTTACTAGCATTCAGACTACACCTTCACACGGGTGACATCTCTTTTTGTCGTCTTGTGATAAGCCTAAAGCTACATGTCCTTCGCCATCAATTTTACTGAGTTCCGTGCGTTTCTGTCTTGAGTGAACGCCCTGATATTCAGTGCACCTCACCTTCGCTGCCACCGCGCTGTTCTTCGCCCCCGTCGCTCGTTCGCCAGGCGCGCCCTGCCCGCCCCGCCCACCCGCCCGCGCGGCGCCGTCAGCCTCCATCGCCCGCGGAGCGGCGCATCGCGCTTGGGGTGGGCGGGGCGGAGCGAGCGGCGCCGCACCGCTCGGACGGAATATTCATGGCAGCGGCGGCGGCGGCGGCCGCTGGTCTGAGCAGGCAATTATACCCGTGCGCCATTGTCGCGAAGCGCGCGCCGGCAGCGGCAGGCGACGGCGGTGCAGGCGAGGGCGGGGGCGGGGGCGGGGCGGCAGAGGGAGAGTTGGAGTGGTGACGGGGCCGGGGGAAGGGGTGGCGGATCGGGGAAAAAGGATGCTGCTGCCGCCGCTGCTGCTGGACGATGGGTCCTTCTCCGCCGCCGCCGCCGCCGCCGCCGCCGCCGCCGCCGCCGCCGCCGCCGCCGCCGCCGCCGCCGCCGCCGCCGCCGCCGCCGCCGCCACCACCGCGGCCGCCGCCGCCGTCGCTCGCTGGCAACCGGCAATCAGCCAGGGATTAGCAACCGACGCTCGCGCTGCCCCTAGCAGCGGACGCGAAAAATCGCAGCCGTGGTCCGCGCGCGCCGCTCCGGCCTCCGCTTTTGCGTTCGCTTCCTCTGGCATACGCGCTCTGCAGTTTGTTTAGATTTCCATTTTCTTTGAATTTGTTTTTCAGCTCAAGTTTTGCTTTTGGACGGAAGAGGAATACATCAATGAGGATTATGTTTTTGGAGGCTTTTGAACATACTCTTGAACCATTCACTGAAACTACAAAATATTTCTTTTAAACACTTATTTGTTCCGACGTCAATATATGATGGGTTTCTAGTCATCAGGAGGGCAATACAATAAACTACCCTTGAAACGATAAATCTGTCTTTGTGATGATGATGATGATGATGATAAAATCTCGTTTTAGTCTGCATATTAATAATTACAATGAAACTCAAATATTCACGTAGCTACTCTAGAAGTAACGTTCTAGGTTTCGCGTGAAAATTCAAATCAAAAACCGAATCCGAACTATCTCGTAAGGTAAAATTCAAAAGTCGGAGCACGCTAAGATGACACATTTACAAACAGACAAGAGATATCTGAATTCAATTACCTTTGAACCTAACCTTCAAATGTATCTGTAGTATTTGGAAAAAAATCTGAATAAGGAAGTCCTGATAATTTCCAACATAAATATCAACATGCAAACAACGTGCAGGTTCACACGTATTTTTATTTCTCATTCAAACCTCTTCCTAGGACTAATATGAAAAGGAATATTTCGTACTTATGCCCTAGACTGACATCCCAAGACCGAGACCGACACAATTCCCCTTTGGAGTCCATTCTTCAAAAGCCTCCTCTTGTAGGTAGTGGAAGCCCTCGGAGGCATGTTCGACCAGGAACGTAATTATCGCGGACGACGTCCTCGGCAATGGACTGAAGGTCCATATGCAACGTGCGTTCTCATTTGCGGCAACCGGCTCTGCAAGTGTGAAGCCAGCGAGTGCCAAGGGCGAGTGCGAAGAGGTCCAGCACCGCCCCCGCCCCGCCCCGCTCCGCCCTGCTCTGAGATCTTCCAGGCCCTTCGGCCGTCCCCAGCGCCGGGGACCCTTTTTATCGGCGGCGCCCCGAGTACCCTTCGCGCTGCTTTCACCAATGGCGGCTCCGGGCTCGCGCCCTCCGACGCCCTCCGTCGCCCTTCGAAGCCCTTCGACGCCCTTCGACGTCGCGTCGATGGTCGTTAGGTGAATAGCAGGCAGTCGGTTAATTGATTCCAGATCTTAATTGTGTTTATGGGGCTCTATTTATCCGCACTCCGCGCTCTCTAACGGCGGCTGTTGCGGTGGCGGCAGCGGCGGCGTGGGGGCGGTCACGGCGCTGCGTCACCCCCCCCGCCACGCCCCACTCCCACCGCCACTCTCCGAGCCGTACTCTCCGCGAGTTTCTTCAGTAATGACTTTGCGCATTAAAAGACGCACAGTTCACGAGACAAACCAACGCGGCGCCCGCCTGCCCGCTCGCCCGCTCGCCGCGCGCTCTCACATCGCGCGGGATAACGAAGACAATCTGGCCGCCTGCCGCCCCCGCCCCGCCCCCTGCCCCTCCTGCCCCCACCCAACCATCCGCCACCCGGCAGCTCACGGCGCGACGCTCGCCGCAGAAATACCTTAATTAAAGAGCGACGCAAAAACAGCGACGGAGATGATGGCGGTGGTTGCGCTGTGGGCGAGGCGGGGCAGGCTGGTGCGGGTCGTGGTGGGGCGGGGGGGGGAGTGAGGAACGGTGGAAGTGGAGAGAGTGGTCCGATGGTGCAGCTGCCAATGGTAGCGGCAAGGGAGCAAACGGTGGGTAGTTGGGTGGTTGCGGAGTTGGTGGAGCCAGCGGATTGTGTTTTCAACGGCAGTGGAGGGTGGCAGAGCCGGCGGCGGCCGGGGACAACCGAGCGGTAGCGGCCGCATTTATTTCAATTTGAGAAGTTGCCCCAAGTTTGGGCATAAATCCCGGAGGCCGCGCCGCCCTCGCAGCTTCTTGCGCCGCTGCTATCGGCGCGGGCGCTTGGCGCCGGATTGGTGGCCTGGCGAAGAACCGTGCGGCTCCGCGACTACACTCCCAAGTCACTCGAAGGTTTCCCCAAATGCGTAGCAAAAAAAGAGACGTCCGGGAGGTCCTAGTTTCGAGTCCTGACGGCGGCAGGATTTTCGACACTAGCTTTTCAGCTAGATCGAATTCAGTCGCTGTATGGAGGAGAATTCTAGCGGCCGGCTGCTCTGATCGGTAGTTTTCCGTGGTTTCTTCGATCAACACCAGGCGAATGCCGGAGCAGTACCCTAACAAACGGGCCACGGACCGCGCGCGATCTGTCCTCCCTCTTCCTTGTCCTATCCTCTCCCCTTACACACACACTTACACTAACATGCACTACACTACCACGTATTCCGGGAGACCGGTCGGGAGCTTAGAGCTTGTCCCGGCTGGGGCGGTGCCCCGCTAGTGGGAGAGTCCTGGTTAGGGGGAAACCCCACTAGCCGACGGTAGATCGGCGCCGGATCTCGCCATCCAGCGGGGGAAGATCACCGCCATCTCCCGAGAAAAAACCTGCACTACACTAACGGGACTAATGACCGAAGCAGTTGACGCGCACGGAAACACGAAAAAGTCAATCAATCAATCAATCAATCAAGAGACGTGTGAGAATGTCCAAGCTTACAAGACCATTCTGTTACGTCTCACCGTTTGAAAATGATATTCTCTGTTTGAAAAATTGAATTCTCTGTTGAAAATTTTGTCTCTAACTCACCCTCTAAAGCCACGAAAGTAAGAAATGAAGTTTCGTAAGAGATTTTGTTCGTGATCATATGTGCTTACCCCAAGCGTTTTTCTTGTGGCTGACCAAGAACTTATTACTGAATACATTTCAGGATATAATGCATGCAATTAACGTAAAACCTCTACGGTTGAAAACTATTTACGGTACATCTATTTTAATATTAATTCAACCGTCATAACAATTATATTCCCTTTTATAAAAACATCTCACCGTTCACCATTTAATGCTTTATTCGACCTCGGCCAACTTCTTGAGCGGCCTGCGTTCCATCCCCATGGCCCTTGTATCTGCTCCGGTTTTGAGTGGTGCGCCGTGGCTACATGCCGCGTAATGGAGAAGTGTCCCGGGTCATATGCGCCACCCTGCGCCGCTGTGAGGCCTTCTGAGGCGACACGTTTCGACCCTCAGGGCCTGCGCGCCACCTGTCGGTCCCCACGCCCGCCAACTTTTTTAATCCTAGCAGCTAACTCGCTGGCGAGAGCCGCAGCTACCCACGATGGCTCTGTGGGAGAACGAGCTCTCTGCCCCTGTTTTGTGACGTGCCGGCGAAACGTTTTGTTTCATTTTATGCTAAGGGTCTCTCTTATCAATTTGAAAGAGATTTTATACTCGCATGTTAAAGACAAGTTTAAAATCTCACACTTTTCGTAGCTTATACGGACCGCTTTTTCCACTTTTGGGCGTTCACAATTACAAATCAAAGAGAACATTAAATATAAAAGGCAAGTTGACGTATCATGTTAATAAACGTAAAAACATATCGTTAAATAATGTGGTTCGAATGAAACACATTTTGGCTGCGAGTTCAATGTTTGTTATCACACAAGTCAGAGAACTTTGGATCGCAAAAACATACCTCGAGGGTTGCATGTCGTACATGCACCTCCAGTTTTGAAACCTCTGAATTGTTTTCAACTTACAATCACTTACTTAAAAGACACATGTGTACTTAGTAAATTATATTGCCTTTCCTTAAATTATTGATTGATTGATTTTCATTCATTCAATTTTAGATTTCATATGCATTTTAATTTATCACTGATCCTTCAAGACAAGTTATTGTTACACACATTAAAACAAGATATTGTTATTGATAATTTAAAAAACTATTGTTTGTTCAAGAAACGACGTTGGAAGTAGAGTAGGCTTGGTCGTATACCAATATCATTCTTTTATCATGTTCTGTTATTTATTTCTTTTGTGCTTCAATTCCCAAGTGCAACACTGAGTGTTGCACGCGTCTGCTCGTGCGAGTGCCAATGACGCGCGAGTCGATGAGATCATTCTTTTAACGTCGTTCAAGAACTATTAGTTGAACGAAGAACATTACTTTCTCGTACTCAGCTCCTTGGGAAACTACGTTAAGAGTCGACAAGCCTAGTGATAATCAGTTAGGCGTTGGTGCAGACAGAGGATTCGCGGGATAGTGGTCGGGGAGCTGGCGCTGTCCATTATTCGTACAAAGCAGCGCCGCACGGGAAGGCGCGGGGTGGCCAGCGGGAGGCTTTTGAAGCCACGCGCCTCCTTAGCGGCTCCTTGGAGCGGCCGTTAATATCTGCGCGTCGGCCGCAGCGGCGGTGGCAGCGTCTTGGCCGCGCCCGCGGACAATGGTCCTGCCCGCCACCCCTCCACCCCTGCCGCTTCTGCCCTCCCCGCCTCTTCTCGCCCCGCCCCGCCCTGCCCCGCCCCCTCCCGCCGCCGCCGCCGCAGACGTGTCGGCGTCCAACAATGCGCGAGTCCGGCGGGCGACGACGGCGGCGGAGGCGGTCCCCACCTTACGGCGGCCGCCTCCGACAATGGGGCGATGCGCCATTGTTTCACCGGAAATAAAGACGCGCACAATGGGCGGCGGGAAACAATAAGTGCTGACGTCACGAGACGACATGGCCGCCGCCGCCGTAGCCGCGACGCAAATGAGAGGGAGCGGACGGCGGCGGTCGAGGGGGGACGGTGCGGCAGGCGGCGTCCTCGCTGCTTGACCGAAGAGCGCCTCGCTTCTGCCCCCGCCCCCGCCCTGCCCCGCCGCGCGCTTCCATCGCCCTCTGCGGCCGGATTTTTTAAATTTTCCTCTTCCGGCGCGGTGCGGAATGGTGCGGAGCGGCGAGGACGGGGAGGGCGGCGCGAGGACAGCGCTCAACGGCGGAGCGAGAAGCGCCCGGGCTGGAGGGAGGGAGGGCGGCATCGAGGATCGGTAGCCGCGCGGGCGACGTCGGACAGGCTGCCGGCGAGGGAGGGCGCTTTGCCAGCGGATTCATTGTGCAGGTCGCGATGGGAGGGTGGAAGCCCAGAAGGCATCGGTTGGTAGTACGGCGATGAGGAATGGAAATGTCATTTAAACTATGCAAAAAAATTATGACAAATGACAAAGATTTTAACTGTCGATATTTTATAAATGTGAAAAGAGTAATAATGTCTTTTTATTGAAGAAAACTGGAATGAAAAGAATAGATAAGGATTCAAAGAATGGAATTGTAATATCTGGAAGATAATGAATATTATTTCTTAAGAGATTGTATGTTTAATGTAATGTATATTGAAACCATAAAAAGTCCTGTGTGACGAGAAGTTCAATTAAGTCATTTTTACGCAAACGTTTGGCTAGTTATTGATACATATAATCGCTCAATGTTGTATTTCATTTTGTGTCATGACGTCCCAATACACGATCTTTACTGTTATTTGGAGGACATACTTAAACGTGATTTTTGCCATTGCATCTATTAAAGATCCCCACTGTTGTATGAAGTAGCAGGTGACTCATAGTAGAGTGAACGAGATGCTATTTCGCGGGGGCCCGGGTGGCAGCGCGAGCGTGGGTGACGCGGTGGCGGTGGAGCCCCTCGCCTCTCGCGCCGAGACGCGGATCGGAGGCGCGCTTCCATTTACACGTTTTGTGTATCGGTAGCCTCCTGCTGCGTCGCCATGGAGACGAATTACGGGCCTGGCTGCCGCCGCCGCCGCCGCAACCGCCACCGCCACCGCTACCGCCGCCGCCGCCCCCGCCGCCGCCCTGGCCCCCGCCCCGCCGTTACCCCCGCCTCCGCCCCCGCCGCCGCCGCTTCCGCCCCCGCCGCGGCCGCCGCCCGCGCACCCGCCGTCGCCGCCGACCCCGTCGCCGCCAGTCACCGCCACAGCGCTGTCTGCGCTCCCATGCGGCGGCCACCCCACCCACCCTTCCCCGTCCCGCCCCCTCGTGGCCGCGCGCGGGGATTGTGCTCATCGCGCGGTGTCCGTTCCGCTGCGCGCGTTTCGCGCCTCGTGCGCTGAGCGCCGCGACGCGACGCGACGCCTCGCCTCGCCACGGACCCTCCGCGCGCGGCGCTCCACGCCTCTCCAGAGACGCTGCTCTTGTTTGGAAGAGTAGATGAGGTGCTTGCGGCCCTTCAGCCGAGGGAACTAGGGCGCACTCCACCCGCGGCCTACCTGGCGCGGACAGATGCTGGGCTGCGATGAGAGACAAACCGCACCACGATTGCACACGACGGCGTCAGCAAATTTAATCTACGAATCTCGAGCAAATGGATTCTTCTTCTTCTTTTCCTTTTTCTTATCCTGCTCTTTAGGACATAAATAATCTGTTGGAATCCACAGGACAGCTGGCTGCTGTTGTTCCTCCTCCTCTCGTATTCTGTACATCTTTCTTCGTTAGTATAAACGTATATTTATGAAATTAAATCACTATTCGTAATCTTGTCTTACATGAAGTAATTGTTAACGTAACTAAGAAGTGTGAGTTTTTATGTATAAATACTACTATAAACAATTTTAACTGTAAGTTAACGTTTTTTATTATAAATGAATTCGCATACTAACGTTTATCTTGACAGTTTTTCTGCCTTAATACAAAGAACATAATTTTACCAATAATATCATGGAATCAAAGCTGAATTTCATACATAAGAATGATAGAATGATAAAACACTTTAAAATGAACACTTTTCATAAATATCTTCTTACAGCGACAGCAATGGCTACTGTTTCGGTTACATTTTTTATGCATCCTCGTATTCGAACAATTCTCTACTATGAGTAACTGGAATATCAACTCTTGCATATTCACATACGTGAAGTCAGCAGTCAGATTAGTAAATGCAGTGCCACATGTCGTAGATTTAAAATCTCTAGTTCCGGTGAACACACCAATGATATTTATTGATGTATGTTCATATTTATTGATATTGTTGTATGATATAAATTACCTGCCGACTTATTTGACATGAATAAATAATTTAAAACGTTTTACTCGTATATTTACTGTCTGAAGTATTCTGCGTTGCCCAGGCACTGCGTGTTTGCTATGTGTTCTGAGAACATGTTATACATATCATTACATGTCATTACGTGTATCACATGTCATTACATGTAAAACATGCAATCACATCTATCGTTTTATTAACTGAAGAGTCCGGGGAACACACACGATGAAATGTCTGAATTGTACTTCATACAAAGAACTGTTTTAATGTAATCTTTCAATATAAGTTTTTGTGTTACTTAACTAGTGCAATTGTAAATAAACCGTGGTTTTTCAATTCCTTTTATAGTCTTGTGATATAGAAATAGGAAAGATTTGCAGTCTGAAAAGTCTGTTATAAAGTCAGCAATGGAGAATTTATTTTAGGAGAGGAGATTCTTAGAGAAGCGATTCGTTATGTTATTACACTTTTTTCTTTATAAACGCTGTCTTACACACTTTCTAATCAGAGCGATTATTGATACTCTCTGCCACCGTGTTATTATTGCTGGTGACTGACCGTAGGGCGATATTTGATTGAGTTGGCTCCAAGCTCTATTTTCTAGGATGAAGGCAAGTCTAGGAGAAAGGACATTAGATTGTTGCCTCAATTTTGAGTAAAAGTGAGAAGATTGACATCGCTGCTGGAATTCAGTAGCCCCGGTAGGGAACTGAACAGGAAGGGATTGGTTTGACATACGACGCTTTGATGACGTATCTCAAACCAATCCTCCCTGAACTAGCACTGGAGCAGTATGGAGTAAGAAATTCAGGAAGGCGTCCTTAAGGGGAATAACAACCTGTTGTGATTTAGTTGTCGACTGCCGGACTGAAGAGTTGATAATTCAAAGTTCGGCCCGTGCGTCTGTTCGATTCGAAGTGTTTCTAGAAGTTTCTCTACTTTAAAGGCTCAAATGTTTTTCTATTATCAACTAGGAGTGTTTTGGACAGTTTCTGTGAAGTTTCAAAGTAATTTTTTTACCCATTTCCAAAATATTTACACATACAAAGGGACTTTACCGACTCCTCTAAACACACAGTCTTCCCGCCACCACAGCTTCTCCCCCTTGTCACCCTCCACCCTGCTTACCTTATTGTGTCCGTTTATTTGATGAGGCTAATTATTTCTGAATTGTTTGTGTTTAACGGAAAGTTTTTGTATTTTTCTCGGTTTGAGATACAGTGAATACAGTTTCTCAAATCGAGTGGCCAGGGTAGTCAGTTAAGAATAGTCAAACATAAGACCATTTTTACAAAGGTACTATAATGATGCCCATAAAAGAGATGATTTCACTGATTGCAGATCTATAAACTCGTAACTACGAATGTAAACTGTGTTGATACATTAGGTACAGCACCGAGTAAAATTGCTTCATCGTCTTCGCATATTTACTACATAATTTACATCATAAAGATGCTACGCTAGTGAAGTTAACAGGCAGAAAACCTCTATTCCCTTTTATAAAAACAAGAAAAATGAGAAACCATCAATGAGCTACTACATTGAGGATTTTTTGAATATTTACTTTTGTAGTGAAAATTAGCTTCCATATGTGATTTTTCCTTTATTTACTTTAACGTTTTCTCAAAAACTATTGATCAACTAAAATGAAAAGACGAGTGGCAATTGCTCAATTTAGTTATCTTCTTAAGAGCAACATCGAAATAATTTTTAAATTTAATTTTTTCGAATTATAAGCGAATGATTAGTCTGTTCGTATTTAACCCATTGTAGGGCGAATATACTCGCGTTTCGTGTAAGTTGAGTGTAAACGCACAGCGCATTTGAAAATGGAAAAAGTCTGGTAGAGAGAGAAATAACCATATGTTTCATAATTTCTTAATTATGTAATTTGTATTACAAAATAAACTTATTCTCAATGTTTTTGTTTTATGTATTATTATACTTATTTTATACTTTTGTACATAACTACATTTTCCTCAGAAAGTTTTAAGAAAAAAACTGCAGCTAGAGGGAAGAGAATTTCTTAATCATATCAAGGCATAAACAATTTGAAATTAACTAAATGCAATACGAACAATTTTAATAAACTTCAAATTAAAATGAAAGTCAGAATTAATGTTTAAAAGGGAAGTGCTAGATTATTTCTTTTATAGAAAATAATTATAGAATTTCATGGCAAAAAATACTCACGTCGTATTTTGAGAGTGAGGGCGCGGCTCACTTCCTCCGCTTTGTGACACATGCGACATTTATCTCGCCCTGAGTGTTTGCATAAGTCATAAAATCAAGTCTCTTTCATTAATAGTTCTTCAAATTCAGCTAGGGGGAAACGCTGACTGTTAGAACTCTTGAAAGCCGACTAATATTCAGCGAAATTTGAAAGTAAGCACAACGCTTACCTCTCGACCTACGGTATGTTAAACTAACAACGACTTTGAAATAATATATCATTCTAACGTTGCTCAAAGAAAAAGAAATGAAATTTCACAAGAAAGCCGTAATCCATATAGGAATGAATGGAATTATCTACAAGGTGAGGAGAAAAGTCCTAGTGTGCATTGATTTGTATTTCGGTTTTGATTGATTAGTTTCCAGGCGGTTCAACTGATCATTAGTCCCGTTAGTGTTGTACATGCTTTTATCGCGGAAGGTGGAGGTGGTCATCGCCCGCCAGATGGTGAGATCCGGCGCCCACCTACATCTCGGTTTGCGGTAATTTCTCCAACCAGGTATCTCGCAGCAGCGTGACACCTCCCCAGCCGAAACAAGTTCTATGCTTCCTACCGGACTCCCGGCATGTGTGGTAGTGTACTGCTTCAAAGTTTTAGTGTTTGCAAGTCAGGGGTGAAAATAGGACAAGGAAGGAAAGATCGCGCGCGGTCCGTGGCCAGTTTGTTTGGTATTGCTCCGTAATTTGGCTAGTGTCGATCGATCCAAGAGACAACAGAAAATTACCGACCAGAGCAGCTGGCCGCTAGAATTCACCTCCAGATTGTGGCTGAATTCGACCTAGATAACTAGGGTATCGAAATCCCTGCCACCGTCGGGACTCGAACCCTAGGGCCTCCCGGTCAGTGGCACTGCAGTGGCATATATAGATGCTCTGAGTCACCTAAGCCGGCACTTTGTAGTCCTGAGTTTTCATTTCACATCTGAACATTTTCCTTCTAGTTCTGAGTAGACAAGTTTTCAACAGCGAGGTCTATTTCAGTAATAGTGCAGAGTTGATCATTCGTGGCGTCGTGTGAAGTTGCAACGCTGAAGAGGCCGTGGGTGGTGTTTTGAATGGAAACTGCGCCGCTGATGCTCTGAAGCTGCCACCTCGTCAGCCGACGCCGCGGGCGCTCGCGGGGAAAACGGTCGATCCCCTCCTTCCTCCCCTCTCCATCTCCCGGCCCCCTTCTCCTCTGCAACCACTTGCCGCGAGGTGTGCGACGTCGCGGCTCCCGCGAGAAAATGCGACCCTCTCGCGCGCGCGACACACAAAAGCAGCCCTTGCGACGCGACGTAATGCAACGCCACGCCACATCCGCCCGCGGCGCTTCCCTCTTCCATTCCAGCCACCGCCCCGCCGTCGCCCCGCCGCCGTCGCCCCGCCGCCGTCGCCCCGCCACCGTC